>JAJCXA010000062.1:0-182669 GCA_026770245.1 Clarireedia aff. paspali H2
TCGGTAGTTCAATATTCTAAGGTCATTCAGCACTTTCATTAGTGGTCTCGTCACAGCTAGGTCAGTTTGCAAGAACTGCTAACTCTAGAAAGATTGTAAATCCTGGAATCAGCTCAAATGTATTTCCCGATAAAGACTTCTGAGTTTCAGCTTAAGAGATTAATCAATTATTTGATTCTACATTTCGCTTAATATTAAACCACGTGATAATTTACACTTTTACTTGTTGAAAGTCAGCTAGAGAATACACTAAAGAATAATCTTATTCCGATAAGGTTATAACCTTAAACAAGGATTTTGCTAATCAACCGCGGGGCCCACATTTTGGTGCCGTACATCGGAGGTACAACAACGTTACTATGTGACACTCACACAATTTTGATGTACAACAAACGTCACGATCAACGATTTGTCAAAAAAAAAACCTTTATTAAGATAGTGGACTGCGATACTAGGTCTCTACACTGTCGAAGATCTGCCTTGGCATCAAGAGTATCGAATATCTGATACGGAATAGCTGGGCCAATTTGGATCTCAAAGGTATTTATCATAAAATGTCAAAAAAAGTACAGCAAAAAGGCGGGGTTGATTAGCAAAACCCTTAAACAATAATATACACAGTTCTAATTATTGAGATCCCAACAGATATGGGTGCTGTCTAACATGTGCCGGATACCGCATACCTGCATAAAAGAACAGGAACACAGGTGCATCGCCTCCCGGCCATACCGGATTGCGCAGCTACTGCATTAAGCAGATGAATATCAAGGCCCACACTGCAAATCTAACAAAACCATCAAATCAGGCTGGGGGCAGTCTGCAGAAAATGCGCCACCTTACGCACCATAGAGGGGTCACGAGAAATCTCATGTCCGCCAGTTGCCTCCACGATATGAGTCTTAGCAGCCGTGCAGAAGGTCGTCAGAATAGCGGAGTCGCCCCGATATGTATCTTGGGAACCAATGACGTGCAAGGACGGGATATCGATGCAGCCCAAGGGGCCCCAGCGCAAAGGGGCCTGTCCAAATGGCCAGAGTAGTGGGGTCCCTGCATCCCAGTTACCCTTGACTAGTGGATGGTAAGCAGCTCCAAAAACACTTGTAATATCGTCCGTGGAGCACACCACTTTCTGGGAGTTGATTGTCCCTCCAAGTGATCGACACTTTCCATCCTTCGATAGTGTAAATCCTGGACTGTCCAGATCCCAACATTGAATTGCGCAGAAAAACACGGCACATCGGAACTCATTTCTGGGATGCTGGCGGGTGGAGTCGTGCAGAAGGTATGAGGCTGCGAGTGCTGCTCCTTGGGAGAATCCCAAAATTCCATCGAAGGGACCTTGTGCGTCGATGAAGTCTTCCAAGCGGTCAATCGCTGTCAGTACAGCATCTGGGGAAGGAACAGTGAAATATGAATAATATGGCCCCGGAAAGAACATGTCGACTCCTATTTGTGGCTGTCAGTCTCATGATACAAACAAGACCTGTTCGGAATTCCTGACCTGGCGCAGATGGAGTCTCTACTTCTCCCTGAAAGAATACGAATTCATGACCTGGAAGCTGACGTCTGATCATGTATAACTGGACTTCGAGAATGGCATTCCCAGTACCGATGCCGTGCAAGCATAAGAATCGCATAATGATAGGTTTCTAATGTCGGTACGTCTGAATGGTTTCGAAGTTATTTTGATCTGCAAGAGGCCTTTTTATGTGGCTCAATACTTTTTACTGATATATATTTTTGAACAAACAGTTAGAAACTGATCGCTCTGTAACACTTGCATGTAATTTTCACGCGGATCTTAACTTTCCACCTCGCACCGTAGTTCTAACCAGTACCAATCATAGGTTGCAACGTCTATAACCTGTAGAAACCTGCCATGACTAGTAATGACCTCACCTGTAGACAATATGTCGTGGGCATCACACCGCAAGTCCAAGATCTATGTACAACCATGCAATATGCAAGAATGAAGCGATCTGAATCAACAGGTCTTGATCATGCAATGCAGCATAGGGAGCGTAGACAAGCCCTCAGCTAGCCACCAATTATTTTATTTATAGCCTCGAAAATCTACAGTAAAAACCAGAGTCGATCTCGATACCATCTGATCTACAGTTCTCTCTTCATCTTTCTATTGCTAAATCGAAAGCAAAATGACCGAAATCCACTCGGAGCTCAAGCCATCTCGATTCAACTTCGCGCGTGAAGTTATTGATCAATGGAGTCAACAACGTGGAGACTCTCCCGCTTTGGTTTTAGTCACGCAGAAAAAGCGCGAAGATGTGTCTTATCGTGAGCTGAGCGAGCGCTCCATGCACGTCGCATCGGCGTTTTACAAGCTAGGGCTTCAGCCAGGAGACACTATAGTGATTTCAGCAACACGGTGTCGGGACTGGTATGAAATTTTATGTGCCACCATTCGCAGTGGAATTCTTGTCTGCCCTGTGGCCAGTGGACTCTGCGCCTCAGATCTGGAACATCGTATCCAGAAGGTCCACGCCAAAGCATTCATTGGCGATCTTACCCAGGTTGAAAAGGTGTTATCTGTCCGATCCCGTCTCACTACGCTACAGCATATGATCCAGATTGGATACGATGATAAGATCTCAGATGTGATCGACTACACTGCCTTTGTGGCCATCGGTCAGGCAAATCCAGTGGATACTACGATCGATTCAGTGGCAAACTCCCCTGCCGTCCTTTATTTCACATCCGGCACGACCGGGGAACCCAAGACCGCCCAGCACAGCCAAATCTCTCTAGCTCTAAGCAGTAAGATTGCCGGAGAACACTGGTGTCAACTTTCCCCTGGTAGCCTATTTTGGAGTCTCTCAGAAGTCGGCTGGGTGAAAGGCTCATGGGCTGTTTTTGCCGCATGGAATCACGGGGCCGCGTTGCTGGTTGATGTGACGGCTAGTCTGATGTTCGACCCCATTCACACGCTCCGGATTATGCATGAATATCCCGTCACCAACTTCTGTGCGACTCCGACAGCCTATAGGCAATTAGTCACGTCCCAAAGTCGGGAATTTGCAGCTACACATCCTCCACAGATGATCAAAACTTGCATCAGTGCTGGCGAGACAATCGAAAGCACAGTGATCAATGCCTGGGGAGAGCTGACGCGGGGAACACCAATTTTGAATGGCTATGGTTTGACAGAGACGGTTTTCCTCTGCACTGAAACCACGGAGAGTCAGCGGCCAGGTTCAATGGGACGACCTCTCCCGGGCGTTCCCCTGGAGATCTTGAACGATAATATGGAGGCGGCGTTGGTCGGGGAGGAAGGTGCAATTGGAGTATGTCTTTCCGACTGCAAGGATTCCATATACGACGTCTTCAATGGCTACATGGACGACAAAGGTATTGTCACTCGACCAACGGTGCGAAGCGCAGCGGGCAAGGAATATAATTTAACGGGAGATCGAGCTTATCGGGATGAGGAGGGCTACTTCTGGTTCAAGGCCCGAAAAGACGACATCATCAATTGCTCGGGGTATCGCATTGGACCCAGTGAAGTTGAAGCCGTCTTGCAGAGCCATCCGGGGGTATTGGAATCGGCCGTGGTTGGCATTCCAGATGAAGAACGTGGGTCTATTATTAAGGCCTATGTTGTCTTGAACCAGGGGTATGAGAATCAACCCCCACGAAAGCTGCAGGTCGAACTTCGCCAGCATTGTTTGGATAACAGCGCTCCCTACAAATGTCCCCGGGTCATTGAGTTTATATCCGGAGCTAAATTACCTCGAACAGTTACCGGGAAAGTACAGCGACATGAACTTCGAGCTTGGGAGCAGAGGCCAAAGCAATAATATCACTTTCTCTTCGTATTCTTCACACATTTCCCAGCCTCAAGAGTAGTAAATTGGACGATTGATGTTCACTATGTAAATCGCATATGCAACTATATAGTAAAACTTTTAAGATCATTATTTATCTTTCCGATTAAATACAGTTACAATTTATTATTTTTTTCTTGCAAAACTTCATGAAGTAGGAACATAGTAATTTGATTTAGAATCATTCTCGAGTGGTTTTCTATAGACCCACGGAAGAAGCAGGCGGTATTGTCATGTAAATCGTGTTTCATACATGTACGGTGCCACTTCTCTAGAAGTGGCGTCACTTTTACAGTTATGAGTCACGGTTTGCGTGGATGGCGCAGTAGTAAAACTCTCAATCCCCAGCTTCACCTTAAGCCAGGCGAACAACAAAAAATAACTAGACAGTCTACCCTAGCTGCAACAGCTACACAGCGGTAGTTCTGAAAACCGGCCTAGTCCACTTGCAAGAAGTGGTTCAAGCGGTGGTTCAACAGCACAACAACAATAGTGCACAGAAAACCGGGTAATAGCCCTAGTCTACCCAATCAGATACGATTGCATAGTTTACACTCTGAGGGGACATGTGAAACCAAATATAAGCCCACATTGCCACTTCTCTAGAAGTGGCGTAACTTTTACAATACAACTAAAAAGCAAACATAAATCAAACCTCAGTTAAGATTGGAATAAGGAGAAATAATTTCAATGTATCTACTGGTAGTATGGTTTGGGAAAATGAACCTCCAATAAACGTAATATACTAGGATTCTGGTTGTATATCATGGTGGTTTCTCAAAAACACAGTGCTCGACCATCCCGTTGTATGGTACTATTCCTCATACTATAGTGCGTCTAAATGTAGAGATGACCACCACTCACTGAAACCGTATTTCCATTGATCCAACTAGCCCCAGAGCTAGCCAGGAAGGCCACAACATTAGCCACCTCTTCGATGGTGCCATGGCGTTTTGCTGCACTGGGCCCATCGATCTGTGCGTCCCGAAATTCATCGGGAATGTCTCCTCCGTCGACACTGGTGTCAATCTCACCCAGGGCCAAGTTATTGACTGTCATTTTGTATGGACAGGCGAGTTCATGCGCCCACTGGCGTCCCAGACATTCCAAGGCAGCCTTGGTGGATGCGTATAGGGAGAGATTGCTGGCACCCATACGAGATAGCCCGGATGATCTACAATGTTTTGTGAGTCGCTTGCCACCAAATAGATATTCAGAAGTACAAACATATTGATCACTCGACCATCCTTTTCAGCGATATGGGGGAGCATCGCCTGCACAAGAAGATGTGGTGCGCGCACGTTGACCATGAATTCACTTAATAGAATTGTCAGTTTCCAAATTGAAATGGTATGTTTCAGAGAATCGCTCCAGATCCTTACCGTTCAAATAACGCCCCATCCAGTTCTAAAACTGGTAAGAATGGAGGAGATGCGGCAGCATTGTTGACGAGAATGTCAATTTTGTTGACATTGAGTCCTTGAAGAGCCTGCTCGATAACACGACGTCCAGCGTCCAGTGTCCCAAGGTCAACTTGCACCAAGGAAGCCACACTGCCTACTTCACTGATTTGACTTGCGACTTTTTGGGCTGCTGGGGTACTTTTATCAGAGTGGTACACAATGGCAACTTTGGCACCGCGCTGAGCAAGTTCAAGAGCAATGCCAGCTCCGATTCCACGGGAACCGCCGGTCACTATGGCGGCTTTCCCTGCGAGGGTAATATTAGGAGGAAGGTTGAACGAAGTCATTGTCGGTTTTCTTGTCTGAGTAGACTGATTGAGGAGGAAGCGGAAACCTGACAGAAGAGTAGAAATTCAACACCTTGGGCTTGCTGTACAATCATGAAGCCACGTTTTCATGAATTTTCATGAATGGCACATATCACAGCATTCATCTATAGATCTCTAGATGACGTGTTCCTTGCAAACATGACTTGGGCGTCACTGCATTGCATGATTCACTAGTGATGGAAGTAGTGTACGGCTGTATTACAGTAGCTGGTTTCAAGGCTATACTAATTATCTATGTACATACAACTTTAATACGCATTACACTAGTGCGTATTAGCTAAAATTAGTAATATTGAGGACATACTGAAATACTGAGTCAAAATTAAGCTACTAATGCCTAAGAATATTATACTATTACTACTTCTAGTAAGAGGCGTTTAGAACTCCTATTCCTGTATATTTGTCGGTTGGCTTAGTACAGCTGTAATGTTAGTCCGATTCGTGGCACCATACTCAGTCACAATAGGGGACCAAGTAGTGCAGTTGAATCGGGTTGAATTCTCTAAACTAGGTAGAAGGGAGAGCTAGACCATATAGACCTTCTCTCCCGTACTAATTGCTATACTACAGCGTGTATCCTATGTCCTGTAGTCCCTCTTCCGTAGTTCAATATCCTGTAATATATTTCTTGTAGTTCAGTGAATATACTGAACCGACACTGGCAACTCTTTAATTTCTTGAAATTAGCAGTAAGGTGCCAGCTCCGTAGCAGTGAGGTGCTAGCTCCGTACGACATAAGGATTAGGGTAGTCGATTGCCGGGGGTGTGGAGAAGAGGGGCGCTTTTCCCAGAGAGTAGTGTGCCCATCATGGTGCCTTGCGAATTTGAAAGAGCCGTAAGTCTGTCGCAGATCGTAGAGCGCCCTTTACTTGTAGCTACACCCTCCTTACCCGTAACTCACTCAACAAAAGTGGGTTCAGGTAATCTCAAGGGTTCGTAGCTGATCAGTATCTAGGGCCTGTTGATATTAGCAGTAAGATGCCAGCTCCATACGACCGGTTATTGTCGCTTCTTGTCATCAGCAGTAAGGTGCTAGCTCTATAGCAGTAAGGTGCAAGCTCCGTACGACATAAGGATTAGGGTAGTCGCTTGCCGGGGTAGAAATTAGGAGTGGAGAGGAGAAGCACTTCTCCCGGAGTATAGATGCTCATCGTGCGAAGGAAGAGGAGGTAGAAATTAGGAGTGGAGAGGAGGGGCGCTTCTCCCGGAATATAGTGTGCCCATCGTAGTGTCTTGCGAGTTTTGAAGAGCCGTGAGTCGGTCGCAGTCCGCGAGGATTGTACGGCGCCCTTTACTGGTAGCACTAAAGCATTTGCATTTATGCCATTTCAGTATCTAGGGTTCATACGACGGTAAGAGGGTATCGTACGAAGCTCATATCTAGTCAACCTTGTTTCTCGATAGTCGCCGGTGGACTATTGATCAATGTCGGTCGGACTAACATTACAGCTGTACTAAGCCACCCGACAATATCGTTGCCGATCTATTGGCCAATTCCTATCTATGACTTTAAGTATTCCAGTACTTCTACTATCGATAGCGCAAGCCAATTATGTCGATCTGCGAGAGTAATTCTAGTACTATTTCAAAGAGATTAGGAGATTCTGCTAGGTTGATTCTATCTATTATACTCGAATGTCCTTTATTGAACCTATAGGAGAAGTAGCAATATAGTTGGTATATTCATCTATAGACAATATTCAATAGTTCTAATTTTTACTCTATATTCACCGAATCCCTAGCTTTACTCAATTAAAAAAAGTAATATTTTAGTGTATTAGCAATATTAGTGATAGTTAAAATGAAATTATATAGCGACGGTAATTTAGAATGCAATATATATTACAAGGAGTATATCCTCAAGAATCGATCCGTCTCACTATAGTGGGGCGTATACAAAATACGGAAAATACTAGTCCCATCACTGCAATTCACGCAATGCATGACTCGCAGTCATGCAGAGCTATCGACGGCAAGATCCGCGCGATTTATCTATCAGACGCATGGCTGAAAGATGCAGGATGATTTGGCCTTCCAGGCTCCTCGTCTGCTGCTGAACCCGCTACTTTCAAATAAGGTTCATGGGTTCGATGTAGTGGATCCTACATGCGCATTCCATAGACACCTGCATATTAATCGCCGATGAAGTAATGAATTGATAATTGAAAGTATCATCAGCTATCCTACCACTTTCTGTTTTCTCAATTGCGCTTCTCAATCAATCTTTGCCCCTTTTCTCATTTTCACAAAGATGGGCTCCACCGTGCGAGAAAGTACTTGCTATGATTCGACCTATCTGGCCGAATACTACGACATTTGGACGGGCACACGCAATGACACCAGCTACAATTCAAATGCACTCATCCAGATGGTCTCTATGGCACCATCCTCACCCCTTCTTGTGCTTGATGCTTGCACCGGCACTGGCCGACTGATTCGGGCAATGATTGGCCATGCGACAGATGAGCCCGGCATTTCCCTTGCCAATGTGGAATTTATTGGACTGGATAATGAGCCCCATATGATCGCGCGAGCGGAGACAATCAACTCAAAACTGCCTGTTCAGGCCGGCTGTCAAAGTATAACTTGGCTCCTGGGGTCAGCGCTGGAAATTTCCTCCCTGCCCACCTTTCAAACGAAAAGGGTTGACCTTCTCACGATTGGGTTCGGGAGCATTTCACACTTCTATCAACCAGGTCAACCTGAGAAGTTTCTAGAAGAGGTGGCTCGTATCTTGACCCCGGGAATAGGAATAGCTCATATCTCGGTTGTGAGCAAACTCATTGCGGACCCTGAGTTTGGTCTGGATAAGAATATAACAGATCCGTTGCCACCTAGTGAGCATGCCAGTGTCGAGTTTCCAGGTGTGTTTTACAGGGAGAGAGTAGTAGAAAATGGCGTTCAGGGAAATATTTGGCGTGTGGTCAGGCATATTGAGGTCTGGAAGGATGCAACTCTACTCGAGAAGAACCTGGACACAGCTTTGTTTCGTGTCTGGACTGAAAAAGAGGTGAGGGAATTGGTTGCTGGGGCTGGCTTGCGGGTACTTGAGATAATTCCCCAGGAAGTAGATACATTATTTGTAGTGGGCTTTTGACGTTCCGCAGCTGTACGTCACTAAAGTCAATATATTCTCCGTCTAAATAAGTACTTAAGTCCACAGAGGGCTTATTGGATTCATTATTAGTCGATTGATTGATTGATTTTTCATTTTAACGACCTTTTTGAGTCTAAGACTATGCAGGTCGGGTTCTCAGCTAGACTAAGAGGTACACAAGCGTTCAGTTAAGCTGAGCAGTACTCAAGCACTCAGTTAAGTTGAGAACCGGCTAGATAGGGTTTTTGTCTAAATACAAAGTTTACTAATATTTGTGAAGTGATATTGGGAGTTCAACTCCGAGTTCGACGCAGTACCACGACGCCATCAAACGGAGGACCATTTTGACTATATTAGGTTAGTTTTGTTATTATTTTAAAAACTTTAAATCTTTTTATATATTTTATATTTTTTAATATAAAAATTCTATAAGTAAACTTGCTTTACTACTTTTTAGTATATTTTATAATATTTTATATTTCTATCTTTATATATAGATATCTCCTCTTTACTGTTTTGCCCAAATTATATATCCTTTCAAATTCTTTTAAGTTTGTATACTGTTATTCACTATGGGAAGCATCAGCGAAACCTTGGTGCATAGAATGCATTCCCCCTATCAACTTATCAAAGATTCCTGGTGCCAGATCCTCAGTCTAGACGATGAAGATGTTGAATCCGACTCCAACTTCTTTGCACTGGGTGGGGATTCTATAGATGCCCTAAAAGTTGCGCGGCTGGCACAGCAAGCGGGAATAGCTCTAAATGTGAATCTCATGCTTCGCTATCCCCGATTCTCGGAGATGGTAAAAGCTGCTTTGGAACAATCACAACAAAAAGTGGAAAATATTGAACGTTCCGACAGTGCAGTCTCTACCCGATTCGTTCAAATCCCCGACTCCCGGCAGCACGAAGTTCTCTCCTCAGCGGTGCAACAATGTCACATTTCTGAGTCGGAGGTATTGCGTCTATTTCCCTGCACACCGATGCAGACGGGCCTCGTGGTCCTGACAGCTCAACAGCATGATCTATATTGGGCCGAACAAAGCTTTGAATTGCCGAGCGACTGGCCAGTTGCTCAAGTAGAGGCTGCATGGAAACGGGTGGTCGAGACGAACGAAGCGCTTCGCAGCCGGATTATACAGCTGTCTGATGGAACTTGTTATCAAGTAGTGCTGCATTCAGAAACTGGCACAATAAATGTCGAGGTCAAGGAGGACAATGGCAACCCCCCATTTGGACAACCCCTGTTCTATTGTTGGATAGAACCGGGGCATCTTCAGTGGCGCATCCACCACGCTGTTTACGACGCTTGGTCGCAACGGTTGATTCTTAAAGCGTTGCTAGATGCCTACCAGGATCCAACCAATCCAAACATTATCCATCCCCCCTTCTCATCCTTTGCTGGACATATAGCGCAGATGGATTTAGGTCAGTCTATGGGCTTTTGGCGCCAGCATCTGCACGGCTTTGAGGGACAGGTATTTCCTCGGGCCCTGGCAACGGACGAGCGGCGAGCTCAGGCCCATGTTTCGATGGAGTCTACATGGGGCCAGAATCAGCATCACCTCGGGTTCACCGCCGCAACGGCTATACAGACGGCATGGGGTATTGTTCTTACTCGCTACAATGAAGTTTCCGATGTTGTTTTTGGGGTGGTAAGCATGGGAAGAACCGTCGCAATTGCGGGTGAAGATGTCGCCCGCATTATCGGCCCGACAATTGCTACTATTCCCTTTCGCTTGCAATTGGACGAGGCTACCACCGTGAAGGAATCTCTGTCAACTACGCAGTCGCAATATGGAGACTGCTTACCTCATGAGCATGTTGGTTTGGCGCAAATTTCCTCATTGGGGGAGTCTGGCCCAGCCCAAGCCTCCCGTTTTCAAAGTCTCTTGGTAATACAGCCCGATCAAGTTGATGACGGCCCCATCCGTGAGCTGTTGGCTGAGCGTCGAGATGATTACATGGAATATCCTCTATCACTCGAATGTTTCCTTGGCTCAAGCTCTATTCGCCATGTAATCACCTACAGCAAGGCTATCATGGGGCAATGGGAGGCAGAACGACTCCTCGAAAGATTCATTCATGTGCTTGATCTGATCCTCCAACCATCAAATCAAGCATCTCTTGTATCGCAACTAGACATGTGGACCGCAACTGATGCCAAGGTTATGCAGCAGTGGCATTCAGCCCCTATAGATTTGATAGAGGAATGCATTCACACGCTGATTGAGCAGCGTTCAGTCATGGGGGGGTGGGAAGATAGTCCTGCCGTTTGTGGATGGGATGGCGAACTGTCATACGGCCAACTGCTCTTGGTTTCCAAGCGATTGGCCCAACGTCTCCATGCTGCGGGCGTCGGCCCAGAGATTCTGGTGCCTATAGCCCATGAGAAGTCCTGCTGGACTCTAATCAGCATGCTCGGAGTTCTCCAGGCGGGTGGTGCATTTGTTCTCTTGGATAGTGGACTGCCAGTGGCTCGCATGCAGACTATGATTTCTGTGGTGCAAGCGCCTCTGATTATCTCCTCTGAAGCTCTACAATCCAAAATGTCCGGCCTAGCCAATCAACTACTGTGCCTAGATGCTGTGATGCGGAAAGAGCTGCTGCAGGAGCAGCCCACTGACCATGTAGATACCTCATTCTCCCCTAGTGTTGCGGCAGATAATGCAGCATATGCCGTTTTCACATCTGGCACCACGGGAATTCCAAAGGCCGTGGTGGCAGAGCACCGCCAGGTTGCCACTGCATTTCATGCACAGGCCATGCAAGGTATGTTCCAGAGTAATCGTCGTATGCTGCAAGTTGCGACCTACAGTTTCGATCCGTCGATTGCGGACATGTTGGGACCACTGTTTATGGGAGGAGTAGTATGCATTCCACGGGAAGAAGAGGTTCTCACCGCACTAGCAGCCGTTATATGTCGGTTCCAGGTAGATGTGATCGACATCACTCCATCGGTTGCTAACATCTTGGACCCACTCGAGATCCCGAATTTGAAGGAGTTACGTCTGGGTGGGGAGGCTGTAACTGCGGCGCAGCTGAAGCGATGGACGAAAAAACCTAATTTTCAGTTCCGCAACAGTTATGGTCCGAGTGAATGTTGTGTCACTGCGGCACTGACTCCGCCACTACATCCTTCGGCGAACCCCTTGAACTTTGGTTCCCCTGTCGGTTGTCGCATGGTGATTGTGCATCCTAATAATTGCAATCAGTTAGTGGCATTGGGGCTTGTAGGAGAACTCGCAATTCAAGGCCCTATCGTCACTAGAGGATATCTAAATAACACCGATGCTCAGAAAAGAGCATTTGTTGAGATGGCTCCATGTGAAACTTGTTCAGAAGCTACACCGTCCTGGGCGTCACGATGGTATTTAACTGGAGATCTGGCGCGGTTTGCACCAGATGGTTCTGTGATTTTTGTTGGTCGCAAGGACCATCAGGTCAAGCTGAATGGACAGCGCATTGAGCTCGGAGAAATTGAAGCCACTGCCACAAAAATCGAAGGTTTGGAGGACGCTGTCGCCATGATCATCAAGAGTGATGGCCGTGCAGAGCTGGTTCTAGTTGCTCAGTGGAAGAGTGAGTCAGAGCCACAGCCAGAGGGCAGCCAAGATAGCAATATCAACAGCAATAATGGCTTGCGGGAGATGAAGATACTAAATCTCCCTGGTGTTTGTGCCACTACCCAGCGGCAACTTGCCGCACTACTACCTCCCTACATGGTTCCGGCCGTATGTCTCTTGGCAGAGCGTCTCCCATTATCAATGACGGGTAAGATAGATCGTAAGGGGCTCCAACAGTGGGTGGAACAACAAGACCTTTCGCCATGGCGAATGACTACCGCAACAGCCACTATTCCGGCTTCTGATACTGTAGCGCGACAACTGAGCGAGTTACTGGGGTCTTTCCTGCCGCATGTATCTATTGAAGATCCCGAAAATCCTCCTGATGTCGCTCCGGTGTCAGCAGGACTGGACTCCATCCGCATGGTGTCATTTGTGCGCGCGATCAACCGCACTTATGGCATCAGCTTGCCACTAAGTCGGATTCCTCGCACCATGCTGCTTACCGAGTTGGCCATCATGGTGAAACAATTACAGTTCCGGGAAGATTCAAACGAAGGAGAAACAGTGGAGAGAGAAGACGTTGAACCCATGCTCCGTGATCTTCAGAGGGGGGTCCCATGCCATTTTGCGGCTGGTCCCACGCCCTCCACTGCTATACACAACGTCTTTTTGACAGGTGCTACTGGATATGTCGGGACTGCCATTCTCCAAAGACTTCTGTACACTCCTTCTCTCCAGACAGCTTACCTTCTTGTTCGCGCACAGGATGCAGCCGCCGGACTCGAGCGCGTCCGCGCTGCAGCCATCAAAGCCGGTTGGTGGGATGAGACGCTACATTCTTCCAAAATCCAAATCTGGATAGGAGATCTCTCCAAACCAAAACTTGGCCTTAAGAGCTCCCAGTGGGAACAGCTCGAAGGATTCAATAAATCCACCGATGTCTCTCAAATTACTGGGATCATCCACAACGGAGCTCTTGTACACTGGCAGTGCAGCTACTCCGAGCTCCGTGCAGCCAACGTCAATTCCACCACACAAATAGTCTCAATAGTGGCACAGAATCCGCACATTGCCCGCTTGGAGTATATATCCGGAGGGCCGCAATGGGATCCTTCCGAAAAAGAGACCGTTTTTTCCAGATCTACACTCCAGCAAAAGCTTCACGAGACAAATGGTTACGGGCAGTCAAAATTGATCGCCGAGCAGGTCGTGGCAGCGACTGCTGCGCTGCAAGAACAAGAACAGCGCTCAGGAAGTCGAATGGGCATTCTGAATCCGGCTCTAATCATTGGTGGCCCAAGTCACGGTCATGCAGCTAACCTCGATGATCTGATCTGGAGACTCATCAGCGCCTGTGTGCTCATTGGGGAGTACCACCCCGAGCCCGAGGAGTGGATCTACATTTCTAGGGCAGATGATGTTGCTCAGATGACTGTGGATGCCTTGATTGCACCCACGGTGACCAGAAAGCAGAGGAAGATGCTCAATGGGATCCGGGTAAGGATCTTTTGGGAGGCTGTCAATGCTGTTCTTGATACTCCTTTACGTGCTAGCGAGACATATGCTGTCTGGCTTGAGAAGCTGAACGAATCTTTATCCAGATTTGGTGATAGGCATCCTTGTTGGCCTGTTATAAATGTAATTGAAACGATGGGGCCAGGGCTCCTTAGTAGTCCGACTCCTATATGGACGGAGGCGGATGATTGGGAAGAAATGGAGCGGGTCATGGCTCATGCTGTTACACTCAATGTAAAGTACTTGCAGGACCTTGGGTATCTTGGAAGGACGTGGTCTAGTAAAGACTTCCCTGAGGGTTTCAGGAGAAGAGGTTGAAATCTTTGTCCAAAGATTTACCGCATATTAGCTGCTTTTTCCTTGCTTGCTGGTTTTTGCCGATATGAAATGGTATTTACTATTAGGTTGACTGGTTTAGCAACTACATTATACTCCTCTACGTGAGTGTTGTAATATCTTGAAAAGGATGTTTAGACGCCGACACCCCAAGATAGTTATCCAATGAATATGTTACGTCGTCAATTCTCTTGTTACGAACATAAGTATATGACCAGGGGACTATAGGCTCAGTGATTGCCTAATCATAGTAGAACCTGACAGTATTATATAACTAGAAGTGATCTCTATAGATTACTCGAGATTACTAGAATACGAAGGTCTGTATAAACAGAATATATTTCCTTGGTATATAGAGCTTTGTATTTGATTTTGTCGGGATTGTCGGAATATCAATTGTACAATCCTTAGTGCTTCCGGTGTACTAAGTCAACCGACAATTTTATATAGTACCAACTAAATAAGATATAATAATTAAGTTTTTGAACTTTATATCTCTTATTTAATTATTACTAGTATCAATTTGCAACTACTTAAAAGAATGAAACTCTAGACTATAATATAGAGCTTTGTTCGGGGAAAATTCAATTAGCTCTAGTGTGAAACCAAATATAAGCCCAAATTGTCACTTCTCTAGAAGTGCAGTAGTGTCACTAGTCCCGGTTCGCGCGGATACAACCACAAGCGTAACTAGCTTTACAATTATTTTTTGAACCACCCCCCACTTTTTGTGCACCCCCCTCCATTCAAATGACATTAATGATAATTAAAACACGAATAACTCAATAAGTACCTGTTGAAATCTGTCCTTAAGTGGCTCAAATTGAAGCGAATATATAGGCCTTTCATACGCTAATCTGCTATTAACTAGAAATAGCCAAAAATGCGTTGACGACCCTTTTTAGGGATTAGATCATCCTATAGTGGCTTTTGAGTATTTTGCTTCGAATTATTTCTCAATTGCATAGTGGTATTGAATAATGTAAAGTCTTAATGATATTGAACAAGTAGTTGAGTTATTCGTGTTTTAATTATCATTAATGTCATCCAAATAGGGGTGCACAAAAAGTGGGGGGTGGTTCAAAAAATAATTGTAAAGCTAGTTACGCTTATAGTTGTAGCGTACAGTAGTGGTAAAACCCTTAACCTCAAATTAAGCGATTAACAAGAAAATTAACCAGACGGTCTACCCAACTATAAGAGGTAGTTCTACGCACATAAGATGCACAAAACCGGCCTAGTCCACTTATTCAGAAGTAGTTAAGCAAAGAGGTAGTTCAACTATACAACAACATAGTGCACAGAAAACCGTAGCCCTAGTCTACCTATTTAGATACATTTACGGAGTTTACACTCTGAGGGTATATGAAACTAAATATAAGCCCAAATTGTCACTTCTCTAGAAGTGGCGTCACTTTTGGAGTTTTCACATCTAGCTTTGAAAAATATAATACTACTAAATTAGATAGTAGGAAAAGCATTTATCAACTTTCTCCTAATCGATATAACCACGTGTAAAGGAAAATAGGATCTGCAAAACACTGTATGAAATCTTTTTAGCGAGCTGAATATTTATGGAGCTCGATACAACGCAGAAATGAAACATAATATACTAGTACAAGAACTGATTCCGCCTCGCAGCACGGCTTGACTCTCTAAAAGAACTGACTCCGTCCCGCAGCACGGCTTGACTCTCTGAAACATGGAACAGCTCATCTTGTCTTTGCCGCCTATTACATTAGTATGTGTAGCAACGGACTAATCTGTCCTGATCACACAATGTGTGGGTGGTCGTATTGGCCCTGTTCCAGCGATTACTTCATTGTGTAAAATTTCATGCGTCGAACCAGTCTGTGCAGGGTCTTACAGTAATTGCCGCTTCTTCACTTTGGTCACGAGCAGATCCTATCGGGTTACATGTCTTATCATTTCGGCAATTAGGCCGCTATTTGGCCGCTTGATCTGGGACGGACCAGATCTCTGGAGCGGAACGCTAAGTAGTATCCACCACATCTTAAACCTAACCGTGGAGCCGCCGGCAATTATTATAGTGGAATAGCAAAAATGGGGATTATATAGTCAATGTTGTCGAACCAGTTAAATGTTACAATAGCTCATATAGAAACTCCACAAAGCAACACGATCGTAGCCAGCTGAAAGCAAAGTAATACTATGACATTCTATTAGTTGTAAAGTGACATACTAAGCAACACGATCGTAGCCAGCTGGAAGCAAAGTAATACTGTGACATTCTATTAGTTGTAAAGTGACATAGTACAGCAAAAAAAAAGTCTTAGTTCTCGATTCTAACAGAGTTATTCGTATATGGCTTGATTGATAATGGCCTTGGCATTCTACTGTCATTTCAATCGCTCCTCCTTAAGAAACTACATGAAAATAGGAAGGCTGCCTGAAGCAACACAACAAGTTTATATAGTCTCTACCGCAGCCTAGCTTAAACAATATGTTCCGTTACACCTAAATTCGTACCCTAGATTCTACCTCTTTTCTCCTTATCAATGTATTCTGTATAAGCTCCTCTTTCTTTCCACCGACCCCTCCCTAAGTATTCCTCGATTTGCCTGCGCTTTAGATCTTCCGAGAGTCTAAGTATCGCTGTCTTTCTTGTCCTCATGCACATTAGCTTCAGGGCAATCTACCTTTAAGATAGAATTGGAACAGATTTCTCATACCATGACACATATTATTTTGCAACCAACGCCTAGCAACGACCCAAATGACCCACTCGTGAGTTTTTAAAGCTTAACCTTCCCATGCATTCCAAGCAGCTAATTCATTCAACTTATTAGAACTGGCCACGATGGAGAAAGATCCTGAATTTTACATTGATTTCCTATTATACCTTGATGGTTTTTGCACTGTTGGTAGCCTAATATCACCCGAGTATGATGCAGAGGTACTAAAGCGAGCAGGATCGATATTGCAACCGTGACCTGGGCACCAATGAATGCAGAGCTTGGCTTTAGCTACGCCTTGCTCAATGACGCTTTTGCTGCTGGAAACGGAGCTTTATGCATCGGCGGATTTATACTCGCTCCATTTGCTTTGAAGTTCGGACGACGACCAGTTTATATCTTCAGCACTGCGGTTCAATGTGGAATGAGTGTGTGGTATGCTAGGATGCAGAATGTGGCGGATCTGATGTTGATCAACCTTTTGAGTTGCATTGTCGGTGCATTAGCAGAAGTGATGGTTCAAATGACGGTGGCTGATATGTTTTTCTTTCATGAACGAGGACTCATGAATTCTATCTACTACTGGTTCATGATCACCGGAGCTACTCTATCACCGTTAGCCGGTGGATTTGTCACTTCAAACGAAGGTTGGCGCTGGGTGTGGTGGTGGATGGCTATCCTGCTTGGAGCGGGACTTGTCGTGTTTATTTTCTTCTATGAAGAGACAATGTTTTTCCGCTCGCCCATCGAAACAGAACCTATCTCTAGCCAGTCGGAACACGAAGAGACAGTCCCAAAAAAGGAATCAGATCAGATTGAAGGCTTGAAAATTGATTATTCAATTCCCCAAAAGTCTTATTGGAAAAAGTTGGCATTGTGGTCGAATTCACCTATACCACTCAGTCAACTTTTCAAGCACACTTACCAGCCTTTCTTGGTCATATTCGCTATACCGGCCGTCTTTTTCATGTCACTTCAGTATGGAGTCTTGATTACCTGCATTGTTCTTCCAGTGACCTCCTTGTCGTCATACATGACAATGCCGCCATATAACTTCAATCCTACCCAAATTGGATTGATGGGAATTCCGCCTTTCATTGGTTCCAGCCTAGGGACCTTGATTGGTGGCTTCCTGAGTGACTATGTTTCTCTTTACCTGGCCAGGAGAAACGGCGGTGTCTTTGAGCCAGAGATGCGTCTTTGGATTTCTGTCGCCTTCGCGCCTTTTGTGCCAATGGGTATCTTCATGTTCGGAATTGGTTTAAACAACGGCACTAACTGGCTTTTACCCGCTTTCGGGCTGGGAATCACTTGCTTCGGGGTTCTTCCCGCTAGCAGCTCTGCACTTACATACCTGACTGATGCATATACAGATGTGAGTTTCCTTTCTCTTCGAGCTTCTCGCAAGCAATGATTAACAACGCAATATACAGATCATTGCTGACTCGGTTATCGGTGTGACCTTTGTTCGCAACGCTATCTTGACGATGTTTATTTTTGTTCTCCAGCCCTGGACTGATCGTGTTGGCTTGACGTGGGTCTATGTGACATTTGGGCTCATAACTACTGTCATACTCGTGGGCAATCTTGGGTTTATCTACTTTGGAAAGAAAATTAGGATCAGGACTGCTGGTAGATACGATAGTTTTAGGGATCGAAACCGAGAGTAGACAGATTCATAGTGGGACCAGAAGATCCATAGATTATAAAATAAACCTTAAATTGGATTTCCATTATATCATTATGTATCAGACCACATAGCTGGTTAAGATTGGTTTAAGTAAATAAACTATGGTTTACCCAGCACTGGTAGCAAATTTACTATATCAAAGAGGTGAACTAGCAGGTATCAGGTGCACTATATAACCCCTAGTGAAACTAAGATGCTTCAGGTTGACATTGAAAAAATTAAATGACGGACCATCGAATTCTTCTGCATAGGTACACGAAGCCACACAGTCGTCAGAGTCCTGCACAGCAATTGTATGGTAGTGGCCGTATCTGTATCATGCAGTGTGAAACTAAATATAAGCCACAATTGTCACTTCTCTAGGAGTGGCGTCCCTTTTGGAGTTTTAAACGAAAAAAAAAAAAACTATGCGGTCTACCCAACCATAAGAGGTAGTTCTACATACACAAGATACACAAATCTGGCCCTAGTCCACTTAGTTAGAAGTAGTTAGAGATAAGTTAGCTCAACAGCACAACAACAGTGCACAGAAAACCGGGAAATAGCCCTGGTCTACCCAATTAGACACGCTTGCAGAGTTTACACTCTGAGAGGGGTATGTGAAACCAAATATAAGCCGCAATTGTCACTTCTCTAGAATTCGCGTCACTTTTGAAGTTTTCACATGCAGGCGCAGAACGGAAAAGAACAACTACGTGGTGCATGCATATCACCAAGACACGCAATTGATCGGATCCATAGCCCTGTTAAATATATTTAGTGAGAGCAGTCATAAAGACATACATATGTACGTTTAGCAAAGTCAATGACGTGTGCCTACTCATGATTCTTAAGGCTGGACATAAATAGAGATTTCCTACTCGTTGAAAGAAGTCATCAGTATCACCAACCCTGTTGACTCCCACCTTCCTACCCTCTCTATCCAGAATGACTGTCACTAGCCCAACCCCTTTCCGACGCATCAGTGCCAAGGCATCCATCGAGGAAATCCTCCAGATGTTCCGCGAAGACGGCGGAATTGTGGTGGAGGATTTCTTCACCCAGGAGCAAATGGCCAACATCAACAAAGATGTGGACCCTTTGCTAGCCAAAATCAAATGTGGCACGCACCGGAATGTCGGAGAGGAAGAATGGATTACCCAATTCCACGGTTCTAATACTCGCCGACTCAGCAACCTACCTACTATCAGCAAAACCTTTCGCGATGAGATCCTCAACTACGGCCTGCTGCACCAGATTTGCGAAGCAATTTTCCGCAAAGAGTCTGGCGACTACTGGATGTGCACGGCACAGGTAATAGAAATTGGTCCTCAAAGTAAAGCCCAAGAACTACATCGCGATACAGCCGAGTTTCCCGGATTGACCAAGTTGGGTCCCCGGATGGACGAGGTTCAGATCAGTTTCTTTACCGCGTTAACTGATTTCACCGCGGAAAATGGCGCCACTCGTGGAATCCCCAAGAGCCACCTGATGGAGAACTATGAGGATTGGGGCCGAGAGGAGGATGCCGTTCCCGCCGTCATGAAGACTGGCGATGTGTTTTTCTTCACAGGCCGGCTTTGCCACGGCGGCGGTGAGAACCGTACTAAGGACTTCTGGCGTCGCGGGATCTCCCTGTGCTTCCAGGCTAGCTATCTCACACCCGAGGAATGCTATCCGCTTATGATTCCACGTGATGTTGTGGAGAGCATGACACCATTGGCACAGAAAATGTGCGCCTGGCGCTCTCAGTACCCGACACTGGGGGGTGGGTTGTGGCAGCACAATTACACTGAGGTTGCCGACCAGATTAACCTGAAGGCCAATCAACCATTGAAGCAATAAGGTGGAAGTTTGGAGGCACAATGATACATTTTGTCGGGAATATCATGTAACTAGATGCCGTAAAACATATTGACAGTACGGCTAGTAGCACTTATATAAAGGGTAGCTAGCTTTCGTAGATAGAACCTCCATACCGATGATTTTATTACTTTTATGACTGCATTTGTAGACGCCTATTTATCACTAAAGTGATACTGACACATGCAATCTGCAATGGGTTATTTGTTGGCTTGACTTCAATTCGGGATACCACCGTGTCACTACTTAGAACTAGGGCACGGAGTATGGGTTGAATTGAGCTTATTTCTTTCAACTATGCGGGATATGAGCTATCTAAATACCCTATTCCTCCTGTCCTGAGGGTATTCCCATATGGAGATATGCCGTAGTCAAGAATCACTCCTGTAGTATGTACAGGATGAATCATCTATTCCGGCATTATTAGGTGTATGCTGCATGCATACGGCTGGGTATATATGCATTAACTTACCGCGATTTTGACCTGTAATTGCATTACCTGTCTTTTCCAACTTGAAACTTAGTTAACGCAATTTGTAAAAATGTTGCATCTTGTCTTAGTTTATGATTAGACAAACTCTCTAGTCTGCAAGTGACGATTCACACGTCGAAGCTCATAATTCGTACAGAAACGCTAACGACTATCAATACCTGTAACCTAGTAGAAAATAAATATGTATCAACATCTCTGGCGGGAAATTTCGAAGACTCAAAAAAAGACAAATCATCTCATTCTTTCTTAACTTCACTAAAGCATTTCGCAATTCTCTCCCTTCTATCGAAAGCATGGTCGGAATCACAAACGAACCAACAGACTATGATGTTATTATCGTAGGGGCCGGCTTTGCTGGGGTAACTCTTCTCTATCATCTCCGGAAACAGGGTCACCGATGTCTTGTGTTAGAAGCAGCATCGGATCTGGGAGGGACGTGGTTTTGGAACCGATACCCTGGCGCACGAGTCGACACGGAAGCTCCGTTCTATGCTCTATCAATTCCAGAAATTTGGAACAACTGGAATTGGAGTGAGAAGTTTCCCTCGCAGCCCGAACTGCGGCGATATTTTGCGTACCTTGACAAAATACTGGGATTGAAACAAGACATCCAATTCAACACTCGAGTTACGCATTGCCAGTTTCGGGAGAATAGATGGCACACAACTACGGAAGACGACAGTCAATTCACCAGTCAATTCTTGATTGCTTGCCCTGGACCCGGCACAGTACCACACATCCCCTCTTTCCCGGGACTTGAGTTATTCCAAGGGACAGTGACTCACTCCTACGAGTGGCCAGAGGAAGGGTTTGAGCTGAAGGGTAAGCGAGCTGCGGTCATTGGCACAGGGGCCTCCGGGGTGCAGATAGTGCAAGATTGGGCTAAACGAGCAGACCATCTCACTGTCTTCCAACGCACCCCCAACACAGCCCTGCCTATGCACCCAGAAGGGTGGAATCAAGATCCAACAATGACCCACGAAGAATTCTGCCACTATCGCCGCACGCATTTTAGCGGCGTGAACTATCAATTCGCACCAACCAATACATTCGACACAGTGGATCCGGCCGAGCGACACGCCTTCCGCGAAAATCTATGGCAGACTGGCGGATTTCCTTACGTCTACGGCAACTATCAGGATGTAATGATCAACCGCGCCGCAAACCGGGAGATGTACGACTTTTGGGCTCAGAAGGTCCGTTCCCGCATTGAGGATCCACGCAAACGTGATCTGCTGGCGCCTCTCGAGCCTTTACATCCTATGGGTGCGAAAAGGCCTACCTGTGAACTCGACTACTACGACCAGTTCAATCGGTCCAACGTTGACCTAGTAGATCTACGATCCACTCCCATCGACTCCTTCCAACCGGATGGCCTCACCACCACGGATGGCCAATTCTTCCCTGTTGATATCGTTGCCCTGGCCACGGGCTTTGATATGATTACCGGCGGACTCACTCATATGGGGCTGCACAGTGTCGAAGGACACTCTCTGAAGGACCAGTGGAGGTCCGGGGTGAAGACGTATCTTGGAATGACCATCAATGGATATCCCAATATGTTTTTCCTGGCAGGCCCGCAGAGCCCATTGTCTTTTTCAAGTGGACCTATCAGCATCGAGGTGCAGTGTGAGCTTATCTGTGGTGCCATTAAACAGCTACTGGCAGACGGACACACTGTTTTTGAGCCCACTGCCACCGCTCAGGAAACTTGGAGTCAACGCATCAAGTCTCAGTTCGATGGAACGTTATTCCTCGATTCCCCGGACTCGTGGTTTTTGGGTGGGAATATCCCGGGGAAGAAACGCGAGTTACTTACCTACGCTGCTGGGTTGCTTCAGTATCAGACGGACTGTGAGAAGGCTTTCAATTCTTGGGACGGTTTCACACGCAAGTAGTTAACGTCACCTGGGTCATAGTGAAATGATTCTGCTACCTATATAGTCACAACGGTTAATATATCTGCAATTGTACATCGAAATAAGATAGCGCCAGAATATAAATCCATCGCCTCATCTTATCTCCAAGTAAATAGTCCTATAAAGAGTAGAACCTGTAATACCTAGCTTAGGTAAAGCCTTTACTTACTATTGCGAATAACATAGTATATATTGTTATATTCTTGCTTCGGAAATTATTTTAGGTAAATCGTTTTGTTAGATGATAAAGTAACTATGATGGGTGAAACCCATAGATGGGGCTCGGGGCAGGTGCCCTCGCTTGCAACTAGGCTGGGCACTAGGGAGTCCTTATAAGCTGCCGATCCAGCCAGTGTAAAAGATGGTTTATAGTCAGACAAGTAAATAGGGAAGTAAAATAGCAAATTGAATACAAAGTTTTATATCCTAAAGAAATATATTCTGTTTATATACACTTTTATTCTTTATAATCTAGTTGTTCTAGTTGTTCTAGTTATTCTAATTATTCTAATTATATTAGATCTATTAGAACTACTAATTATTATAGAGCTTCTTTCTAAGGTTCTTGTTGTGGCAAAATAATGGTTAGGTGCCCAAGGCCTAAAGGATTAGGTACCCAAGGCCTAAAGGGTGAAGCTCGTAGGCTTATAGGATTAGGCCCTTTAGGGGCCCTAAAGTGTTGGCTCATGGGCGGCTATTTTGCCTATAAATATTGGTCATTTGGTACCTGTAGCTAGCCAGTAATCAAGTCAATCAAGAGTCATTCCCAGCTATTTCAAGAGCTTATTATCGCTGCATTTCAAAGCCTATTCACAAGCCTACTTTACAGTGTATCTGCCCAGATAACCTCAACAGTTCTGTTATAAATATATTATTTATATAGCTTTTTCTATATATAAGTTTTTTTTAAACTTTTGAACTTTTTGGTTTTTGGTTATGAATTTTAAAGTTATATTATCTATTTACTCGAAACAAGTTTACCTATTCCTGTGAGATTAAGAGCTCTTTGGAATGTGGTGAGTCTGATTTTGATCTATCTGGTGAACTAACTACATAGCAACTTGAAGAAGGTGTATATCCTCAAACTGTGGTAAAATTAGTGATTCTAGCAGATTATATAGCGTACAAATAGAATAGAAATGAACAGCTGGCATCTGGAGATCGTTGCTCGATTTTGGAATCGCCTCATTCTCACAATTCCTCTTTCTACGACTTAGGTCGCTATCAGACTATTATTCCTAAGCTTTGGTAAAATGATAGTTTGTATGCAGTCAGATCGCAACGAGAGCAGAAGTGCCAATAAGGTGCTCCTATCTATTCTGCTATGCAACGGATTTATTCTCTGGTGACTGGACATACTTACAAACATTATGTTGGAGTATTTCACTCCTACTTTCTACTCAAAATTAGTCGGAACACGACTTTTAGAACTCAGAGATTGGAGTTAGAAATGTAAGATCTAGTTTATGTTAGCTGAACATGAGCTGAATATGGGCAAACTCATAAAATATGTCAATAAAAATGGCTGGTAGTTCTGGAAGTCGGCGTCTGCTCATCAGGGTACAGAATATTTGGTCGACAGCATCACTGGAATTGACTAGCTTTACGGCACATCTCAATTTGTGCAAATAATCTCATCATCAACTATACTCCCAACCATGACATCTCACAATCTCTCCCGTCCTCACGTCTTGTAAATTACTCTCAACCATCCTCACCTCGCTCTCCCAACCCGAACCACAAGCAGCCTCTTCTCCCAAGTCCAGTAAATCTTCTGCTCCATCCACAAACCGATCCTTCTCCCCACCGGCTTCCTCATTTCATACCTCCACAGAAGCCGCGAAAGAATAACCCACATCTCAAGCCACGCCAGCGGCTGTCCGATGCAAGTATGCGGTCCTGTCGAAAAGGGGTGAAACGCAGCTTTATCATCATCCATACACGAATCATCCAGCCACCGCTCTGGAAGGAATTTCTCAGGAGAAGTAGAATTGCTCGGCGAGTGAAACATCGAGAGGCACGCCACCGGCACTACCATATCCTCCGGAACGTAATACTCAGCAGTCGTCGCACCTCATTTTGGAACTTCCCTCTGTATACTATCCGGAATAGGTGGATAAATCCTCATCGTCTCGTTCAAAATCGCCGCAAGATACGGCAGCGCAGCAATAGTCTCCCCCATCAATTTGATTTTCTGCAACAAACGCACCACGGATGATTCCCGTGAGTCTCTCCATGCATGCCGAGTTTTCGAGTAAGAGATACACAGTGCCCGCTAGCGCCGTGGTCAGCGTCTCGCTTCCGGCTACTATCGTTGCCATGGAGTTACTCTCGATTTCGTCCGTCAATAAGCGACTCGTAGGCGACGATGATGATGCCATCTGGTTGTGAGTGATGATGTGGGATATAATATCCTTCCGTTCCAGCTCTAGCGCAAGCCGCTCGATAACTTTACTGTGCGCCGTAGCGTGCACTTGGTTTAGATCTGCGAGCTGGAACCTCCCAAATAGCGCCGTTTCCCATATCAATATGGGAATCGCATATGCATATAGGAGCTGCCGTATGCACACAGGAGAGACATTTAATTTTAATCTTACGATATACATATAGTAAGACCGCTTTCGTACAAAGGATTTAAGATGTATACCGGCGCTACCAACCTCACTGTCGCTACTTCGCTTAGGTCACTTTACCCCTTGTTTCAAGTATTTTATGATATATGATCATTACAACTACAAATAGGTTCGCTGTTTCCTATAGTCAGGGATCATTTTACTTTACTTTCTCTTTATCTTCCTTATAGTTAATCATCCATCTATCTATCTATCTATTAATCAATCAATCAATTAATATACCTCCCCCAAACACGACGTTATATACTCCCTATAATATCGTTTATAGAAAGGATTATCAGTACCTCGATGCAGCTAGTCCAGTTGCTAAAACACAGAGTTCTATATTTATTACTATACCTCTATTAGCTAGAGGATATAGAGTTCTACGTTCATTAACTAGGGCAAGAGCAAGCAAGAGTAATATAGCTTAAATGTCTTCTACTTAGTGTATTTGTACTTGAAATCTCCACATTTAATCATTATTAATATTTATTCTTATTACTGTATAGCTTTACTATTGCCTAATTAGGAAATTAAAATATAGTATATATATAGGAGGCTAACCTCCTATAGCTATATGGGAAACAGACCTTCCGATATATATAGGAGCTCTTCCATATACATACAGGAATCTATATATACATATAGGATAGAATGAAGCTATTTGGGATATCCTATATAGCTTCAGCTCCCATATGCATATGGAAAACGAAGCTATTTGGAAGGTTCCAGAGCGCCGAGGACGGAGTAATCATAGCGAGGAAGGTATCGAGTAAAGGGAAGAACTTTATCGCCGTGATCATCCACACAGCTTTGAAATGCATCACGACATTAATCCACGGATGATACTTCGTTTCTCTCAGACACCCAATTCAATTGGGGATCCCCATGCGAGTTCGCTGATAATATCAAACGTTGTGAAATTCACCCACTGCACCAAATCCACCTCCACTTCTGCATCCTCTCCTCTCCTCCTTCTTCCTCCTTCTTATCAATAACCTCATCCAAACTCTCTATCAACAAATCCACCCACTCCCTAACCATCTCTTCCAACCCCTTCACCGCGCGCGCCGGCTGCAGCGCCCGTCGAAACCTTGCGTGAGCCGCGACCCCAGCCGAAATCAAATTATGCGCTTCCACGCCAGGGAGTCGTCCGCCCGATTCCCGTAGCCAGAGAAAGCTTTTGTGAGTGTAAGTGTCTTTCCAGACAGGGAGATCCACGAACGAGAGTTCGTTGGTGGGGAGCGACGCGGAGTACGGGGCCGTGGTGGAGTGGAAGTGGGCGATGCGGTGGGGGAGGGTGCCGGTTAGGAGGGCGTAGAGGAAGAGGATGCGGGAGAGAGTTCAGGGGAGGGAGGGGACCGGGAAGGAGGAGAGGGGATGGAGGAGGTGGGTGAGGAGGTACTGGGGCTGTCTGGTCTTTAGCTTGGTTTGGATAGGGGGATTGGGGAAGCGGTGGGGAGCATACAACTAATGTGGCTGTGATGAGTGCGCCGATGACGGTGCTGGAGGCTGGGCGATCCATCGCGGGTTAATAGATGTGATGGGATGGGATAGGAATTGGCCCCCACAAAACGAATACAGACAGACGATACTCCAGAAATCAGCCAGCCGAGCAGCGTAGAAATAAAAGATAATTAAAAATAAAATAAAAATAAAATAAAAGTGCAATCGTACACCCCGAGCCGTCCTTCGTTCGTTCGTTAAGATGCGCTGCGCTGCGTCGCGAGCACTAACTGTTTGTATCTCGAAAATCTTACATACAGCACAACTCAACTCAACTCAACTGTTGGGCAACGCCTATGTCCCAAGGAAACAAGTAGCCTAACGAACCGTCCCACGACACATCCGTCAACTACAACCCCCAAAACAACTAACTATACTACGTAGGTAGCACGGGAGATCCATTCCCGAACAACATCAATACCCCATTTAGAAGAAATACTTCACGAAACAAAGGATGGACTGCTGAGACCTCCCCCAACCCTATCGCCTGCACCGTCGTGACCGCCTCGCCAACGCAACTTTGCTCATCGTCATCATCCAAGGTTCTCCTGAGTTGTTTACATCTTCCGCTAGTGCAATTGAATTATATTCTACCAACACATTGCGAACCCAGCCGCCAAGTATCTCCGCGCAAGAGCGTATACGTAGCGTGCCAGACAGGGGAAGGAAGGCACTCGCCTGATGCTCCTACTCGAGTTGTCAGGAAGTTGATACTTCTGACCTCTCAGCATCAAAATCATTCGCGAGTTCATTGAATGTTTGATAGAAGGCTGCCACCCGCAGAGCGTTCGTGCTAGCATCCCTTCGAATCTTTACTAATTCCCCTGCACTTGGAACAAATATCAACATCACCATCCACCCAAGCATGTATGGTATCACAGACATCCCATTCATCTAGTATACAACAGTAAGTAAAATATACAAATACCCGACGTCCTGTAGCCTCAGGCTCCGTTCCACGTGCTCCGCTTAATCCGCTCATGATAAACCTTTCGTATCGGGTATAAGTTGCCAGTTGCCTCCCATAACATGTCATATCATAACAGTTCCCCCCGGAAGAGTCGCCGCTGTCATTGCTGTCATCCTATTCATCATCCTAACTCCTTTCGTGTAAATAAATCCATGATCGATCCATCAAACAATCAATCATCCGCCGAGAAATATCGCTTCGTTTTGCTTTTCACTTGCTGCGCTTTTAGGTCCGCTGGCACAATGGTATGGTGAACCACGTGAGGTCTGTATATTGCATCTACTGGTGGCATCCTAGATTGGTGTTAGCTTTGCTCTCTGGCCTTCAAAATAGTCATGGAAGAAGGAAGGCTTTGGACCTAGATTGAGCCGGCGTCCAAACGAGCACTCTCCTCAAAAAGAAGGGCACAGGTAAACAAATTGGCTAACGGGGGAAACTCTTAATACAATAAAGAAAGGGAACTCTTACCAATCATCTAAACTCAACGGAAAATATTCATACAAAGCCTCCTCGTTGTCTTCCGGACTACTCACACTAAGCATCTTTTTCGCAGCCTTGGAACTACCGTTGCCATCCCTCTCAGCACCACCTTTATGACCAATCGTTCTGTCTTTCTCCGAAGCAGCGGAAGAATGTCGAGACAGCGAGTATGGCTGTGTGCTTGAAGAAACACCAGGATCATCATCTGCCAAAGATAAATCTATAGGCGCAGCGGCTGGCTGGGGTTGGGCTTTCGGGGGTAATGGCTCTGCTTTCCAGCGAGTCTTGGGTACTGGAGGACGGTTATGTGAGCTTGATGTCGAAGTTGCGGCCTTTTTGGAACGATTGGTGGGAGTGGGCGGTTCTGGTGGTAATGCCGGAGATGCGAGATTGGGCCATTCCGGTAGGTCTAGTGATGTCTGGGGGAAAGTTAGCAGGAGTGCAATCTTAAGAAGAAGAAAGGAGATAATAGAGGACAGGAAAGAAAGATGAAACCCACCTGGACAACATTTGGCGCATAGAACTTATATGGTGTTTGTACAGCTGCCGGATCAACTTTCACCGTCGTTACTGTTTCACTACTCATGCTCCTCGCCTTTGGTTCGGGCTTTTTGTCACTCAACTGGACATCCTTCCTGCTATCGAAATTTCTCGGGCTTCTCCCTCTCACGATAATCGGCCCAGACCGTATTTCAGCCAATTTAACCTTATCCCCAGTAGCCAATGTGGCCAGAAGGTTAATCTGCACAACGTAATGTTGCTGCAATCCTTTCCTCCTGCCATTGTTTGCCGTGGCATGTTTGAACTGTAGTCGTTTCCATGCAATAGGTATCGTCACGCACGTAGGGTCTAATTCCGGGTTGATACTCAAGTCCAAGGGCCAGTGCGGTGGTACAGCGCCCGCCTTATCCTCCGAAGTCGTCATATTTGCCGTCTTCCATGGAACACTTATGATCTCGGTGCTCTTCCCTTCAATGCTCTCGATCGCAGATATTGTTGCGGCCAAATCATATATTGGTATTTGCTGGCCTTGCTCATTCAGCATGCTACATATCGATCGCGAAAGTGTGATATTTCCGGATATTTGAAATAGATTGCGCCGGTAGCAAGTCAGCTCCATTGGTCGACCCGCAGTTTCCGCGCCAAATACATCTTCCGCGACAAAGAACATGCCGTATAGTTCTGCAGACATGCCCGGCCAGGTTTGCCCTTTGTCGTCTAGAATGGGTGCTTTCATTATAGGTGCTCCAAATCCAAGCAATTTGTTGTCCGGATCGCTCGAGTTTGTTTCGGCATTATTGTCTTGGTTTTGTTCTCCCATCAAAGAATCGAATGTGCCGGACTGATAGGAAAAAGGATCCTCGAAAGTGGTAGAGAAGGCATCGGATAACTCGTACGAGGGGGTAAATGGTAATGTGGGCATTCCCGTATTTACATCATCTCTATCGCCGATTTGTTAGCAAATCTCTTCGCCCACGCCTTGCGCGTCTCCAAGATGCAGAGGCACAGCAGTAGACCCACAAGATACCATCCGCCTCGAAATTCAGATCATGATCAAAAGCATCCATATTAAATCCGTGAGTGACGGATGCCGGGGCGGTTAAGCGTAGAATATCGTTCGAGGCAGTTGTGGATGAGATGGTCAGGGTATCATAAGCTGCCATATTCGCGAACCTAGAATTGGAGGTTGGTCAAGTGCGGTGAGTGTAGTGAATGCGAATCATTTGAGGTTGGCGTTGTTGCGATGCGCATTGTATAGAGGACCTGCACCAGTAGTGATTATTACTAACAAATCATGCGTCTGCGTTTAGTTCTGGGCGAAGATTATTTATTCAAAGGAACTTCAACCTCAGTTGATGATTTTCGACGTCGGACAAGCCGCAGCTTTGGCTGTTCGGCACAGACTCAATACATGTAAGCGTGCATGGATGCCCATCCCTCTAAGGCGCGGGATTGCTTCCCGCGAGTAAGGACTGAGGATGTATGTGGGTGTGGTGTGGGTGTGGGTGTGGGTGTAGGAACAGCAACGGTACAATGTGAGATGAGATGGGATGAAATGGAAGGGGATGGGAATGGGAATGGGATGGATGAGAGGTACATGGAAATGGAAATGGAAAGGGAAATACACACAGTCAGTACCTTTCCTTTCCTTTCCTTTCCTTTCCTGCCCTTTCCTTTCCTTCGAGATATTTTACGCAGACTATATCTGCAGGTATAGGTAAGATTCTCCTCCCACTCTCGCTCTCGCTCTCGCTCTCCCCTATTCTCCCTTCCTGTCACCTTAACCGGACCAAGTACGCGCTGCAGCGTCGGTCTTCTCTTATCGTCGCCGTAGCCACAAAACGCAGGTGCCGTCTGCCGTCTGCCGTCAAATCAAGCAACAACCCAACCATCTCCACGGTGGTAGCTTCTTTTCCCCAAACCCCTCAAGGCATTAGTGGATCTTTTCCCCACCTTTTCGGCCAAATAAAAAGACCTAGCGCCGCTTGGGGTCAGCTTTCGGCGAGGATCCGAAGAGCTGACAAGAGTGAACGCGAAGCAAGGAGTATATATATCTTCATCTGATTCCCAGCATCTTGCTTTCGATATTCTCCCCTTGCTGTCTTCGCATGTAGTGGCCGTTCACCATCGTCACAGCACAGGATGGCCATACTTGGCTTCATCTCCACATGGACTTTCGGCTGACTCTCGACCGTTTCCTCGCAGGAGGGTAGGATGACGGATTCCATCCAATCTGATTGGCCCCCGACGCCCCCAATCACATGAGAGAGATGGCCAAGAAGTGATTAGGTGTAGTTCATCCGATCACAATCCGTGACCTCAATCCCTCCCTCGAGCTTCCTTTTTTTCCTTTAGTTTGGGTGCTACATCCGGGTCTTGTGCAACGTAACTGCTTACGGTTCGGAAGCTTGCCTTTCTCGTGCTATTTTCCGACCCGACTCCTTTAATTTGGTCGATCTTCGACCTTTCCGAAGTGCACCTATCAAAGGCTATCATGCCATGGGATGGGATTTGGCTCAGATATCGGTGTTTCATTTTCGCCTAGTCGAAGTACAGTATCCCCCGCATTCTTCGATTGTGATACCGAAGCGGAAAGGACGATGATCGCTCACATTCTAGGACTTCTACTTTAGTACCTTTACTTATCTCAGCAAAAACGCCGCATGTAGCACATTCGCGATCCGATTTGTTCGAGGCTATATTGTTCAATTTAGCTGGACACACGAGTATTGACCAGGAACCAAGACGGGGACGTTAGTCGCTCACACTATCTAATTAATCTTACAATACAAGCACCTTGCTAGATATAAGCAAAAGTTACCATGCAATACCTCTCCATCTTGCTTCTATACCTTCTATACCCAGTGGTATATGACTCTACAAACCTAAATTTGCAGACAGAATGAGTTTGGAGGGAGCCACAACATTGCTATATCGCACCATAGGCACACGTGTATATAACTGTCTCCCTTCTTGCTTTGTTATGTTAAAAGGTTGGGGGGGGGGGGCGATATTTCAGTTGTCTTGTCGAGTTGTCTTGTCGAGGATAGGTATAACTCGAACTCTGCTCAGTTAAAACCCAGAATCGCAAAAAAAAAAATCTGGCATTCTCGTCATGCACTTCGACGTGCGTCCATCACCCCTTCGTGTATCAATCTACAGTACCTTAGAATATTGGACGAGTATCCTGTTTCTGAGGGCAGAAAAGCTGGGATATTTCCTATTATTAGAAGGTACGATAATACTAAATCGCCATCGTAGATGGGGAAGGGCGAGGATGTTTTTTATTTTCTATTATGTATATTATTTTTTTTATTGACTTGCGATAATTGATTGGGGAAGTATACGTTGAAACATTGGTAGCCGGCAATACTATGATTCTTTCAGTATGATCATTTTGTGGCTCTTCGCTGTTCACTATTGAGATCTTTCACATGGCTTGATAGGTGCTAAGACGGCACCAATCCAGATGTACGGAATTAGTTTGTCTGGACGTGCTTTTTCTATACTTTAGCTAAGGGGTCTGTTCTTCTAGGTTCTCAAAGCTTCTCAACATCCCACTCCTCATCGCTCAAACTTCCCTTCAAACAACTCTCCCCCCTCTTCAAAAACTGTCCACAACCTTTCCTCCCCACCACCCCTCCACCCTCACGATCCCACACCACCTCCCCCCTCAAAATCGTATATCTAGGCCACTGTTTCAGCCTCCTCCCCTCATACGGCGTATAATCTACATTATGATGCAACATCTCATTCCTGAGCTCAAACTCCTCCAACCCGCCGTCATGCGGATACCAAACCGTCAAATCCGCATCCCCGCCCTCCACAATCGTCCCTTTTTTCGGATACAGCCCATACAACTTCGCCGCATTCGTACTCGTCACCTCCACGAACCGCATTAATTCCAACCTCCCTTCACTCAGCGCCAAACTCATCCGCGTCTCGACCCCCGGACATCCATTCGGTATGTACTTGAACCTCCCCAACGGAAACTCGTCATCGATGCATGTTTTCTTCCCGCTCTTCGCATCGTCGTACACAAACGGACAATGATCGCTGCTCAGCACCGTAAACGTGCCGTTCTCCAGCCCCTTCCAAATCGCCTCATGGTCTTCCTTTCCCTCCCTCGGCGGCGGCGCACACACGCATTTCGCGCCCTCGAAACCAGGCTGCTCGAGATCCTTCCGTGTGAGAAAGAGATATTGCGGACACGTCTCGGCGTACACGGGCAAGCCGCGCGTCTGCGCGTCGTGGATGTGCTGCGCCGCGGCGGGGGAGCTCACGTGCACGATGAGAATGGGAGTGTCGATGAAAGAAGAGAGCGAGATGGCGCGGTAAGTGGCTTCGATTTCGGCGATGGGCGGGTGCGAGTGAGCGTGGTATTTGGGGGCGAAGAGACGTTTTTCTTCGAGTTTCCGGATCGTCCAGTCGATTATCGAGCCGTTTTCCGCGTGGATCATGGTTACGATTTTTTGGGCGCGCGCGGCGAAGAGCACGTCGAGGATCTCGGAGTCGCGGAGTTGGAGCGCTTCATAGGTCTATGAGATGTGAGTACATAGTGGTTCTAAAATGAATGTGATGGCTCGCACCATGTAGATTTTCAAGGATGATATGCCTGCTTCTCTCAGAGCGGGAAACTCGGAAATGGCTTGTGGACCGGCGTTGGAACAGATTAGATGGAATGAATAGTCTGTGTAGCAGTTATCCTTAGCTAGGTCATGAGTTGCCGCGAGAGCAGCGAGTAAAGATGGTTGATCTTTGCTTTGCGGCGCAAAAGTGATAAGTGTGGTGGTTCCTCCTGCAATAGCTGATCTTGATCCTTGAGATGGAGTCAACTCCTATACTCCTTCTAGACAGGAGAAGGGACATCTACATACCAGTCTCGTAGTTATCTGCACTCTGTCCTTTCCCAAATAATGGTGGTTCGGCTGCGTGAATGTCAGTACAGATTCTTCCTTGAGCTGCGCGGGTCGAAGTAGAGTCCACTCACCAAGATGCACATGGGCGTCAACTCCTCCAGGCTACACATCGCGAATACTTCATCAACATCATATTCCTCACATACACACATACACTCAAACCCCAGATATCAGCACTCACCATAACCCAACCCCCTTCCGCATCAAGCGTCCTCTTCGCATTTCCTGTCCCCTCCAAGCCTAAGCCTCCCCTCTCAGCCAACTTCACAATGACCCCACCCTTTACTGCAATGTCCAATTCGCTAATCTCCTGCTCCGTTACGACCACTCCATTAATCACCACCAAGTCATATTCTGGCGAAGCAGCCATTGTGCCCGGGATTTCAACAAAGGGAGGTGGAGATATAGATAAAGACAGAAATTGAAATTGAAATTGAAATTGAAATTGAAATTGAAATTGAAATTGAAATTGAAATTAAAATGTAGAGAGGGAAATATGAATATGAAGAGAGCCTTACCCGAGGAATCATCATCACTTACTTATTATTTCCTCTCTTACCAGATTGTATCTATCTATATATGTATGTAATGTATGTTATATGAATCTCTCTTCGACCTTCTCGATTCTGATGGAGAGGGTTTGTAATTGGTTGATGGGATTCATCGGCGGACATTTCTCTTATCTATCGGCTCGCTCATTCGCCAAGATGAGCGCTGTGATAGGTGCACAGGGTGTGGGCTGAACGACGAGAAAGGCATTGAAAACACTGCTACCTGTATTTCTAGAATGGCTACAAGATGGATGGAGTAGGATGGATATGTGCATATGTGATCGCACCTGTTGTTTTTATGCTAGAGTCAACCTTGAGGACAATTCAAGCATCAGATCAGTGTATGTAAAGGAATCCTGCAGGTAATGCTGGGTAATTCTAAGGTTAGGTATGAAATATGGGTCTACGTTTCGGCCCTGTGCAAGGAGACTTTTGGGTACAGATTGGGTAGATGGCGCATTATGAAACCTACAGAAGGGACCCAACTGCTTCAAGTTCGAAGCGCGATGACTTGCTGTAGTGTCTAACAGTAAAATATCGCAATGGTAAGGCTCTGCGAGTAGCTTAACAGACACCACTGCACTAGTCCTTCTTACGGAAGGTCCTTCTAGGAGGTTGAGATTGCCATGTGGAAGTGAGATTAGAATGCCGGCACGTCTACGTCTGCGGCTGCGTCGGCTAAATACTTAAAGGGCTGGATGATGGTTACGTCGAGCGTGAGTATGAGCATGAGATGGTATGTGCATGGGGAAGGACTGGTCTGGTCTTGGAATTTTCGATGGTCGATGGAGCGTCGATGGAGCGTCCATGAAAAAGGCACTTCGACTCGTGACAGGTATGTTGGCGTTCTGCTGTAGAATGGCAGACCAAATTCTTGAGAATATTCTCAGAAGGATTGTCGACGGCTTTGAGTTTATGAAGGCCGTTGACTTCCATATACGAGGTAACAAGCCCTCCTTATCTTGACATGGCGGGGTATCATTATAAGGGACCCCCACAATACCCGCACGTGCACTCAATTTGCTGCATGTCGGTTTTTCTCCGATTATGCCTCCTTTTTGCCGCGGGTTGCACAGGAAAAAGAGCTGCAAAAGAATAAAAGAATGCCCAGGTAAGTGAAATTGACGTAACAGAATGCTATGTCCGCCATCAGCTCGTCAGCCGTGCAGTGCAGGAAGTGAATAGCTCGCTCCTCTCCTCACCGCTGCGAGCGAATTCGACATTCCATTCCATCCAAGTCTTACAAGTCAGATGCTCCTGCTGCAACTGCAAAAGGGATGCAGAAGAATGCCAAAGAATGCCATCCGATCATGCGTCGCGACCTCCGGTTACGCATAGCGGAAGACGTGAGCTGAGGTTGCATTGTTCTGCTGCATCACTGCAATCGACCTCGGACGCGCAACACACCCCCCACAGAATCCCACGTTGGGCGGACGTCAAGCCGCCCGAAAAGAATTTTTATGTAACACAAATGAAGCAAATTGCAAAAGGGTAAACCGTCTTGCGCCAATCTCGGAATTACATAACAACTGGAAGTATGACTGAGTGACATCCATGGCCCTTTTGGGTCGGTAAAAGAGGACCCTGAACATTCTTCTCGTTTGGGGAATTTCTTTTAGCAATCGTCATGCAGAGGCTGGAAACCGCCGCGATGTTGTGGGGTTGGAATGGGGGGAGATCTTTTATCACTGGCTCCAGCTTGGGACTTGAATGACGACGAGCAGGTCCGCGATAAGATGTCTGTCGTGCGTGGTGAGTGGATAAGATAGATAGATAATGACCGACAGGACCGACAAGGACCAACCAATATCAGGACCAATATCAGCCAATATCAACAGATGGGAATATCAACAGATGGATGCCGTGCTTCGACCCGAGTCCCAAGAGGCTTTCACGACCAAGGGATCTTGGAATCTGGGAAAGCTTGGGAGGGAAACACGCCCCTCGCACCCAATGAGAGGGTTTGGGTTACCAAATATTACGTATAAAATATCATCATTGGTCCAAGTGAGGTGCATCTCATCTTGAAGCTGCATTTTCTGGTGTCATAGATGATGTCCGTCCGGATGCTTCTCTGATCAAAGCTCCCGGCTTGAACGACTCACGGTGGGCTGGAGAAGAGCAACTGAGACTGCAGTGTGTGAGTGCGTAACCTTTACAGTAGCTCTGGAGAAGCCGGTAATCTCGAATATGCAGTCCTCAGTCCTTCGTACATCAAAGTACTTATTTATGTAAGTACCTACTTATGTACTTCGTAGCGAATGTTGCAACTACTGCGGGCTAGCAGGGAAGCAATCTATCTGCTATCGGCCCAATCACTCAAGGGTTTGCCAGACCATCCATCGTACCGGCAATGCAGATGCGAGGTACGGATTACTAGATTTATGTTGAAATATTTATTTTGTTTAACCCGAAAGATATCGACGCAACTATCTTGCCGTCTTGGACTCCTGGCCTAGTATCAAATACTCTGCCTTATCTCGCGGCAAAAACATCACCCATCAACAAACCGGTTGTACAACTTGCCAGCGGAAAGCAAGAGCTAAAGAGCAACACTCAGCCCGGAAACCAAGCACATCATACCTTCCTGCTATTTCTTGCGCTGTGCTTTCTTTGCCGTCGTTTCGGCCGATATCAACGGTTTCTGTGTCGTTGCTGTTCTTAGTAACTAGTAACGCCCCTCTCCGAAGATCTAAGAAGCCCCCCCCCCCCCCCGTAGCGAGCATCCAGCCTCACTCACGTTAGAGAGATACCATACAGTACCCGTCCATACATACGGCTTATCCTCTGAATTGTTTCGGGCGTGGCATCTCCTTCAAATGACGCGGGAAACCATTCATCATCTCATTCTCCTTCAAGCACTGGCAGGTTCATGCAACAGTGACAGTCATTGAAGCCGGTGCCCCCCGCCCCCCCCCCTAACCTCCGAATCCCATACGAAATACATACGAAATCTTTGAGAAAGTGGGAGCAAAGAAGTAGAGAGAAGGAAGAAAAGAGAATAAAGATTTAACTTACATTTATCAGCATTAGTATTAATTCACAATTGCTTTTGTGGCTTGATTTATCTCCTGCCACCTGCCACCTGCCTTCTTATCTACTCGCACTACATCAGTTTGCAGCAGCAGACCGGGCACTTGCAGATTGCAGACTGCAGGACAGACGACACCACACCCTTTTCCCACTTTCGACCCCGATAAGCTCTTTGAAGTGTCCGGATTACATTTCGTCAAGGATATTTGACCAAGCACGCGAGTGGGGATATCCTTCGATAAGCAAAATCTAGCACCGGTTTGGGGACGGGAGAGCCAGTCATATCATTTCTATATCTCGATTCTTGCTGGGCTTCCCTTTTCGAGCAGCCATTTTCTACACAACTCTCCGTTTACTAGACCACTCCCGAACGTTACCAAACTTTCGGCCCCCCTTCGCGCTTCTCCGAGGAACAGGGGCAAAAGGGTCTACGACAAACCGCATTTCAATCTTTCTAGCTGCAGATTCGGCGGAGCCAACCGCGCGATCCAGAGCTGGTCATCCGTCTAGACACAGTCTTCCGGTGCCTAGTTTTGTGCAATCATTACTTCCTACGGAATTGGAATTAGAACTGACCCACTCGAGCTTGATCGAGCAGTGGCCATACATCATGTCGACCCCAACTTCTATAGCTCGTACTGCCCCCATTGCAATTGCTTCCAGAAAACATCATTTGGACTCCATCCTCGACACACCAAACAATCCTGCAAACGGTAGAGATCTTTCGAGTGGCTCTGCAAGCATGAGTAGCACGGCGTCGATAGATTCTGGAAATAATGTCAGGAGTCGGAAGGATAGACCTTGTGATGCCTGTAGAAGGAGGAAAAGTAAATGTGTGATCCATGAAGGACAAAGCACTTGTGTTTTATGTCAATTCCATTCTCAAGAATGTACATTTGTACAAAGTCCGCAGCCAAGGAAAAGGAAGTTGAATATGGAGGGTAAGGAGGAATCTCTCGCCAAGAGAAGGTATGCAGTCCTCCACCCTCGCATCCTCCACCACTTCCCTTTGGGGCAGGAGTCTTTCAATACTTTTGATCGAGAGGCTGACTGCTAACCATGAGAAGATCTCCAGACAGAACCTTTGATGGAAGAAACAGAGCCGCTGAATCGGGTATATCGAGTGCGGGAGCCACAAACTCATTAACTGAAGACATGGCCAACATCGGCGGACCTACCCTGCTAAAAAGGACCCTGGGTCTCCAACGTGATCGATACAGTCAGTATATTGGACCAACTACGGACTTCGAGCCGTCGCTTATCGATCTTTCTCAATTCGACCCTCAAGATGAGAGTTTGTTGTCGAGAGGAACATTGCGAAAAGTCAGTGATGTAGATACATTTTTATTGCTCCCGGATTATACGACTCCCGGTCACGAGCATCAAATTGATGATGTAGACGCGATAGAAGATCTCGTGGCACCACATGGCCCGATACTACTAGATCTCTATTTCCGCATCATCCATCCGAATTTCCCTATCCTCCAGAAAAATGTATTTCTCGAGGCGTACAATCGATCATACCGGGAATTTTCGCCACCTCTTCTAGCAGCTGTTTATATTCTCGCGATTAATTGGTGGGAACATAGCAATGAGCTCTCTAATTTACCTAGACCCGATGTTAAAGAGCTGGAACGGTTAGCGAGAGTGACACTGTCGGATGCGATGTATAGACCTAAGCTATCAACAGTACAAGCCGGTCTCCTCCTTTCCCAAGCACCCGAAGGCGACCAATGGGCACCCACTGCACAACTCGTAGCCATTTCTCAAGAACTCGGTCTCCATCTCGATTGCTCGAAATGGAAGATCCCACCATGGGAACGCGGATTGCGCAAACGTCTCGCCTGGGCCCTATACATGCAGGATAAATGGGGAGCACTAGTTCATGGCCGACCATCCCATATCTTTGCGACAAACTGGGCTGTACTCCCCCTCTCCCCCAACGATTTTCCAGATATCGAACATGACGAATCAAACAACGAAGAAAGCGCCGAATACGAACGCGGTCGTCTCCTCTTCACACAAATGATCGTCCTCTCGCAGATCCTCTCCGAAGTCCTCGATACCTTTTACACCCTTTCCGCTATGTCCAGCGTCGCGGCCGCCGGGGCACAGGGCACGCATCTCGTTCTGCAACTGGCGAAGCCAGTCCAACTAAAGCTCAAAGACTGGTACTCCGCGCTCCCCTCCTGTCTTCGCATGGACGCGCCCGCGCCCCCCTCTTCACCCCACTCCACTAAAGAACGCCTCTCCTCCACCGGCTTCCTGCACCTCGCCTACTTCGCCACCGAAATCACCCTCCACCGCCGTATCATCCGTTCCCTTGCCCCAACCCCCTTAAACTCCTCCACCACCACACATATCAAAACCGAAACCACGCACCACCACCTCTCTTCCCCGCCCCCCCTCGAACCTTACGTCCACCACATCTGCCGCTCCGCCGCCAAGACGCGTCTTATCTCCGCCATGGACTTCGTCAACCGTCTGACGACCTCCCACCTCCGTGCCTTCTGGTATTTCGCCTCGAAAACAAATTTTGCGCTCATCGGCACCTTTGGGAGTTTATTGTGGGCGACAGCACCGGGGAGAGAAGAGGCCGATTGGTATCGCAGACGCTTGGGAGAGTATAGGTGGACGTTGGGGGTCAGTTGTAAGAGTGGGAGCGGGAGTGGAGGACTGACGCGCTTTGCGATGGGCATGCTGGATACGAGTACGGGGCTGTTGAAGGGGCTACCAGAGAAGCCGGCGTTGAGCAGGGTGGCGAGTGAGGGCGATGGGTTGGGTGCTGTGGGGGGGACGGCGATGCAAGGGCGGAGGACGTTTGCGGCGGGGAGTCTGCCGGTTAGCGTAGGCACGGGGTTCAGTATCGAGGGAAGGAGAAGGGAGGATGGGTTTGTGGGGGGGATGAACGGGAATGGAAATGCAGTCAAGAACGGCACGGTCAACAGCGATGATAGTGTGGGTATACACAGCGGGCTGGTGAGTCCGAGTACGAGCGTGAGCAGCAGTACGGATAGTAGGGGCGGGTATGAGGAGTATATGATAGCGCAGCCAAGGTTTGTGGAGGACGATTATTGAGGTTTTGGTTGGAGTCCTGTGGGATGTGAGATGAATCCATGGATGGAATGGGTTGGGCTGGGTTGGGTCGGATCAGGTCGGATTAGGGTAATGGGGTGATGGATGGGATGGGTATTTGACGACAGCGACGGCGACGACCTATGATGACTGAAACGAAATGAGGGACTTATCAAGATGATTTCTTTTGTTTCTTCGGCTTTGACGATATGGTTGTGAATGAAGAGGATTTGGTTTGGGTTGGTTGGATTGGGCTTCGCTGGTTTAGGAGCGGATGTAGATTTTACTTCCGGTAAACAGGGAGGAATACTGTTCATTTGGGGGGGGGTTTTTTTTCTTCTCTTTCGTTTGTTGGCTATGAAAAAGAAAAGTTTTTTTTTCTCTTGTCTGTCTATATACTATACCACCAATATACATAGCATACCACAACCTAAATTGATCACTTCCTGATTCATCAGACCAACCGGCCCCCAGCCAAACGAGCTATCACGCCTTTCCTTCTCCTGAAAACTCAAATTCTTGCCGCAAATGGATGCTTGATATTGGTTGATGTGAGCTGAATTTCTCGGCTAGATATTTCGTAAGATCGTTCGTGGATGGTATCATCTATAACGCCATTCCTCCTAACAAAGGCCCCTTGCTTACCTATCTCTCAGCATCATCCTCAGTAGCTCTCGTCGTCGTCGTCATCGTCGTACTTATCCTCCTCCTCCTCTCCTCCTCCATCCTCTCCTCTTCAGCCTTATCATCATGCGTCTTGTGCCCCGCAAACGTAGCCAAAATCCCCAAATCATACGTTGCTTTCAACGCCCCCGCCGAGACAAACACCACCCAGAAAAGATGGTTCCCGACCAGCACACCGGTGATGACGGGGGCGAGCGATTGCGCAAACGTCTTCACGACATTGAGGAAGCCCATGATGGCGGTGCGCTCGTGTGCGTGCACGACCGAGGCGATAAAGGCGATGCGCGGGGCTTGGTCCATTGAGGAGGTGGAGTACCGGAGGAGGAGGAATGTCATGGAGGGGAGGAGGGTGTGCGGGACGGGAATGAGGGAGAGGAAGATGGATGAAGGGAGGTGCGTGAATACCATTGTCTGTGAGAAGGTGATTAGTTAGACACTGGAAGTGCGAGATGGTTGGACGGATAGGAGTGGCTTACTTTGACGTTGCCGAGACGTTTTGCTATGGATGATGCGACTAGCATTGAGAGTGCTGAAATTATGCTTCCTGTGAAGAATAGCGATCCTAATTTTCCTTCTTCGAGATTGAATTTTTCGTGGAAGAAATATGTTACCCAGGAGCTAGAAAAAATGTGTTAGGCGAAGTAAATCCTCAACTCCTGATTTGAACTCACGTATTAACAAGTCCTGATGCGAACGAGTCAAGTCCCAGCAAGAGACATAGATCCAGTACGATAAGTCTGCTCTCCTTGCTGATATCAGGAAGCTTCGATCTGAGGAAGCTCTTCTTGGGCACTACATCCTCTGCCCCTTCTCCGAGCAAAGGAGCCGTGTCCGAGTTCTCGATTGGCACCTGCTTCTTCTCAGCCTCAACGGCATGACTAAGTACTACAGATAGCATGAATTTGGCGATTCCAAACAATGCATATCCCCAGAAAATAGCTCTATATGCAGCGATATCCTCCCAGCCCAAAGTAAGTCGAAGATAGTTGACGACCCACCCACAAACTATCAGCCCCAAAGCTTGACCACAAACACCTAGCAGCGAATACCATGCATATATGTCGCTGCGATTCGCTACAGGTGTGAGTTGTGCGAGGGTTGATTCTTCGATTGCTCGGAATGGTCCGATTTCATTTCCACTTTATTTACGACACATATTAGCCAGCGGTATCATTTCCAATGCACAAGCTGATATCCAAGAAAATGAATCTGATGGTAATAGACATAGCCAAATATTCGTACCTAGGACTAACAACTCCCAATACCGCCGCGGCAAGTAACCCCCAGTAATTCCCACAGCTCGCAAAAACCACCCCGCTACCCGTCATCAAAAGCGACCCCACGGCCAAAATGCTTTTCCGTCCCAATGCATCGGCGAATAATGTCAAAAAGAACGATATCAGCGTGTCGCCCATAAGCGTCAGGGTCATGAAGAGGCCAATCTTCGTCTTGGAGACATGTAGCGCGGAAAGATAGACGACGAGAATCAGGGTTGAGGCGCCGTATGCGAACATGCGGGTGAAACGCTGGAGACAGAGAAGCTTGATGTCGCGCGAGGAGCGGTAGAGGGATACGAGACCCAGCTCCGAAAGAACTTTTGAAAGAGCTCGAGATGCCATTGTCATAGGCCCGGGTTTGCTGCTTCGTCTTGAGGGTATTTTCCCTTGTAGGCAGCTATTGTTCGTAGATGTGGGCGGTGTGGGTTGGATATAACAAGCTACCTGACCACCTTTGTAGAATATGACTGTCGATCATGATGGTGTCGAAGGAAGGGCGTGCAACCCTAACCCTATGCCATCTTAAGGGGTTCCGTAAAATCCGTATCCGTATTTGATAGCTTACACGCGACGCGCAAGCTTATCGATTGTAGTGACATCCCGTAGGGATGGATGTGCTTCGTTGCCTGGCGATATTGCAGTTATCCTGACGGAGTACTGTCACCGGGATATTTTGACTGGCCATGAAAGCTTGTTTTTATATGCACGTAGCTTGAGCATAAGGTAAGGTTTCCCCACTTGTCCTACTCGGCCCGTCCGGAACCTCCTTGCTTTTCTTGCTTGTGAACCTCATCGTGTGCTTCGCGCCCTTTCACATCGTGAGTACTCAGTTCGGTCATATTGTATGATGAAATATGTATCAAGCTGGTGATCCACACAACTTTGGCGAGGATTGTCTCTCTTTGATGAACCACGGCGCGAGGTAAACCTAGATTCTTCGATAGTCACGAAGAATTGGTATCTTCTCTAAGAATCTCAGCCATATTCGTTAAGCTACAGTATATCCTTTCTTTATTCGTCGGTGCAACCATCGACAAATGCATCTAATCAATCTGTTTTACACAAATGCTTTGTTTGTATTCCTTCAGAATGTACACGTTTTCGATCAAGGGCAAAGGCATGCTGAAGGTCTCTTTGTTTGATCTTTTGGTATTATCAGCGCATCATTCAATAACTCTTCTGCGTTGATTCTTCGACGCCTCTACATCTCAATGATCTCAAAGCTCCTGACAATTCTGTATCAACATGGCACCAAAGAAAGGCGCTGCCATCTCTCTTAGGACACGGCTTCCTCGAAGGGCCAAGGGCCCAGAAGCAGTGCCCCAGTCCCCAAAACCCACCAAAAAGGTTACGAAGAAGGCTACTAAGAAGACAGCTCTATCTAAGAAGCTTAAGCCTGGTAGAAAGACTGCGGACAAGTCTGGCACGGGTCGGGAGGAGAAGCATGTAACAATCGAAGAGAGGCGCCCAATAAACAGTCGTGGAAAGGCTTCAAACTCGATTGTTAGGCAGGAAGCATCGTACCCCAATCCATTTTCTTCCGAGAGCTCAAGAAATAGTACTGCTAGCCTCTATTCAAAATGGGCGAGTGGTCTTTCCACCCCATACCCTCGCTCAAGCAGTATGGTTTCTCGTGTAACTGATACTACCTCCCCAGGATTTAATGAAGCAATGGGATTTAAATACTCGCCAGGCTTTGGGGGAGCCTTAGGGTTTCTAACCAAATCTAATTCTGGGGAGCCAGGCTTTGGAGCACCATCTTCCGTAGAGAGGGCAAAACCAAAACCCACAGGCCGCACCGCTAGTGGCAGTGCGACGGAAAATATATCCGATTTCTTCACCAAACTTGGTTCTCCAAGTGCCCCAGGATTTCCATCTTTCGAGCCCGGATACCCTTATCAGGGTAACTCAAATTCCTGGTTCTCACCTCAGCAATACAGTACACCTTGGATGCAAGCTCCACAGCCTGGTTATTTGGGTCAGACACATGATCCTCTTTTGGGCGGGTATCAACCCCCTAGCACTGATAACTCTTTCGCACAGGGTTTCGGCACTCGGTCGAACTTCCCAAATCCCGCGCCTTGGTCTTCTCTATCAAATCCACCTGGTTACAATTATAACTATAACATCCCTGTCGACTTTGGAACGACATCGCCCGCAGACGACGTTGCGGGTACAAGTACAAACCCAACAACTGACGCTGCGCTTGCTGTTCCCCAAGCCCCTGAGCTTGGTATCAGAGAAAGCAAAATGACAAGGGAGAAGTCTATGCTCGTGCCTGGAGGGCGAATTTTGAAAACAACCACCATAGTCTTCACTCCGCTGGAGGGAGGGCAACAAAAAAATGAAAGGGAAAAGGGTCTATCTGAAGACAGAATTGGAATATCTATTACAGACAAAGATGGAAACATCGATGTTGAGGAGGGCGGATGGCTGCAGGCACTTAATCGGATCGAAGCGTGGGAAGTAGAGGCCTTACTCGACCAGAATAGATTAAGATACAGGAAAAAGAAGGCCGCAAAGAACGGGACCTTTAAGAAACCTGTCGCGAAGAAAGCTGCTCGCAAAGCCATCCAAAATAAGAGTGGTCCAAAAAATGCTGCGAGAAAGTCGCAACAAGAGGAAGCTGCTGCAGATTCAGCCCCGGATGATAGAACAACTAGAGCTACTTCGACCTTCATGCTTGGTCCTAATCATCCCATCAACCAAAACCCTCCAAAAGCTAAACCCCTGAAGAAAGCACCTGCATCATCAACGCCGAAGCCTATCCCTGTAACTAAGGGCACAACTCAGACTAAAAGAGGTAAGAAGATTACCTAACTGTACCAACCGTAGCCCGCTTGGTGAGTTTGGACAAAGCCCAAAACGGCATCTGCTAATCATAGACGCAGTAACGCTCCCGGAACATCTCACTCTTCGCAAATCTCGACGCACATCACGCGCTCCATCCCGCTACTCCCCTACGCCTGCTGAAACCCTTCCAAAACTAGCCGCAGTCAATTCCATGCCTGGTCCACCAGAAGTCTCTGAAATCGGACAAATCCAAGATCTCCCTTCACCCCCATTTACGGCCACACCACAGAAGAAAACCACATCTTCAGAACTCAACCGGCATCTCGCGAACGCCTCCCGTCTCGCCATGAACGTCCTCAACCGCACCAGTAGAGATCTAATCACCGACCTGCAAAACCTCACCAGTGCAATGGATCATGCCAACGAGCTCAGACTGCGCAAAACATCTGCTCCTCTCCGCGCAGATCCCAAAGCCACACGTCGACGAACCGCGATCCAAGAGACCATACAGCGCGCATTCGAAGCAAGTATCGAACGCGCCGTCTCGAAAGCCGCCGCTATAGAAAGGAAAAGGATACCCGGTGCAAGTGACGCGCTTTGCGAATTCAAGAAATACTATACGGCTATGTTAATGCTGCGGAATCTGCAACTACAACATGTCTACGGAACGAAATATGTTGTGCAAGTGGACGTCGCTAGACAGAAAATGAAGCAGAGTTTGAAGACGGCGGTGATGGAACATCTGACTGTGATTGATATAACAACAGAGCAGATGGAAAAGAGGAGGGGAAAGACGGCTGCTGAGGCGGGGGAAAGATTCCAGGAGGAGTTTAAGTTGGTGGCTGCGCTGAGGGAGATGCTGGAAGGGTTTGAGGGGGTGTTTGCGTTCGAGCGGAGGATTGGGATAGAGGAGGAGGGGAAGAAGAAGAAGAAGAAGAAACAGGATGGGAAGACGAAGAAGTTGGTGGAGCGATGGAGGAAATTGTATGGTGATTGGACGGTGGATGATTGGGCTGGGTATGGTGCCGAGAGGGCGGAAGACGATGTGGCTTTTGAGGCGGTTAGAAAAGCGAGTTTAGCTGAGAAGAGGAGGGCTGTCTGATGATTTCTCACGTGGTGCTTTAATCTGCTTCAAACATGGGTTTGGGTTTACTTATTTATCGATTTGGAGTTTTGCCGAATTAAAACATTGGATTGGTTTTCTACTGGTTCATTTATATCTTGATTGTGTGTATTGCTTGACCACGTAACCTAATGCTGTACAGGTCTTGAGCCGAAGTATTCTTCAACACATTACTTCCAATTCCTCTTTCACACATTCTCACTACCAAGACAGATACAAACACAGATACAAACACAAACATAACAATTCAAAATCATACTTTCTTCATTTGTGAGAGAATGTAACAGCTGCGAAGCGTAACCATTCCTCTGCCACCATCCATCTCCAAGTGATAACATATCTATGCATTCCAACCAGCTCCACGAACATAGCGCAAGCATTTCAGCTTCACTCTTGCTCTTGTACATCCAGTATCGCGTGTCTAGATTACACTACTACTGGTACAAGACCAGTCTTGTTTTGAAAAAGGAATGTACTGAACGAACGGTGCATCGTTCGGAAGAGATGGGTTGTAAGAAAAACAGGGTACAAGATCTCGTCGCTACGAGACGGAGGAAGAACAAGATGGCAAGAACTTGGAAAGAATGTCTCTGGTCGATGGCCAGTGCCAAGAGTTAAATAACCAGATAGGAAAGGAACGACGCAAAGAACTTTTCTTTTCCTTCAACGAAAGACAATTTCAACGGTCGTTAAAAGACTGTGAGTAAAATGCAATCCAAAATGCAATCCAAAATCCCATCCAAAATCCCATCACCAAAAAGCAACCAAATTCCCTCTAAAGACTTTTCTCCAAAAAGACCAACTCCCTAAATCCCTCTTTCCATTTCTCCATTTCCGCCTCCGTCGGCCGCGGTAATGGCGCACGACCAAACCCACCATACCCCAACCAAGCCTGCATGCCTGCTTTCGTACTAATGATGCCACCCTGAATAGCCGCCCAATCACCTCTCGCGACGACTTCCTGCAGCCGTTGCGCGTCGGTCAATTTACCCTCGCGGAACAATCTGGTGATTTCGATGCACGATTTCGGGGCAATGTTCGCCAGACCGGCTAATATGCCATGCCCGCCACCAATGAGACTCTGCAGGGTGAAATCGGCACTTCCTCCGAGCACCAGGAAGGGCGGGGCGCCTGCTGCTGTATTGGTTTGTGGTTTAGATGTTCCTGATTGGGATTTGGTTGCTGCTACTATGCGGTTTAATTTTCCTGTGTTGCCACAGGTGAGCTTGACGCCAACTATGTTGGGGTGCGTTGATAATTGGATTATGATATCTGATGACAGATCCATGCCGGAAACGGCGCCGGGGTAGTTGTATATCATTAATGGAATGGGGGATTGATCTGCAATGGCAGTGAAAAATTCGATGACGGAAGCAGAAGATGGCGAAAAGAGAGGTGCATAGTAGGAAGGTGGTAAAACGAGTGCGTAATCTCCGCCAGCAGCATACGCCTCTCGACAATACTGTAACGTCTCTCGAACAGACTGAGCTCCGCATCCGACGATTATGGGAAGGTGCTGGAAGCCAGCGGAGGTCAATGCTGCACGTGTCGTTGCAGTGACGGTTTGACGTTCAGCGTGTGTGAGATGAACAGCTTCGCCGTTGGAACCTTGAGTCGTAAGACCAGCAACACCTGCCTTGGCTAGACGAATTGCGTGGTCTGAGATAGTTGCTGTGTCGAGATCTTCTGTCTCTGGATCGAAGAAGCACACAGTTGGGACGTAGACCCCAGGAACTAGTGGGCGCACCATTTGGGTTTCAGCACCAATTGATGAGTTGTTATATGGCGAGCTGTATACAGAGTCGGCTGTTTGCGATTCAGCGTACATGCTGTCTGCATTGCTAGAGGTTCTCAAGGGAGAACTGTTGGGTCGGAAGGGCGTGTTATTGTAAAGATCCTGCGAGATGCTCACTGGCGGAGAAGGGGCATCACTGTGGGGTGACATAATGAATATGGAGTTCTACGTAAGTTGGAGGCTGAGTCTAAAGAAGTACTAGAGGGAGAAAACAGTACAATAGCACTGGCTGACACACAAAGGCCTTGATTGACACCTGTAAAGAATCACTGAAAGAGGATGTGAACAAGTCAAAGTAAGAAAGACACCAGGAAGATGGAGATCAAGAAAACTTCTGAGTGCGCAACAGCTGAGTTGGTAGACAATGGCCTGATTATGTAGTTATTTTCCTAAGCTTGGTCCTGGTGGCGTATTAGAGGGAGGGCTTCGTAAATTCCCAAGTAGTGTGGGGGTAACCGCTGGCAAGGATTTGGCCTCGTGGCTCGGCTTGTTACTCCCTGCTCATATTTAATAAATGAAGAAGCTACGGATGCAAGATGAAGATTGCGGGGCAGATACATACGTCAACCCGATGGAAGGTATCGCGAATATCGACAACGATACTTTTGTATGGGTGTAGGCAGACACGTCCAAAATTAATCTCACCACCTTCTACCCCATGCCTTGATCCCGGGATAACGGACGGAAAATCCCAGAATGGCAATGAGCCATTTATTTGCAGAATTCATATATCGGCGTCCTGCATTGTCGATTCCCAATCAATACAGTAGTAGTCGCCAAAGTTGTAAGGAAATCAATAACGAACGGCATGAGAGAGCTGCTTCAACCATACACGTTGTCTGCTAAGCGAAGATACGGAAGAAAAAGGAAAGTAGAATTCTAAATTCAATTCACTGTGCGTTATGGCGTCCCTTGCTCCTTCCTAGATGATCCTGTCCAGCGCACCAAAAAGCAAGCTCCTCGCCTGCTTCCAGCTCCAGCTCCAGCTCTCTTCCTTGCTTTTTTGCTCCCGAGATGCTGCGCTGTAATCTATTAGACACCGGGAAGGCTGGAAGGAGCGGAAATAGTTCCTCAGACACAATGACTACACCAAAGATATGCTCAGCGCAGTCTCACTCAGCACATTTAATGCGCATCCATACACAGGACGACAGCCATATCCGAATCCGGAGCTGAATGATAATAGAACTCACCGCTCCTATGTAAATTCCTATGAGATTGGTTGGACTAGCTCGCCAGCGGATGCCCAATCGCCCCTATTTTCTTGTATATAGATTATCCTTTGGTAAACTTGCTGCAGCTGCAAGATTAAATGTCTGCTGATGCGGCATGATGACCTCAATCCTTCTCGCGGGGTTGATGATCCCTAGAAGCGTAAGATCCTTCCCAAGCGGGCTTAGTTGACGGAAAGGGTCCAGGAGAGCCAGCAGAGCCAAGATCATAGTGTTGGTAGAAGTGGCCTTTCCTAGTAAAAAGTTGAGAGGGCAGCGTGGCAGCGTGGCAGCGTGGGAGCGTGGGAGCGTGGGCAGCGTGGGTAGCGTGGGGGTTTCAAAAGACTTAAAATAATCGAGCAAAGTTCAGCCAATAAAAGGAGACTCGCGTACAGAGATTTGCGAAGTCTTGGCGCACATGACCTCGAAACGAGGGGGCTTTCAGATGTTGGCCTACTTCGTACAATCTTTCCACCCCAAAGGATCACCCAAAAAACACTATATTACATAACGAATCCAACCCTCGTTCCATCACCATACGAAGTAGTACAGTATCGCCTCCTCAGCACATTACTCGAATCATACTATTGTCCTTCAGCTGTCGCTCTAATTACTAGCTGGCGATGCTGTGCAATATGATGTATAACATATCCATCTTTGACCAGTGATTGCTCTGCAATACGACGCCAAGTCCGACCTAATGATCATTCATCACGAAGAATTCCGTTTAAGTTAACTACGTGTACCTCGGTCTTGAACAAGTCATGCTTACATATTGCTTTCTAGCTACTACTCAATGTGGAGCAGTGACAGAAAGATCGAAAGCGGATTTGGAACAACATACCTGCAAGAGCTGCGGGGGCGAATTCAGAACCCGGCACCTTTTAATTCGGTAGATCGCATCCGCTAATAATAGAAAGTCTCCTGACATATTTCTTGTACCTGAAATTCCGAATGGCTCGGTCGATGTACGGATGAAATTTTCAAAGGCGCAGCGTGGGTTGCACAGTGATGCCCCCACGCGAATTGCTATTCGCAGAAAGGCTCGAGGTAGTATCCGCAGAAAGACAGGAGGTAGTATCCGCACAAAAACCCTGCGGGGAAGAATAAACTAGTGCCCAAATACCTACACTACACGGCACCGGGAGCCGATAAAATCTGGGGGCGTGTGGGAACACAGAGCCGCATCACCCGTGGCTTCAACCCCCACGAGACCACTCAAGGGAGAGCCAAACGGTTACGATAATCACCGGCTCGGTGCAGAGGAAGATTTAAACTTCCGAGGCTTAATTTGGCTGACAGGTTCCTTCCATAGTGAGTCGGACCTCAAAAGGCTCTTTATAGCCTTTCCTTATTCATGGTCACAAGACCACTACAGTCATCATGCCAGTCTGAATGTTTCCTCAAATTCCTCGCATACGCATTATGCATCGGCTCGGCCCTTACCTAGGCACGGCAACAGGGTCCATTCTTCTTGCGTCTATCGCTATCCGTTCATGGCGCGAAATATGTGCAATCCCTACTGGATCTGCATTGCTAGATGAGCACATGTATTCGTGGAGGTTGGATTTATCCGATGTGACGACGTTTATGCTTCCGGTGACGTTACATCTACCGGTGAACTGCAAGGCTTTCAGCTACAAGTCGGCAATGCTAACTAGTACTCAGGAGGCGCTTATTTGCATATCTTTTCGTGGGGGTCATTCACAGCTCTAAAGAGTCTCTGCTTAGAATATCTCTGGGCTTTAAAAATCGATTATCGTACGATACAATGAGCTGTTCTACCTGTATCTCACTGTATGTCTTGGATGAATAGTTTCACCCCTTGCTGCACATGGCACTTAAGCTTCCTGCTTCATTGCGACTTGTCAGTTCAGTCAGTCAATCGACCACGAAGACAACGCTCTGACTTACTATATTTCTTGACACCGTGAAATTTTGTTTTTTGTCGTCTTGTTTACACGCATCCTCTTTATATTACTTTGGAAGTACTGTAGGTCATACTCTCGCTTCTCCTTTCTTCAATCAGCCAGCACGACTTATCAGAAATGGCCGCTACAAGCGCTTCGGGCAAATTTGTTTCCAATTGAAGTCGCGAGGACCACCCATAGAACTTCTTTACACCACTTACAAGGGAGAAGCACAGAAAATTATTAGTGCTTTTATGTAGTAAGAGATTTAGATATCTCCATCCCTACTCATCGCTTATCTTGACCCTAGATGCATGTAGCTTATCATTCCAGTAGATAGATGGATGTGGATGAAAAGGCTAGCGCACTACGCCCTACCAGAGACGCTCAGCACGAAAGGATCTATCTGCCTTGATAATAATGATGCGCGTTGATTACCAAGAAATATCGATATATGCTTTTTATTTCCTTTTCCCGGGAAATAGAAACTAAACAAACCCAACCCTAAAGATTTTATCTTACTGTATCATGCCGCATATATGCACATGTTTTCGACAGCGAATCTTGGAAAGCGCGCTTACCAAGAAAACTGTAACCACGAAAATACAACGCAGGAAATTCGCAAAGATTTTTTCTACCTCAACATTAGGATAAGTTACTATTCTGCATCTAAAGATGCCGCCTAAGCTGACAAGATCAATTCGATCGATACCCTACCTGGCTACTAGTTATTAACCTCCCACCCGGTCTATCTCCACCCAATCATAAAAACTAAGCATCCCAAGCCTCAACTTCCTTTTCCCAATCATCCACCGCATCCCTCTCCAAAGATTTCTTTTTCTTCCCCAAAGTCTTGCTCCCCAGAACCGTAAAACTACTCTTTACTCCAACATCAGGTTTTACCGGGGCCTTGCTTGCCGAGGCACCCTTAGCCACCTGACTCCACCCACCAGCCAAGTGATCCTCTTCCTTCCTAACAACATTCAAACTGGAATCCACACTGCAGAGAAGCACAGAAGACGCAAGGTCCAGGGCTTTGACTTTCTTGCTGACTGTACTTTTCATGGCGTTCAACGCTGCATCAACCTTCGTATGCCAGCTTGCAGATGGCTTGCCCCTCAGCACGACATCGCCAGTAGGAAGGAAAGAGACGTCGAAATCGAGACCGGAGCTAGCAAACTCAGGCTGAAGATCGGTGTGTATCTCGTCAATCGTAAGTCCGAATCTGGGGTTCAAGAGTAAGAATGCATTGAATGGCTCTGCCGTGGTCACAAGCTGCTTTGATGAAGTAGCTTCCGGAGCAGTTGCCGGCTTGACCTTAACGCATTGTGCTAGTGTCTTCGCAGGAGCAGACACAAACCTAGGTGTTTTGAAGATAGAGACATGACGGTGAGGCTCGGGATCCTGACTCTCACTATCGAGGCCAAAATCTTCCGCAAGTGAGTGTAAGAAAGCTCGCTGCTGAGGTTGCATTGGCTTGAATCTCAATCTTTTTTCATTTAAATCTGCTGCAAAGACACGGAACTCCCGCTCGTACGTCTGACAGAATTTGACCATTTCCTTGAACATAGCCAATGTTTGTTGAGAGTACGGGATATGATCATCAGTGTGAGTGGCTGGATCGATGTTGAGGGCAGCGGCAAGTTTTGCATTGCGTTGAAGTTTGAGACATTCATCATTACAATCCAATTTCTTCTTCGAATTCCCTTCGCTTGTCTTTGAAGCGAGGCACTTCACAGCTTGCTTCTGATGTTGGCACTCACAGGTGATGAATGTTTTGCCTTGGCAGGGGGTCGTTTCTTTGCATGGGTAAGGTGCATGACAAGGATCTGTGCAAGTGTGGTCGCACACACTCTTACGCTTTCCACATGGTTGAATGCATGGCGAAGTCGCGTCCTCACACTGGCCTGGGCGATGACAAAGACTCTGGCATGTGTGAATTCCGCACTTCAACTTCCGCCCACACGGTAAGCCGCATCGAACTTCAGTAAACCAACACGGAACATTCTTCAATGTCCTCTTGCCACAGATGCAAGGCTTTTCGACCAGGAATGAGCATTTTGGACATGACTCCTCGTCCGTGTGGCACTGGTGTTTAGTTTGGGGATGACCGCAAGTCCTTTGTCTTGTGCAATCGAAATGGCACTCAGGTACCTTCGTACCGCACGGCAATGGTGCTTGTAAAACAGTACGACCACAGGCGCAGCTGATATCTTCAAAGATGCCATCCATACATGATCTGCAGGGCCCCTTATGACAGAGTGCAGCACAGGTATGGTTTCCGCACTTTAGAGGACGCCCACAGACTTTCATGCATATATGCTCAGCTTCAATATTCTCTTCGGTCGGTGGTGCATTCAAAGCACGATGCTTTCTCTTCGCGGCTTGTCTTTCACTTGCCTTCTTCTCGCCTGCACAGCATCTTTCACCACATTCATGCCTTCCGCAGTTGAGCGTAGCTCGACAAACTCGAGGACATTGAGGCTTCTCGTCCGTTCCTTGATGGCAGAGGGACTCCGACATAATTCTACCGCAGCGGCATGATATATCCATAGCCTGCCGACATGGTGGACATCCGCCTTCATGACAAATTCCCTGACATGAATGACCACAGCCCAATAGCTTTTGACACTTTTCTTGGCAATGTGGAATTGGCTTCGTGCAGTCACTTCGAGGGATTTTCAATAGTGCATCAATTGGAGTTTTGCCACAAGGACAAGTTGTAACGACATCTGGGGACAAGGGACAATGTGCTGGCGATAAATCTTGTGGATGACAGTTACTTTTACAGTAATGGTCTGGAACGCCGCAATCAAAGGCTCTTCGGCATTCAGATCCACAGTCAAATGATCCTACCCACGATTTTTGCACGCTTCCTTCATCGGATGTGGCGGGCGCAAAACTCTCTCGCTCATCGTCTCGTTCTGAGCAAGGTAGAGTTTTTTCCACTTTGCCACAGTAACAAATAGATTCAATGGGAACCTCACAGCTGCCGCATAACCCCTCGTGACATTTCTTCTGGCATGCGTGCTGACCACATGGTAGAGGATCGTCGCAGATTTGCTCACAGCTCCATCCACTGTCGTACTTGGTATCCAGACATCGCCTTGAGATGGCCTCCTTACCACAATAACATGGTAGCGAGGGTCCCATATGAGGACAAGGTAAACATGGCCCAGCATGGCATATAAGCTCACACGGATGTGGGCATTGCCCCGGGCGCTTCTTCGAGCAAGTTTGACCGCAAGAGTGCGGTGGTAATCCAGCTTCCGAACGAGGCTCTATTTCCTTCTCACACCAGCAGGTGTATGAAATCGGGATATCTTGTTTCGGCAAATTACAACCCGGGCATCTCCATTGCCTTGGTGGTGGCAATTCTCCGTTTTCTTCTGCTCGTTGTTGATGCGTTGAAACTTCGTTCTTTGACCACTTTTTTACGCAGGACAAATGTAATACCGACCAACAAGTCTTGCAAGTCCATATCTTAGAATTTGGTAAGACCTCGTTCGTACAAATAACACACTCGTATTGACCATTTGTAATATCTTCATGTGTTCGGGTGGCGAGATCTGGAGCTTGCGATTTCGACATTCGACGTGGGCGAGGCACACGTGAGGATGCTCCTCGAGAGGTGACTGGTTTTCCCGGTACAAATGCTGGAGCATCTCCGGCTAGAGAGCCGGATTCAGAGCTTGCAACAGGATTCGAGGTGAGCTGGCCGCCGAACGTCCTTCCATTTGCCATAGGTTGTCCCCTTGGTGCTCCTCCAGCCGGACCCCCTCGTCGACCACCTCTCCCGAAACCACCTCTTCTACCACGCCCACCGCGATTGTTATTACCTGGATTCGGGTTTGGCGAACGTGAGGCATCTGAGTTTGGCAGAGGCTCTAGCGAAGCTGGACGAAGTGTCAAAGAGTCCACAGGAATATTTGCAGAACTGGGAGTTGTATTCGCCTGTGCCGCCGTTGGACCTCCGTTCCTGTGTCCACCTCTTCTTGGACGACGATTACGAGGGGGTCGATTCGGAGCAGGAGAAGTAGCAGGACCTGATTCGACGGTAGCCATGATGGGTAGATTGTAGAAATTCAGATTCGTATCTAGGATTTCGCCTTCCGTTGTTTGTGTCGCCGAGTCCTTCGTTAATAAGTGGCGGGGGCAGTTGATTTTCTGGTTTGTGATAACAACTGAGGACCAGCTTCAAATTATTCCTGCAGAACTGTAGTAGAAATTATCAAACTCAATTGCGCCTTGAAAAAAATACGGCGACTTCAGATGTAAATAAAATATAAAAGAAAAAGAAAATCTAAGAAGCTTTTCTGGGAAGAGAATGAAACAAATCTAGTCGTTGAAATAGAAAGAACTACTGTCTGCTTATATTGGAAAGCGACGAGGCTGAATGAGTAAGTGGCAATCCCGCAGAGTTTGTCTCTCGAATTGGCTTAGCTTAGTTCTAGCTTATTATTACTCGCAGAATTTTCGACTCATCTTCGACTCATCTTTGACTCATTTTCTCTCGGTCCCTGCAAGTTGTCACAAGATTCCAAATTTTACGACTCCTATAACAAGCGACATTGGCATCAGCTTAAGCTGTCGTCGTCGCAAAGTCCATAATCGAAAATCAAAGATGCTTACACAAATCTGGAGAAAGGCTCAACCAGCCTTGCGACAAGGCTGCTGGCCTTCCAAAGGAGCCGAGCTTCCCTTTGCAGCCCCTCATGGAGTCTGTGCGTTTCTTTAAGCTCGCTCGACTGTATTGAATATTCGCAACCGAAGGGATCGTGGACCAGGTCTCCAACAAGGCGGTGCGACCCTTCTACCAAGCCCACAGTTCTCAGTGCAAGCGCCGAACAAGTCTACGGGGCTCGCTATCACATAAAATCCTTATTCAATCTCATCTGTCCGCGGTCGTGGAGACCATAGATGGATGGATATGGAAGCGCTAAGTGTAGCTCCTTCAGGACTACGAAAGCATTGTTGGAGTCTTGCCAACATTGAGCTGATTGTCTATGCCCGAGAATGATTGTATTAGAAGGCTTTCAATTTCCCACAGATTGGGTATTTAGAAGGTTCGCAGCGCGGATTTTTTCTTCTTTCGGCGTTTGATCTCTTCTGTGAGTTTTCATTTCTTAGGCTTTCCTTCAAGGCGTTTCCTCATATTCAATTCTACGCTCCACGCTATCATGTCTGTTACGACTTTCTTTCTCTGATTCACTTCTCTACTGTCGACATTTCGACATCTTTGTGAATCTTGTCAGTCGTTATTGTTCCTAGATTTATTTCTTATCTACGTTCTCATAAACAACACTTCTGGTTTCCTTACTTCCGCATCTCCACATCTCCCACATCTTACTTCCTCCATCTCCGCCGTCATGGTCCTATGCATTGGCGGGCCATTCGCCCAATACAATTGCAACCCACGGCCTCCTCACGACATTGTTTCAAAGGACTCGAGGGCCCCATACAACTCTCACTCTCCTCACCAAACTATCTCTACGTCGCCCAGCACTGAACACACCATGACTATACTAAAACCGTTCCCACAATTCTCCCTCCTTCCACCAGAACTCCGTCTTCTTATCTACTCCTACATGACCCTCTCCCCGCGCACAATTGAACTAGAATACTCGCATCCTTCTCAAACCTGGGTCCCCATCTACTACTCCCCCTCAACCACTATCCCCCTTCTGCTGCACCTCTCCTCCGAATCGCGCGCCTACGCTCTCACCCGCTACCACTACATCTTCTCTCTCAACATATGGCTTGATCCGCGCCAAGACACCATTTACCTACGCCTCGCACCCGGCCAGATCGCCGCGATGGGTACCTCAGCGTGGTTATTCAAACTGTGGGATTTGATGCGCAGTAGCAATATGGATCGACTACGGTATTTGGTTGTCGGAGAAGAGGCGTGGGCGGTTTTGAGGGAGGATAGCGAGGTGGTGGGGAGGTTGACGGAGGTGGGGGTTGTAGCGAAGGAGGAACGTTTTCCCCTTTGGCCAGAGAATGAGATTGTTATTAGTGCGGATAAGAGAGTGAGGAAAGATGAGAGTGAGAAACAAAAGGAGCTTGAAAGCGAGAGTAGAGATGTGGAGGGGAGAAACAGAAAGAAGGGACCCGTTATCAAATACGTCTATATTACACGGAGATTTAAGGGTGTACTGCTGGGAGGCGGAAAGGATGGAGCGTTTGTCAGAGAAGAAAAAAGAGACGCTTTTCAAGTCGGATGGTGACATTACATGTTTCTATAAGTATGTATTGTATATATTCTCTTCTATCCTCCCTCAAAAAAAAGGGGGGTGCACTCATTTATACAACCACCTCCAAGCTTGAATCTAGAACAAACACACCTCCATCAAAAAAAAAAAAAAAAAAAAAAAAAAAAAAAAAAAAAAAGATATTTGACTGCTCCGCTCATCTATCATGATCCTGAACTAAAGAGACTAACTAGATCCCAATCAACCAACCATCAAAGAAGCACAGCAATCTCCAAATTTGCAGCTCAAAATAAGTTAAGTTACAAAAGATTGGAAACACGGAGTCAGTTTTCACCGTGTGCATTTATTGTATTATACTGTATTATTTATATATAATCCCACGTTACTGTAGATTTCGTCTTCTCCTCCTCCTTCTCCTGCAACGACGACGTTAGATAGATACTAACTCTCACTCTAACTACTACTACTGTCCAAGCGAAGCGAGTGGGTATATTATATTATATTCCACTTCGTCAACCAACCTAAGCGCGTACGTAGGCGAAGGAAAAAACGGATGAAAGAGGATGGACGGGGTACGGAAGGATGGATAGGATTATTTCTGTTTCTTGGAGGTACCGTAAGTAACTGTACTGGAAGTTAAGTTAAGTTAAGTTAAGCCTTCTTCTGCTCGGTTACATAGCTCTCGCTGAGGGAATAGAATGTACGTATGTATGTGGTGGGTGGGATTTGACGATGTTTTCGATGGCTTGGTGAAGGGGTTTTGATGAGCGGTCGGGAGTTGGTGTGTTTATTTGTTTTTTTTTTTTTTGTTTGATGGGCTCAGCTAAGCTGGGGTATATAATGATTTGGTGGATCTGTGATGGTGGTGTGTGTTTTTGTCTCTGAAGTAGTAAAGTTATAAAGTGACTTCTTCGCACTCTTTCGATTATTTCATATTTTCCACGCAGGAAACAATCTCAACCTCAACCTCACCAATCAACCATGTTCGCTCAATCCCCAAATATCCTCCATCTCCTCCTCCTCTTCCCCTTTGCCTCTGCCGCCAATCCCAAGCCCTACACCAAAAACTGCTGCAGCCTTAGCATCAGCGGTATGGCTAATTACTACTCCCGCTCCTACACCATGAACATAGCCGGCTGGGGCAACTCCGACGCCTCGAACCCCATATGCGGAGAGGGATTTGCCGCTGCCATAGCGGAGAATTGCGGGGTTCGCAATTTACAAGGCAGCTGGATGTGTTACGGCAGCGAAGGAGCACCGCACGATACGTGGTTCTCTTTCGGCGTGAAGCAGCTGGATGGGAAGACGGAGGCGGATGCGTGTGTGGCGGAGGCGTGGAAGCAGGCGGGAGGCCCGGGGACGATGAATTGTAGTATGGAGAATTCGTGTGAAGCTACACAGGTATGTTATGTTTGATTGTGCGAGTTGGAGATTGAGGGGTGCGTTGTGGCTAACTTTTGTGGTGATAGTGTTATACGGAGAAGTGTGGTGTTACGAATAATGAGGATTGGGGGATGATGCAATGAAGGAAGGAAGGGTTGTTTGAGGAATTGTGTTGTTTAGTAATGGCGATTTTGACTTGGAGAATGGGTATCATGTATCCATTTCGGGCAGTAGGAAAAAAGGTCTATGGGAAGCCACGTGCTGCAGTCTTCTCTCCTGCAAGTATACTGCCTTGACAGCATATCTGGGGTTCTATATGCGAGGCCTCAGATAAGGGTGACTGATGGGGATGGGGACATCTTGAGGTGGTCCCTGTTGCCTTAAATTGCATAGATTTCGAAGTTCTTGGACATGTATGTTTCCTTTCTTTTAGTCTAGTAATAAGGAATACCCATAATGATTGAGTCTTCTGTGCTCTATCGACTGCATCATATTTCCCTGTGTACGTCGTAGATTCAGCAATTCGCAAAATAGAGCAATCCGTTCTCAATTAGCCTACTAAGGGTGTCTGGAAAGATATGAACACAGAAACCGAAAGAGAATAAACACAGAACAGAGAACAAACTTAGAAGCAGAGAATTGGCATGGAAAAAGAAAAGAAACAACGAACACAGCAATACAGAGTACCCACAAAAGCAAAACCAACCCTCTTAATCAACCTGTCCATAGCAGTCGAAAACGAAACCAAAAAAAATCAACGCTACAAAACCCACGTTTGTAAAACATCCCCTCAAATCTTGGAAACGAATCTCCAAAACAGGGTCACTTCATGAGATGTGCAACAACTCTCTTGGAAAAGAATCTGCAAAACAGGGTCACTCCATAAGACATGCAACAACTCTCATGGAAACGAATCTCCAAAACAGGGTCACCTCATGCGACGTGCAACAACAACTCTGTTGAGCCGAGAATGAGCCCCGACAGAACTAGACTTTCCGACAACACGAAAACTTGGAAGCGTTCCCTCCAAACCAAGGTAAAATCCATTCCCCAGACGTGCAACAGAAATAAATTCGAGAAAACGGCTGGGGAAGGGGAAGCAAGAATGCGAAAGTGGACTGACTGGGGAATGAATGAATGAATGAATGAATGGGTTTGATTCGGGTGAGAAGGAGGGGGTTGACTGGTGGGTGGGAGTTGAATTGATTTGGAAAGTGGAAGTGGAAGTGTATCTATAGTGGGCTGAGAATACTGGATACTTGCAAGTGACCTCGAATATATATAGATAGAGAGAGATTTGGAAAATTCCTAGGAGAAGGTATACTGTGGTGGTGATGGTAGATAGTTGACGAGAGATAGGAGTAGAACGTTGGTAGAACACGGGACATTTTGTTAGATCTGGGTAATAATGAGTGGTAACCCAACTAAAGACTCTCTCTTCATACATACCAGCATGCACTCTAGTGGGCGCAAGCGAACGCCAATACGAAAGCGAATACATATACTGTACTTAGATTTACCACCTATTTTACTCGATTTTAAAGTATACAATTGCTACAGGTCTGTTAAAATATTATACAGGAAGTTAATACTTCCTGAAGGAGATTGTTATAGAATACTATACTAAAATTTCGTGATTGACATAGAAATTTGGTGAGAAAAGTGAAAAATCTGTATATTTTGAGTACTTTTTGGTGCATTCGCTTGCGCCCACTATTAGTTTGCAGTAGGAAAAAAAAAAAAAAAAAAAAAAAAAACATCAACAGTAAGATATGCAACAAAAGATTTCGGAGCAATAATTCCATCTATATGATTGGTCAGATGAATGATATATCTGAAGAAAGATGCACCGTTCTGCAACTTGGACATCCTACTTATGCTCATTTTTGTCATATGTGCTATTTGACTATCGTCTCATCTCAAGGTCTATCATTATAAAGGTGGCTCATATATACATAGAATGTAAACTAAGTTGCACATCTAGAACGTAGCTTCCAAGTGTCTCATCCCTCATTATTCTCTACTTCCAATCCTCTCATCTCTCATCACTCTATACTTCCAATCTCCCTACCCTTTGTCCTCCACAGAGGTCTACTGCAACTTCATTCAACCTACATAAGAATCCCAAATCGTCGCAACTAGTCCAGCCACTGCTCAAAGAATAAAACCCCCTCATCCTATGACACCATAGCGATTGTCTATCCCATATGCTGCTGTTCGAAAACTCCTCATGTGCTCCAAACGAAATGCGCGCTCCCTCAATGAATAGAGTATCTAGCACCAAACGCCTTCGCCAAAATGTAATAGTCAATGTGTGATCGCTCAATGCTCTAATTTTTCCCATCCAAATCAATGCAAAACCGCAAAAACGATTAATTTTTCGTATCCAGATTGCTGATGAAATCGGCTATGGCTTCGAAGTAGCCGACCTCCACCACGCTGGAGTTATGATCACCTCCAGGCAACGGTTTCCAAATTTTCGTGGGTGACTGACAGATTTCGAAGAGGCGGCGCATGTGGCTCGGTCTGTTTTTTAACGGACAGGTCAGTAAAAGACATGAAGATAAATAAATTTCAAGTAAGAGGCTGTCATCGAATGGTCAGACGGAATAAAATTCTTGTGAGTTGTAATCCGGTCCCCGAAAGGACGTCATGTTTTGTGGATGGAAATTGGGTCATCATTCCAAGCAGAGCAAAGGTAAAGAGAAGAAAAGAGACACATACGGTACTATCTCATCCAACAGACCACTAATAAACAGGATAGGAACTTCGGTTATGGTAGGGAGGTGTGTGTCTGAAGCCCAAACCTGGTGGCACAAATATGCGAGATACCTTGCTGGTGGGATGACACTGCGAGACATTAGCTAAATTATGGATGTCGCACGAGGACATAAACCTACGAAGGTATTAATTTGCGCATGGATAAGAAGGTATTCTCCAAGATCAAGCCAACTAGTCGCTTGTTGTCCTGGTTCTTAGCCGCAAGTTGGATAGAGACGGCACCTCCAAGACTCTGACCATATATCACGATATCATTGTCTCTCGTTTCGGCCCTCTGCCGCAGATAATCGAAGCCCGTCTGCGCATCGATCATGAGACCTTTCTCATCCGGCGACCCTGTTGACAAACCATATCCCCTGTACTCTAACATCAAAACGCTACATTCGACCAGGTTTATGAAGCGTCGTGCAATAGGTATGCGATGACCAATATTCCCAGCGTTTCCGTGGAACATAAGAATGGTGACATTTTTCCTGGAGCGCGTCTTTGGAGCGCGTATGTAAAATGCTGAAAGCTTTTCTCCGTCAGGTGTAGGGATCACCAACTCTTCGAAGTCGTGTATGCCAAAGTCTGAAGGCCGTGGTACGTGGGTGCGGGCCGCATTCGGGATGGAACTTGGATAGATCAAGGCCCTGTAGGTAGCAGAGGAGGACACGATTAGCTTTTATTGAATGGGGACGTATTGGAGGGACGGCAATGAAGGTATGGATGTTGGTGTGGGTGTAGATGTTTGTGTGGGGAGTGGGAGGGGGAGTGGGAGTGGGTATGGGTATGGGTGTTTGTGTTTGCGTTCGCGTCCCCCGCGGAAAGCCTTACTTTTGCTTGAAATAGAGCAGAGAGCTCAACAAGGCGGCTATCCCCTGTAGACAATGGTAAGTACAGGAAGAGAAGGTGTGAAAGGAAACATACCGAAGAGATAAGCACCGGCACCTTCAGGTAACCGGCAAGAGTACTGGAAACGGTAGACACTTGTTCAAAGTAACCTCCACCACCAGAGTCTTGTGCAGACATTTCAAGAGGAACGGTGGAATTGAAGGCAGGGAACGGAGCGAACGGTGGGCAGGAGAAGGCAAGATAAAATCAATTCATAGATACGCAGGTACTGGCCCGATGTAAAAGGGTTGTCGGTTCGTCACCTGGTAGGTCGGAAGGTGGTCGGAGGGTGGTCGGAGGTGGTCTCAAGGTGGTCTCAAGGTGGTCTCAAGGGGGTCTCGTGAAGGGAAGATAATTTGGTACGAAGCACGCACTTTGGTCCAGTAGTTGAATTAGTCGTAGGAGATGCAAGAGACACTTCGTAGAGACACTTCGTAGAGATACTTCGTACTTTGGAGATGGAAGCTTTGGAAGTCGTTGCTGACGGGCCTCCGCGAGCTTATGGTGAAGTCGCATGTCTCAGACGATGCCACCAAATTAATGCCAATTAATGAATGAATATATGAATATATGAATATATGAATATACTCCGTATGATATATGGCAAACTTATGGACACAGATCCAGATCGTGTGCTTCCGTCCTTACTTACGCAACCCAGCACACGTCCCAAACAGGCCCGTCCCAGCCAATGCATGAACCATTTCCATTTCCTTTTCCTCTTCCATTTCCTTTCCATTCCCATACATTACTAACTCAACTATTAACCATCGCGAGCACAGTCTCGAATACAGGAGTTTTTGGCCCACCATAGGAAGTGGCTGTGAAAGGGTCTGGCCAACAGCAAAGCTCGGTTTACAGTAGCTTAATCCTTTACGTGTGAGGGGGGTTGGAGGAAACACGAGATAGTTGCGTTTGTGGTCGCACGCATATGGCATCTTGTTATTGCCACCTTGCATCGCGCATCTTTGGATTTTGGGAGCACACGATGAGTGTCCAGGTTTGAGCCACATACACCACACCTGAACCTGCCTTCTAGATGACTGCTGCATTGAGCGCCGAGCTGCAGTGACATCTGCAGAAAAGGGACCAGGTCGGTTTGAGGCAAGGGCCATTTTATCCAAGATGATCTCAATAACATCTGGGGTCCTCTGTCATGGAGGGGGAGGGAGCATGAGAGGGGGCAATAGGCGGGGAGTCTCGGAAGGGGAGTATCGGAGACGGAGGGGGCTACAATGTCGCATTGGGTAGAATTGATCGTAGGTACTTGTGACTGCATTCTGCTTGTCCCTTGTCCCATGATGTGCTGGACATGAATAAATGCAGACTTGCGCCCCGGTGTACTCGGTATACAAGTGTCTACCAGTGTTAAGTCGCTCTTGTTCCTTTTGATCCACGCCTGACCTCACCATTTGTCGTTCTGGCTTCCGATTTGACTGGACAATTGACACCCGAACTTTAGAAGCCGCAGGCATACGAAGCAGCAAGGCGATCCAATGGTCCAAATAGCGGATGGTGGGAAGAGAGGGCCAAGAGGGTCAAGAGGTACCTGAATGCAGCTGAGGTAGGTATAGCAGCAAGGCAGACGCCCAATAGTTGTCAATATTTACAAATAATACTTGGCCTTCTTCCAATCAACGACGAGGGGATTCCTTCGGAATTGACGCCCAAGCCCTCCCCGTAGGTATGCCGTAGGTCCTACTCATGCTGCTCATGCTACTCACGCTACTCATTATCGCCCCCTCGTTCCCTTGATTCATAACCGCATTCCTGTCCACAATATTGGTTGGGTGTGCGCCGGAGGATTGCATTTCATCACCAACAGCAAGCGATACAATGTACATTCCGTGCTGTAAGGTGACTGACTGACAGACTGACTGGCTGACTGGCTGACTGGCTGACTGACTGACTGACTGACTGATGAGACGATATGCGATGGAGAGAAGTCTGGGCGCACTCCAAGCGCCCACTTAGAGAAAAGAGAGAGAAAGAAGCGAGAAAAAAAGAAAAATTTTAGCAGCAATTTTCTCAAAGAGTGGTAGCTCTTGGCTGTACCTGTACCCAAATTCTCCAAAAGTCCCATGCAACCAAAACACTACCGACGCGACCTGCATTGCCCGCAGAATCCTGGAATCCCACAAATAACCCAGACAAGCCTCACGCTCACGCTCATGCTCATGCTCATGCTCATGCTCATGCTGATGCTCATGCTCATGCTCACGCCTACGCCTACGCCCACGCCTGCGCCCACGCTTCAAAAATAAAAGACCACCACTCCCTCAAGGATTGCACAATTATCGAAAAGAAGAGCCAAAAGAAGACTGGACTCAATTTCGAAGGAGTTTCGTGACAATCCAAAAGGGAAAGTATCTCTGTATCTTGTTTTCTAAAAACAACCCCTTCGAGTTTCATCTTATCCCTACTCGAAAGTATCCCAAGTATCTTCTCCCCTCCTTCTTGCGACACACCTTATCACACCTCTACCATCATTGCAATTAAAACGAGCTCGCAAAAGAAAAGAAACCGTTTCCACTGCAAAGAGGATATCAGAAGAAAGAAGAAGACGAAGAAGAATAAGAGAAATTTCCATCATGGTATCATTCAGCTGCGAGGTATGCTTATTCATTTCGTCCATCTTTGGATACGTCAAACCAAGCTCGCCGGGCATGGTCAGCTCAAAGGTCTGGTCTGGTCTGGTCTAACAGAGGTACAGAATTGCGGAGACGTCCTGACGAAGAAAAAACTTGACCCTCATCGAAACCAATGCCGCGGGGCATCATATACTTGCTTAGATTGTATGGTACACTTTCAAGGCACAGATTACCGATCACATACTGTATGTAAATAAAGGAACCAGAGTGACGCGGGGCAGGGGCATGTTGCTGACAACAATTCAAGAGCTGCATCAGCGAAGCGCAAAAATATCAAGGCGCATTATACAGAGGAGAGGGCAAAGGGAAGAAGGGAAAGCAAAATAATTCGAGTCAAAACCAACAGAACAACGCGACCAATTCGCAACCCGCCGTTCCTCACAAAGCATATGTCGAAGACGTCCCCGAAGAATACGACCAAAATGCCATGCCGGAAGCCCCATCCCCACCCTCTGCAGCACCAGTCTTTGAATCCCAACCACAAGCTTCGGAAGCTGTCAATGTCTTCGACTTCCTCGTTCCTGAAACGCCCAATGCGTCGCGAGTAGAACTTCCCGCACCTGATGAGTTTATGGATGATTCCGAACCTGAGCGACAACTAGAGCAGGAGAACGAGAATCAACATGAGCCGATGAACCTGGGTGATGATACAGACCCGTCTGGCGCGGAGGACCAGCCCTCAAAGGATCTTGTACGAGTACGCTTCGAAGACAACAACCAAACTCTCACAAATCTTGTCGAATATGGCAATGCACCTATCCCTAGCGGAGAGGGAGCATTCCATACACCCGCGCCAAAGGCAATCGAATGGAAACCGCAGAAGGAACACAAAAAGGACAAGAAGGATCATACCGAGAAGAAGAAAGACAAGAAGCGCAAGCGCCTCCATGTCAATACTCATGATTTATCATCCCGCGAAGGAGACCAAGTCATGACCGATGCACCACCTGTATTACATTCTGGCCTCACGGGTGGATTGAACAAACTTCTTTCACGTCCTTCCATCTTCCCACCGTCGCCAGATTACTCTGCAGATGGCGCAGAGCATTCCATTGAAAGCCCCCTTAAGAAGACCAAACACGCAAAACGTAGCAGCCATTCCCGTCATCGCGAGTCCCGTGGGAGCAACTTCATGTCGCTCATCAGCACTAAACAAGCTTCCCGCGAGCACTCCGAAGACCGACCCAAGAAACGCAAGCATCACACCCAGCGATCCAGCGAACGACCCACAAAAATGCTCGAATATAAGCCCACGGCAAATGGGACCCATGATCCATCTCCAAGAGCAAACCAAATGGTTGTGTATAAACCTAGAGCTGAATTCTTGATGAGCTTTGTGAACAAGGGACCAAATTCAGAGAAAGGTGTTAGCATGAATAAAGTATTGAAGAGATACCACCGTGAGAGGACAACAGTCGGTTTGGTATTGGGCAAAGAGGATGAAGAGAAAGAGTTGTGGAGAAGTTTGAGGATGAAGAAGAATGATAGAGGGGAGATTGTATTGTTCATGTGATGGGTAGAGAGGTTGGGTTTTGTGTGATACCATTATTTTTTTACTTGCTTGCTTGCTTGCTTACTTGCTTGATTGATTGTGGAATTCGATTCCAGTTCACATTTCACTTGCTTTTCGAGTTCTGCTTTTCTTATTCATGTTCATGTTCATGTTCATGTTTGTCTATCTGATCTAGTCATGTCAAGTTATGCGTTATGGCATTGCGTGCGGGGACGGGACGGGACGGGATGGAATGGCAATGGAATGGGGATCTTGTTTCACTAGATGTATGGATTGGACTGGGCACTGGGAACTGGATGGGGGAATACCCAGTTTTGTATCGATAGGTCGGGGCTGTATTATATACTCTTGGCTGGTTTATCCAGGGTATAGACACGGCATGAATGGATGGAGGATGGAAATTTTATTTTTCCTTTGGTCTAACAAACCCCTCGCTATTCGGCTCTGTCTTATCGTTTTAGGAGATCGTATTTGTGTCTTGTATGTGTATGCATCATCTTGCTAGATAGCGGTAGGGGAGGGGTAGTGGTAGTGGTTACTTAACCCTTAATATGGATTCTTTATAGATGTAATTTTACAAGAGGAAGAACGACAGTGCATGTGTATGTGAGACCTTTCAGGTCTCAGGACCCCAAGAAATGAGTTCCTCCTTGACTGAGAATTGAAATAAGCGATGAGGTAAGGGGCGGTAGCAAGCAAGACCAGTAAGCGACGAAGTAAGGAGAGAGGAGAAGGACCGTTACGTATAATGGAGCTAATCAGTTGAGTAAAGTAGCTCGGAACCAATTCTTGGTAAGACTTACAACATCCAACCAGCCGCCTATTATGCCATAATTAATCTAATCGAAATTCACTCTCCTCTCTTCCTCCAACTAGATGGAAAAACACAAGACGGATACTGATATTATAACCTCTTATATATTACGTCCGCCTAATTCTCACTCCACCGTACTGTATTAGGCTTTTTCCTATCTCCCCTTCTCACGTTCCTCTGCCACATCATTACATTCCTCCCCTCTCACATCCATCCTCCCCTTCTCCCTTCCCTCCCCTCCTCATTCTTCCTCCCCTCTCCTCTCCTCTCCTCCCTTCCCCTCTCCGCCAACCCACCGGCCCACTCACTACTTACTTACTTACTAGCTTACCTACTACTACTGGCCCCTCCGTTCGTTCCCCAACCAACCAACCAAACCCAAACCAACTAACTATCTCGTGTCACCCAACGTCGACATGCAACAAAACCAAAACCAAAACCAAAAACCCCCCACAAAAAACACTCCCCAAGTTACAACAACAACAACAACAACAACAACAGCAACAACAACAAAGCTTTCCGCCCTACGCTGTATAAAGCTAGTCTCTGTTCAGTAAGTACTGTCTGTAGCAGTCAGTCAGAGTAAACCCGACCCAACCCAACCCAACCTGAACCAAACCCAAACTAAAACTAAAACTGAACTAGCCTGCTAAGAACACATATATCCACAAATTCTTTGATGTCAAGAATATACGACATGCAACAAACACACACATATACACATACATACACACACACATACATATGCATGCATGACTCGCAGCTGCATATCTCCTGTATGTATGTATGTATGTATATATGCACACACGCAAAAGCCGGCGTAGGTTATACACATCGTCCAAGTGCAAGTCCAAACTACAAGTTACAGAGCTTAACTTAACCCAGGAAGAAAAAAAAAAGTTCCAAATTAAATAACTCACTCAGTCAGTGTATATATGTAGTATATCAGTCCGATTCATTTTTACAATCAACAAACCAAAGTGAAAACCCGAACGATTAAACAGGCGAAAAGTCAACCCTGCTTAACAAAGTATATAAGATATCGAAAATTTTGTGAAGTCGATGTATTTAGCCTTGATTCTACGTGTCCGCAAAACTGGCCAGTACATCATCACTTATACTTTCTTCTACTGATGGCCACCTAAGTTACCAAAGATGAGATCGTAGGTTACTTACTTGGTTGTTTTAAATATTTAACAAAATGATAAGTTAGCGATTATCGTAACTATCCGCTTCCAATAAACTTACTTTCAAAGGATAAGTTATTGAAGCTCAAGTTAAGAAAACTTCGACTTGTGGTTCGAATACTGCATAGATCTTGAAAGGTTTTGTTGGAAGGATATATATATTTACTATTTATCACATGACTACGAATTCACCACGTTAAAGTCACGTACGTGGCACTAGTCAGAATTGTAAGATTGGATTTTGATTGTTTTTCGTTTTATATCTTTTAAACTGTATAGATTAGGAAATAATATTATAATCTTACCAAGTTATAAATAGCGTCCACAGCGTTTTGAATGATGATCAATCAGGTCACAATCAACAATATATAGAACCAGCTCGCACGAATTTTCGCCAATTCATCAATCGCCGAAATCAAACAACTCACATTTACAAGCATCAGGCCTAAATGATAGTAATATCTTGCACCTCAGCGTCCTCAAAGAACTGAAGCCGAAGACCCTGAATATGTCCGATACGTGTATACGTCGCATCCCTATCCTCCACTGGAACAAGCGCCAGCCCAAGGCCACACAGTTTCTCATCCTCCTTTACACGTTCCGAGTTTGTGGTGAACAAGAATACACAGTGGACAATCTTCAACGTCTGCCGTTCGGCATGGACATCGAAAAACATAGCTCCAAGCACTTTTTGATTCTGGATATCTTTCAAGTGTATATTATTCCCCATATTATTCCAAGACCCGTCATATCCAAGAATTGCGCGGATGACGGGCGTCGATACCTTCAGAAACCCTGTGGAGAGTGGTCCATAATGATTAGGCCCAACGAGTTCGATATTGTGACTAGTTATGGAAAGGCTTCCTTTTTGATGAGTGTCGATGATCCGAGGAACTCGTCCAGAAATAAAGCTTGTCGGACCCGTGATTGCATTGAAAGAAATGGGCCCATCTACTGATGCCCATGACCAGCTTGGAGCAATATATGTATCATGTCTCTTCGCGGGTCGCGTACCCGGTCTTGCACTTGAAAAAACTCCCCAAGCTAAGGATCGGAGGAAATCTTCTTCCCATATACCTGCGGTGTATTCGCCTGGGATATGTTTCTTGAACAGGCGAGCCAGGTTTCCGAGAAGAGCATATGTTTCACCGGAGCTCGAGCCCGCCCTGTATGTGTACCTGGTCACAGCTTCATTCCAGAGATCAAAGACATTGCTCTCCCCTAGATTCTCGAGTGTGTCTAAGATCCTGGGAGCTGGGTTTGGCCACTCATTATGGGAAACCACGTTTTCGGTAGGCCAACCTTCTGTTGATTTGACGGCACGACATTCCCACAGTACTTCAAAAGCCGTAAAGTGGAGTACTCGAGGGGAGAGTTCTCGTTCATGAAGCGCCCTTGCTGTCTTGCTCAAAGGGCTGCTCTCATACATACCCTGCCAACTTCCCTGGCATGGCATCGCTCGAATTTTGCGAGTTTCGCCCGTTTTCGAAGAGGTGCATTCGAATTCCACTGAGTCATTTTTTTCTGCGTCGAGTGTTCGGAATAATCCTTCTTGATCATTGGCAGATGCTGAGTCTGCGATAGTGAAGTAGGAATTCATGAAAATGTCGTCGATCGAGGATAATTCCTGGTCGTCTTCTGAATCTTGGATTATACAAAGTTGGTTGATCCAAAGATATTGCATACCCAGTTGTTTAGCAACCTTTATTGCGTGAATAAAAGTCAAAGGCAGATCATTTAAAGCTATCGAGGTGTAACGAGATTGAAGAGAAGCTTGTGTCGTAATTGCTGATTCCATAGCAGAACTTCCATGGTTATGACTCAGAGTGACATAGTGCACTTTCTCCTCCGGCGGTAGATCACTGGTATTTATTAACTTGACAAAATTCTGCTCGTCAGAAAAGCTAAGATCGATCAATCTTGGGGGAAGAAAATTCGATATTGAAGCCATTCGGCACATTTCGTGATCTGAATCGCAGGTTTGTAACCAAGAGGAAACTTGATCGAAAGTTTCCGAGGACGAGGTGTCGCCCGGCAACGGTTTCCGTTTACCTGACGGTGTTGTCAATCTTGAGTAGCAGAAAATAGACCGTAGTACTTGCCTTCGAAAGGTTCAACGATAAAGTCAAAGCCAGTAATGAGCCGTCGAGGACACTCGATGTCTTCAGGGTAGGGCTCGGTAATCTGAGTTTGCATATATCCCTCCCTACCCATGCCTGCGTGTAGAGGTACAACCGATGGCTGCGGCAAGGTGATTTCTTTGATACTGAGCCGTTTCCAAAGGAATACGCAAAACGGGCAACCACTCTGAGCAGAACGCTGTAGGGTGAAAAGCGACGGATGTAAATCAAATCTCCCACCTCCGAACATCATTCCTAGCTCAAATAAGTCAAGAGGTATTTTTGAGCATGCCATGCACAAAGACTGGTCATCGTTAATTGGGACATCTGACACTATCTCCCATTCTGCTTCCACGGCGGCGGCTTCTGCGGCCACTTCTTCTCTTCTGGCCTGCAGCAGCTCCAAAATATTCTCTTTGCCACCCTTCTCAGCTGCTTGTAGTATTGTTTCGCCCTCATAACTTTTCGCATTTACATCAGCACCAGCATCCAGTAGGATTTGAACCATTTCGAAAGTTCCTTTCTCTGCTGCTGTATGCAATGCCGATGGAATTTTGCTTTCGTAGGTATTGACCTGTGCTCCTGCTGAAAGAAGTAAGTCGACCAGGTCAATACGTCCATTCGCTACGGCGATTTGCAATGGTGTCTCGGTACGCCCAGGGATACGAGTTGCATCCGTATCAGCCTTTGCGCCTATGAGTAGTCCTACAATCTCAACGTTGCCCCTTCTAACTGCTAGCTCCAGGGGTGGGGGGCTATAGCGCCCTTTGTCCTTGTTCTGGATGGCTGGGGTGTTTGCTTCTAGTAGTGCTTTGACAATCTCTAGATGGCCTTTCTCGACTGCTTTTTGGAGAGCGTCGACGCGAATGGAGACAGTTTCATTTGCATCCTGGGCATTCATGTGCTCGAGGAGTTTCTGGAAAATAGCAAAGTGCCCTTCCTGCGAAGCTAATACAATTGCTGGAAATGTGTACTCAGCAACTTCGGCCCCGGTTTGAGCACCTGCGTCCAACAGAAAATTAAGCATTTCAAGATTTCCACCAAAAGCGGCGGCCTGAAGAGCTGTTCGTCCACATCGTGGGGCTGGCTCGTTGACGCTTGCGCCAGCAACCAATAGTCTCTTTACCACATCAATGGAACCACTCTCAGCAGCAGCTTGGACGGCCGTGTGTCCAGAATCTGACGCGAGGACATTCACGTCTGCACCTGCCTCCAATAGCATGTCCACTATCTGCAGGTGGCCTCCGCGAGCAGCTTCTTGTAATGCTGTGAGCTCGCGTTGGTGCATTCGGGGAGTTGGGTCATGGTACTGTTGTACGTATTTCTTGTCTCCATCAACTGGTGCTCCAGCATCTAGAAGCCTTCGTACAATGTCTACGTGGCCCGCACGAGCAGCTCCATGTAAGGGTTTAGTTTCGTCAATCGCGGCTCCCACTTCTAGAAGTTTATTGACTATGGTGATATGTCCTCCCTCTGCTGCCGCACGAAGTGGGGACTTTTTAGGAAACTTGCTATGCTTCCCTCCTGAGAGATCCGCCCCAAGCTGCAAGAGGTATTCCACCATGTCCAAATTCCCCACTCCTGCAGCATTAGTAAGTGCAGAATAACGTTGTACATCTATCTCTGTGTCGTTAACAGCGGCGCCACTCTCAACCAGCAGCTTTCCGATTCGCATGTCCCTAACGCCAGCTGCGACTTTCAGAGCTTTGCATTTGTTGTCCGCGGCGTAATCCAGCATCTTCTTGGCTTTTAGGAGCCTTTCTACCTCCTTATGCTGCCCGCTCTCCACGGCCGCTTCCACGGCGGATAGATTGTAATATCCATCAACTGAGGTGATCGCGCTTTCGGCTTCCAACAATCTCTTTACTATGTCAAAATGGCCAGCCCCTGCCGCTACTTCTAACGCAGAAGGATCGAAACTGGATGCCCCTGGGGTAATAACATCTGCGTTTGCTCTTAGGAGACGGTCGATAACGACCATATCACCATCTTTTGCGGCAACATTGAGAGATGTAGCATAGCCATAGCCACGGAGTTGCTTGAATTTTTCATTTTCAAGCTGTACAAGTTTTGCGATTGCTTCAATATCGTCTCCCTTTCTTGCGAGTTTGAGAGCGGAGTTGCCTTCTAGGTCCTTCAGCAACGGCGGAAGTGAGGGATCATCTGATACGGGCCACATCTTTGATTCTAATGGCAAATCGTGATGTTGGTACGGGAAAGACAAACTCGGTCTATTTGTCTGAAAAGGATGCAGATAGTTGGTATAAGAAGAGATCGATTTCCCCAAGTATAAAGAGAAATCAAGATCCTGCATTGTTTCCAGGCAGCAGTTAACCGTGATCCCTGGCCGGTGTAACTTACGCCCTATATCAATGTAAGATTACGCTTTTAAAACATGATTATACGATTAAAAATCCTACAACTAATCAAAAAGGAAATTTCGAAACCACTGGTTCCTGATACATTACAATGATTGGTTAATTTCTTGAAAAATGTCTAGATAGGTACATTATTATAGTACAGTACCTTTTCACAATTGTTGTCACGGGATCACGCGTTTTGACATTATATGATCTCGTATCAGTTCTTTAAAAGCGCGAGGAATCGCTAATCTTCTTCTTGATTCCTCGCGTTACGTCTTGTATCTAGAATCAATGTACAGCTTGACTCAAACCCTCACAATTGTACCAACAAACTCGAAGGTACTATATATGAAAGAGGTACCTGAAAGAAAAGGTACTTAGATTAAACAAGGTGCCTCTAAATCAGTAGGTAACCTTTTCTCCAGGTACATTGATATTGAGAGGTACGGAAGGGGGTTTTCAACTAACTTATGTTACCAAAAACCGCAAACATCCAGCGTCTGTCTGTCTGCTCCCTCATATCACGAAACGAAAGCGGCTTTGTGCAGGAGATGAAAATATCTTTTTATAATCAGATACATGGTATTAATTACACGCAGCACCGCACTGCTCACAGTAACCAAAAGCCCAGCCACAGCACCAGCACCAGCTCAAGCAAAACTGGTCCACTCGTTCGTTGTTGCTCATTTCACTTACTCACTTACCCACCGCAGCTTTTCCATCACAAGCAAAGTGGAAACATCTCCCCTCCCCCCTCCGAAAAAATAACACCATGAAGTTCCCTCATAAAACACACACACACGCCCACGCATGTGTGACCGACTCCCTCCATATGCCGAAAACCATCATCACGAACGCCCGCCCCATTTGTACGATATTAGATTCCCTTCGGGAAATCCTCATGGGAGTAATTCCAACTTTTCAACTTCAGTTATCGTCATCAACCATATCAAGTGCCCTTGCATATTGAACCGTCAATCTTTGCGAATCACGGAATTTGCCTAGAGGTAGTGTTAGCTTCTGCTGCTGGTATGATTGTTATGGAAAGGGAGGGGGGCGGGAAAGGAAAATATCTTACCCAATATTAGTACAACTCCTTTCAAGAGTTCTTTGCGATCCCAGCCGCAAAGCTGATCATCTTCACTCATCCAGCCCTCGCCCTTTTCGGAGAAATCGTTATTTCCCTGTAGGACACCCCCCATAATACTTCGTAGTAATTCCTCAATCTTATTTTTCAGCCCTTCGGCTCCGAGACGTTTCGCATACATGAATAAGTAAAGTCTGAAGTCATCCTTGGCGCGAAGTTGCAACGCAGCAGCGACTCTATTTTCCAGATGCGCAATGCTAACGCCTGACTCGAAATTCTCAAAGCCATCTTTGGAAAGTAATGTCTTGATGAGTCGTTGAAGATGATAGGCTCGTCCTTTGAGAAGTACTTCGGCGGTGGTGTGTCGCTCCAAATGAGGGATAATACCCGCAGATAGGTTGGAGCTGTTAATCTCTCCACTCTTCCGACTTTCTGGACCAACGCCCGTCGATTGAAGGTTGCTGATAGACGAATCGTTAGAGTTCCAATATTGACTGCCGACGGCCCACCATGCTTCAGACAATCGTTGCCATACAAACATATTTGGGGAGTACATGTAACCATCACCATTGCTCAGAGTAACAATGACGTGCCCCGTAGAGTTAAGATGAGCGGAGGTTACCCCAGGAGCACTTGTGGTATGCGTACCCAATGAATGCATAGCAATTTCAAGGATCGGTGCCATAGATACAGGTGGGTGCGGCGAGGCGAGCGTTTTGAGGTTCCATACATGGCACATCCCCACAGCCGTTATGCAAAGTAACCACCATCCTCGGCATTCAATGATCACAGGTTGAGCTTCAATTACTAAAGGATTGAAGATTCTTCGACCCGCAGGTGTCCATGTATATATGCTTCCGTCTTCGCATGCAGCTGCCCAAAAATTTTTGTTGCCAGTTACTAAGATGACTGCTCTTGGGAGGAAATCTTGCCACAGGATTATACCTCGCTTGGTAGCGCTAATTCGAGATGGGTCTCTAACTTGGACTGAGGCCACTGTAGGATTACGAGCTTCGAAGATAACATCCTCGGAAACTCTCACGTTTTCATCCGGTCCCCCAGCGCTATTACCATTCTCTGCTGAAGGTAGGCTACCACGGTCAAGAGACCTAAGAATATGCGTCCTAATTTTGGGCACCGCCAATCTTACTTGACTGACTGACATTGATGGGTTTATGACCGCTGGCCTGAGGAATTCGGGTGTTGGGACAACTCCATTTGCAGGAGGTATAGGTATCGCAGGCTCAACGCCATTCACACCATTGATGACAATAGGAACTGGGCCAACACCGGGCGCAGTCCTCTTATTTGAGTAGTCTTCTTCTTCATCGCCTTCTATCGCAATCGCCTTTCGCTTGTTTCCCAATAGCATAGCCGCAAGACCTCCTCTTGGAAGTCCATCATAAGGCTTAGAAAGATCTAGTACTGATACCGGAGCGTCATTTTGCGTGTTACTAGAACTTGCTGCCATGAGCTGCGTTTGAGGAAGGGATGACAATCCCGTACTTGACGAAGATACTAGCAATGGCGCAACACGCTTTTTGCCCTCTTTGGTGATTGTAACTCTTTGCTTCATCGCTTCCAACCTTTCAGCATTTGGATCCGCAGCAGGGGCTGGTGCCTCGGGCTCGGGCTGTTGTGCTGACTTGCCATTTGTGGCAGGGGTTGTACTTATTACTCCAGTCATGGGCGTCGAGGAAGAGTTTCCATTCAGAATCACGGCTCCACCAGAATCGCCCATCAGCGCACTCATTTTGCCCTCGGTCTTTTGACGCTCATCAGCCTTGCTTATTTCCTCTAGGTGCTGAGAAGCCACATCTTCTATAACGCCAACACCTTTTCGGGAGGCACCGAATTTGGCCAATGCTTTTTCATTCTCTGACCAAGGAGCGATAAAGCCCAGTTCACCCTTCAGGAATTGTGCGGCAATAATCGTTCCATCCAAGCTCGCAACGAATAGCGAAAGTCCATCAGGGGACCAGGCCAGATCAGATATTGATTTCGAGGTCAATTGCTGGCAGATTAGAAGCGGCCGAGAACTACTAGTATTCCAAATACTAAGACTCTTATCCTGGCCAGCACATGCGATGACTGTAACCAGGGGCTGTGTGCTATAGCCATTTTGGTCCGTGGTTTCAGCGCTAATCTCGCTCTTGCTGAACAAACGGGGCGAGAAGGTACACACTTCTACAGGTCCCTCGTGACCGATGAGATTTATCTCGCTGTCCCACAGACCCCTATTGATGATGGCAACAGAGCTTACAGGTCCATTGACAGCATTTGCGGCCGCTATGTGGTTACCATCCGGGGACCAAGAGCATCTTCGGAAATACGTCGTCAGAGGCGAGGATTCAAACGGAGCCGATATAGTGTGTTCAAGTGTAAAGTTATTCATGCATTCGTATGCAGTAGCTGTAGGTGAAGGCGAAGTAAACCGGAAAAGTTTAATAGTGCGGTCATCGCTAGCAGTCGCAAAATATTTGTTGGCGGGGTCGAACGATATGCCCTTGACATGACTTTGATGTACGGATAGTGTTTTTAGCTTCTCGAATGTGTGCCCCGACCATACAACCACTTTCGAATCCAATCCAACAGATACCATAATCGAGGAATCGTAAGACCAGCCAAGGTCCTGTACATCGCTATCGTGCCCAATCAGACGCTTCACTATCTTCCAATTTTCCACAGGAGGAGGTTCGTTGGTACCTAAGAATAGTGATCAGTATTTCGGGTCTGCTAATTGGCAAGATTTGGAGTGATCCATACCGAAAGATACCGAATGCGCTGCTGGTTGTGTGTCCAATTGATAAATACAAATAATCTTGTCGTCCGCACCCGATGCAAGCCATCTTCCATTTGGAGAAAAACGAACAGTATGTATCGTCCCAGAGTGGTAGCTCATATGACACAATTGCTTTGGCTTCGACGAAACGCGGTCTCCTGCCTCGAGGATGGCCTCTGTCGACCAGATCCTAACATGGCCATCTGTTCTTGTATTTCAGCACCTGTCCCATCGCTCCAAGATCAAATTCTCCTTCCTTACCTCCTGCGGCTGTGGCCAACCTTTTTCCGTCGGGCGATACATGCAGGCTGTAAACTTCGTGGTCCTTTTGCTCTCCTAAATGTTGAAGCGCATTGGGCGCAAGGATTAGCCAAGTGCAACATCCAATCAATCAAGCAATGTAAGTGATTGAAGTTAAAGAAAAGAAGATATGCACTTACCGCTATGAGACAGCCAGGCTGGCTTAATGAATTTCATAGCTGTCACCTAAGTCATGGACAATCACAATATTTCATGGTCGATAATTTTCCAGGATCAGTCAACAGGTACAATTATCTAGAGCTAGGAAACGCGTTTGGATGCGACATTGAATTAGCGTCTCGTAAAACGGGTCCGCCAGAAACCGCCCCATCTGAGTAACTCAAGGACTTACTTTTATCCGAGGTCAGCTACCATGGGGTCGGAAACGAGTATTAGGAACTGCGTTAACTTAACAACTAACTAATTAATAACAAAGTCAATTAACTTAAATTAGATCCGACGTTATCAACGTCTAGCAGCTATATATTTCAATGTCTTTTCCAACCATCCATTTTTCTACTTAGTATCCTCGATCTTGAAGATATACTTCGTGGCACTATTGACTCCGTTCTTCAGGTTATCAAGTGCAGTCTGGACACCATTCAGACCTCCCGGTATGACCTCATAAGGATGTGCAGTAAACCATCCCTCTTTTAGACCTTTCGAGAACAGGCGGAAGAATACATAGCCGAACTCTTTCCCTCCGAGTCTGATTCCAGCTTTTAACTTTTCCGAACCCGGAGCCACGTCCGAGTGCACATCGCCCACTAGAGTTATGCTCTGTGTGATGGAAGGAGGGATTTCTTCGTAATTCTTTCCAGGAAGAACCAGAGTGATCTTGCCATTGTTTGAGAGCACTTTGCAGATGTTCTGGTAGGAGTTGTGCTCGCTCACGGCATCAAAAGCATATTGAGCCTCACTCGCGCCTGTCAGCTTCAATGCGTCTTTGATACCCTCGACAACAGCATCATCGCCTATACGATAGTCAATAACGGCGTCCCCTTTTTCTTTGTTAATAAGCTTCTTGACGTAAGCTTTTCCACGACCGGCGACAGCAATAATAGGATGAATGTTTGAAGCTTGGGCGAGTTTGATCGCAAAGGAACCCTGATCGTTCATTAGTAAGGATGTTTAACTAGCTGTACGAGGGATTGCATACAACTGCTGATGAAGCGCCATAAATAATCAAAGGTGTTGGGTCTCTGGTAGCAACCCAGGGTACAGGAAGACCAAGTCTCATGTAAAGTCCGACTGCGGCAGTCATCGCAGCAAGAGGAATAGTTGCAGCCTGTGGTAATCATCAGTATTTTGAACGCAACTTACGTGGTGCTACTGACCTCTTCGAATGTTGTCGTCTTAGGGATGTGGAAAGTGGTAGAGGCTGGAGCAATGGCATATTCAGCAAAGCTTCCATGAGGTGTCCGCATCTCATGGAATGCGGCCACCCGGTCTCCTTTTTTGAATTCATACACATCATCTCCAACCTTTTCAACAATTCCAGCAATGTCATCACCAGAGTTATGGGCGTTATTCATCCACACCGGAACTTTCCAATCCTTCGGGTTAGAACCTGAGTACACAACTTTGATCAAGACCTGGCTAGCAGCAGGCTTTGGAATTGGAACATCTCGAATTGTGACTTTCAGGTCAGTGCCCACAATTGCTTCCTTCATGATGGAAATTGTAAAAAGCGTTACTGGAATCTGGATATTCTGCTAAAACTTGAAGATGATAAAAGTTAAGATTCGTGGTTTTGTAAATGTCGAGTTATAAGCAGGCAGAATTGGAACTATGCGAAGCACTTATTTATGTAAACCTCACAACAGCGACAACATCTGCCGATTTATACTACATCATCATGCTTTAAAGGCGAAGGCTGTGGATGCGCTCAGGGGGGCGTTTAAGAATTCAGTAGACGTCCCAACTCTTGCGAGTTCTCGTTCTCCCCTCCATCAAGTTCTCTGAATTTTCGTACCACGGTATGCATAGCCTCAACCAATTGGATAATATATACAATGAGCAAATGGATTATCTCCGAAATGCGCCACGTACCTTTCGAAATCCGAGGAGGAGATGCGCAACCTTTTACTCTAAATGGAAGTCGATGTACACTTCTGGCGTCATAAGTAGAGTTTTCGGTTCTCCCCACAGAATTGCCCCACTTTGCTCCAACATTAAAATTGCAGTTGCATATCGGACATAAGGTTTTACCGTAGGCTCGGAGACAAAACATATGAATAGCATTTGTCCTCGTCGAACGTATACCCGGTAAGGGGGGGTGCAGTAATTGATATACGCGAGTGCTTCATTTCTGTCGAATGTTCTTCGCCTTCCTCTTCTTGAAGACGACTCCAGTCGCTGTTGACTCATCTGCTTCCTGTTTAACGTCAGCTGCCGGAATATCGTTCGGCAATGTGAGTGTCTCGTCCAGAGATGGCTCCTTCTTGATCACCGGTGCTTGCACAGCGTTTTTAGAATCATCTATCTGACCACTATCGCTTGCGGCTGCCCCAGGCTCCGTTTTAATCTCTGGTTTGACGTCTGCGTCTGCTTCAGATTTCATTGCCGGACCTTTGCCCTTTCGGGTAGCATTATTTAGCAAGGCATCCAGATCAACGTCTTCCCTTTCCGTCGGGTATGTTCGAATAGCTGTACCCCATCTCCTCTTCCTTGCCTCCATAGCCTCCTCATCGTCGTCCTCCGGTTCTCGTTTGCGGACGCCAAGAGCTAGCGCATCTGGTTTCTTCTCACTCTCATCATCTACGATTCGCTCCGATGTGACTTGCCACTCTCCTGCCATAGCCATATCAGGCCTAAACTCGTCCGGTATACTAACCCCCATCTCTGCCAGCTGTGCCAACTGTTGCTTTCTCTGTGAGGGTGTTGCCTGGGGCTTTGGAGCTGGGTATGTAGCTTGCGAAGAGCTTGACGAGCTTCCTACCGCGCCGCTCCCACTAACTAAGCCGTTCAACCGAGCGACCTCATCCTTTGCCCTGTCCTTTTCTCGCTGTTCTTTCTCATGACCGCGATGTAAGTCCCGTAAGAAGCGTTTTAGGTTTCCTTGATGTCGCGGTGTCGCTTCATGGTTCGCCTTCTCGAGCTTCGTATCACGAACGTAGGTTTTGCAGTGCTTGCACCAGTAACTAGGCTATTGAACATGTTAGCATTTCTCATTCAAAGCAGTCTTTGCTGCTTACCGTTGATTTCCAGTACTCCGACATTTTTTAATACCTCCCAGAGTCCAACAATGAGGATCAGTGTAACAGATTGAAAGACTATATGATAGAAAATGTCTTTGGTGCTCAGTGCGAAGCTGTTGAAGGTGAACACTCGGATTGAAGCAATTACAAAATGATTTGTTGATATGGGGATATTTGATAGCTTCTACGGGTTCAAACGGAGCCTGCATTGAACGCTCCGAGCCGCCCGCACGCTAGCGGCGAGTTTTTCCGCGAATCTAGCTCTAATTCGGTGCGGCGGCTTTGTCAAGATCATTCTGCTGATGGCAATCTGTATCTTCACACAGAGATTTAAGTAAAATCTGTAACAATGACCTTAGGGGCAACTTCTCGTATGGCTTTGAGTGCCCCAAAGCTCTCTCAAGGTATTATATCTGCCTTACCAAAAGCTTCAACGCGGACACTTCTTCCTAGAGCACAAACACTACTTTCACAAAGACATGACCAGCAACGACGACAACTTCACAACTCTCCCAGGACAAGAGCTCCAAACAGTGGTTTGATGGGAATCAGCAATTCGAGTGTACCAACCTCATACTTTCAACGTCCTTCATTACCAGCAAATACTATCGTACGATTCGTACCACAGCAGACAGCATGGATTGTGGAGCGCATGGGAAAGTTCAACAGAATTCTGGAACCAGGTCTTGCTATTCTGTGGCCATTCCTAGATAGGATAGCATATGTTAAGAGCTTGAAGGAATCTGCTATTGAAATACCAAGTCAGAGCGCCATTACCACCGATAATGTCACTTTGGAGCTTGACGGAGTGCTATATACACGAGTCTTTGATGCTTACAAAGCAAGGTAAATACTTCAAATTTTTCCACTATAGCTAGTGCTAACTTTACGAAAGTTACGGAGTTGAAGACGCAGAATATGCCATTTCTCAGCTAGCCCAAACCACTATGCGTTCGGAGATCGGGCAGCTCACCCTCGACCAAGTTCTCAAGGAGCGCGCAGCCCTTAATACGAATATCACAGCTGCCATAAATGAAGCCGCGCAAGATTGGGGCGTCGTCTGTTTGCGTTATGAAATCAGAGATATTCACACTCCAGACGGAGTAATGGAGGCTATGCACAGACAGGTTACCGCCGAGCGAAGCAAACGAGCGGAGATTCTCGATTCAGAAGGTCAAAGACAAAGCGCAATCAACATTGCAGAAGGACGAAAGCAAAGTGTCATTTTGGCATCGGAGGCTTTGAGGAGCCAGCAGATCAACATGGCAAGTGGTGAGGCAGAAGCTATTCTTTTGAAGGCGAAGGCTACAGCTGCTGGAATTGATGCAGTTGCTAAAGCCATCGCTGCCGGAGAGGAATCTGCTCAAGGAGCCGTCAGTCTTACCGTGGCTGAGAAATATGTTGAAGCATTTGGCAAGCTTGCCAAGGAAGGCACAGCTGTTGTTGTGCCTGGAAATGTGGGAGATATTGGTAGCATGATCGCCAGCGCCATGGCAGTATATGGCAAAGTTGGTGATGCCCAAGCTAAGACCATGGCTGCTAAGGTTCTGCAAGGCCAAAAGTCAACACAGGGCTCGGAAAACAGCCACGAAAACCCAAATGAAGAAATGAAGAGAAGCATGCTTGCATCATTCGAGAACACGACACAAAAGTAATATTCGTATATGCATTGCATTGAGATGACGAAATGAAGAACGATTGGGAGACGGGCAAAGGAAGGGGGGCAAGGTGCGGGGCAGCATTGTACTAGTATGAGCGATAGCATGATTTCAGCGAGTCACTGTATATTGACTTATTATGATTGGAAGGAGGGTGGACAAGGGCAGGTCAAGCCATGGAACGAAAAAAAAAAGATACCATTTACCTACCTGAGCACTGTGGTAGCGTTTTCTACTCAAAAAGCTGTATAGCTCGCATCATCCAATTCTTTAGCGAAATACCACTCAGTAACATTGTTACCAGCAAAGAAACGTATTTCGTTCAAGCATTTGACTTAATAAGTGAAAATGCATCCTACGTGAGACTACTAAGTTGGTCGACGCGGAGTATGAGATAACTGAATAAGAGTCTATAATTCGTAACAGCCATCACGCATAATTCAAGTCTAATTTCCACATGAACAATCATTTAGAAACCTCTCCTATCGATACGCCTTCTTCCTTCCACTCCTCGATACACATTCTTAGCACCTCCTTTCCACATCCTCCAAAACCTTAATGCCTACATAAACCAAACGACTCACACGCCAAATTCCATCCCCACCTCGTCCAACGCCTTCCCAATCCACTCCAACACCTCCTGATCCCTAGCTGCCGCTCTCATAGCCTTCACCAGCAACGGATACAGCCTATGTAAATGTTTCTTCCCTTCACTCTCCACCCCCGGGGTATCAGGAATAGCCTCACCTTCGCATCTCAGCTCCACAAGTTTTTTGAGAATATACAGCAACTCTTTCCGCTGTGACAGCGGCTGGGGCATACGGCCTCGGAGTGGCTGATCAGCTATATACGTGCGAAGCGTAAGACCGGAGCGAAGAATAAGGTATGGAGCGGCAGCTTGTGCGAGTTTGATGCGAGCGGGCGAGCTATCGTGAAGAGAGACGAGAGTCACGAGTTCGTCGAAGCAGACGTAGCTCATTCTTGTGCGGGGCGAGGGGGGAGGGTCGACGGTGCGACCTTTTCGGGGTTGGTACAATGTGGCAAGTAATTCTTGATTGGGTTGGGGTAGCTCGTTTGGTTGTGGGGGATGTATTATGGACATACGAAAGAGTGATTCCGTGTAAGTGCGACGGGTACGGTCTAGGATGACAGCTGAACCCAGCGCGGGGGTGATGAGCTCGTGTAGTTTGAGGAATGATGCGACGTCGAATTCTTGGTCGTCGTTGATATCGACTGTTTCTGCTGCGATAGTGCAATCGGCAGATGTGATTCCAATTGCAATATTGACTATTGAAGTCCAGATGGATTTCACAACTTCTTCGTTCAGAGTGGTTTTAGCCATTATTGGCAAAATAGAATCCACAATAGCAAGAGAGGACATGGTCGCTTGCCGCCAAGGGGAAATACTTTTCGAGACCACAGGAAAGGAGTATTTCATGACGATTGGACCGGCTAGAGCAGCTAGTGAAGACGATACCGCACCGCTCGTATAAATATCAGTTTCTGATGAATGAGACAGTATCAGCTTTTCCGATAACACCATCGAAGCTTTCGATAAAGCCACGTAGGTGGGTCTTTGGATGGGAGAAGAAGGGTCTTTAGGCATGAAGGCCAATGCGACGAACTCTGCAACTTGGCTAATCAAAGTCGCAGGAACATCCTTGATGTCAGTCCGAATCATCTTCAACGACTCCAAAACTTGAGTCTGCAATGGCGTCAAGTATTCAATATCCGCAGAATATGTTGATGCATTTGCTTGTTGTATCGCTTCTCGCAGTAAAGTAAGCATCCGCTGGACTCGGGCAGCGTCAAGGTCCGACTCCACCAGCCGATATATCTCCTTAAGAGCAGATACATATGCCACAAGATAATCCTGGTTATCCCCACGCTTGTCGGGCACATCGACTGAAGGTAGACAGTCGGCCCAGAGACCCCACGCTTGGTTGATAGAATCCCGGCTGAAGTTCGTTTGAGATCCTTCTTTGGTATTGCCTCTGGACAGAATCTGGCGTAGAGCGTTGAAAACAGCGGTGTTGACTTCGAGGATGCGGAATGCCAACATTGCCTTGAAATGACCAAGGAGTATCTCCCAGGAACTCTCGAACGTGGAATGACTAGTCAGGACATCTAGATAGTCCGCCAAGAGCTTGGTTATGCCGCTCAAGATCACGACTGTAGTTTCATTCCATCCAACCTTATCCTTATCCGACATTTCACATTCGGGGTCCGTCGTAGAATGTAGATGAGACTCAATTGAAGATAGCAACTTGAAGATTACAGACTTCAGACACATTGACCATGCCACAGCACTTAGTTGATCTCCATAGGCATCGAAGATTCTCAACAAGGTCTGAATCGCACCTGTGAAAATTTTAGTAAAAGCTCGCGACAATTTAAAATGAAATTTGTCTTACTATTTCTCAGTTCAAGTCGCTCGTCGGCAGTGACGGCTGTTAATCGTAAAAGAAGGAACATCCACAACGCAGCATCTGACACCGCACGGTCATCACCGGAAGCCTTTTCAATGAGGGCCTCCTCATTTGCACCCTCGATGAGATCAGGACTTAGGGAGAAAGAACTAGTTCTACTGGAAATGAAATCAGAGAGCACCCAGAAGAAAGTTACAGTCTGTAATAGTTAGAGATGCATGATGACAGCCTTGGGGATATTTCTCACCGTTAAGGAGATGTTTAGGTCGTCATCTTGGGTGCAGAAGTGGTAAAGAGTATCGACCAGGATCAGAAAGCAAGAGTTTGGCAACGACGAAAGGAAGTCCGAACAAATGAGTTGCAGTGAGTTAAACGAAGATCGGACCAATTTTGCAGATCTCGTCGTTGATGTTTTCGTGTCACTCCTCATAAATACACTTCCAATGATCTCGAAAGCGATATCCCAGCCACTGATAAATGTCTCTCCGCATTGTTCCAGTATACTTTTGAGGCCTTCAAGAATTGACTTATGAACTTCAACATCCGTTGTATTGATTGCCACCGTCGTTTGTCTCTCTTTGTTTTGAAGTGGTTGTAAGGCACGGCTGAGCGCTTCAAGCAACATGGTCTGGATTGCACCACGCCGTGCTTCCGGAGCTGATAAAGTGTACGTAGCCGCTTCGAGAGCAATGCGGACGAGAATATCCGCTGCTCGTAAACGAACAGAAGATGTGGCAGACGTAGAGCAAGCGGCAGAAATTAACTCTGAGGTCAACATGTGCCACCCACTAACTGCAGGTTCATACATTGTAAGCCTTTCAATATTAATACTTGCAATATCACCTAGCTTAGCTAGAGCGAAGAGATCTTCCTGGTTTTGAGTTGACGGTACTGTTATGATACTATGAACTCGTTTGTGTTTATACGATGGTCGTTTTGCTTCCGGGGATGACGGCTTGGAAGGCCCTGGCTGTTCTTGTACCTCATGTGCCTCGCCTTTATAGAACAAATCGCACAAAGCTGATACCACTTGCATGAATGGCTCGTTCGGAAAATCGACAGTACTCTCGAGCAGTCTCGTAGCAGCTGTCTCAACAGCTTTAATCTCGGCACGGAAGTTTGCCAACAAGTCAGAACTACTACTGGCGTCTTGGTTCTCTAATCTCGCAGTTGTGGGTGTCCTTACTGGTTTGGCGCTCGAAAATATGACCAAATCTGCCTGCTGCAATGTGCCAAGAATAATCACCCAAGCGGAATCAAGAGTAGGTCCTAGTGCAATGCCCAGGTTTAAAAGTGCACGTAAGCACAATAGATTTCGAGTATTTAGTGATGAAGACGGCCCGTCTGTAAAAACTTGTTTACTTCGATCCGGATTGCTTACTAAGCTATCAACGCTTAAAATTCCCCTGGCATTGCTGAAAATACTCGAGCCTGTAGGCTCTACCGCAGAGGGCGTCGTGGGGCTCTGCACTTGGGTTGTGTTGGCTGTGAGAACATGAGGTGGCACTGCTGCCTTTCCCAAAGTTGTCAAAAATGCATCTCGAGGTGTTGCAAGGCGCAAGAGTCCTGCCACATGAGTGAACTTCTGAAATGATCTGACCAAGCCGTGATAATATTCCTGATCTAGTGTAGCATATAAAAACGTAGAACAGGTGGCCAAAATCGCAGGCCAGCACGAATCGACTATTCCAGCACAGATTTTAACTTCCGCGAATAGTTGGTGCTCCTCAAGGGTTAATGGATTAACTGGAATTGGATTCTTTTTGTAGGTTGGTGTCCTTTCGAGAGGCTTGATATCAGGTGTACCAGGTACCGAGTCGGATGGCCTCGATTCGATATCCGACTGTCTTAGACCTTTCTTTCGAGGGCGCTCAGGCACAGTTAATGGAAGTATAAATTTTGCTAGCCCTTCCGAGAATCCGCTAATACAAGCAAGGGTAAGACTATAAATGTAAGACTCTGGTATGGATGGAGGCTCCGTCTTATCTAGTTGATCGATGCATGGTACCCTCATTGTACTCCATTGAGCACTCACTCCAGTGCTTGGTTCAGTAGGGCTTACAGAGCTGCTGATCATACCAGGGACACCACTGGCTTCGAGTATAGCTTGGTCCGTCGCTCCACCTTGGCTAACTATGGGAATGGTAGATTGAATCCCAAGGCCGATGACTGTAGGTTTCTCCGTGCTCACTCTGACGAAAGCGGCAACAAGGTCTCGTAGGATATCTTTCTTCTCTTCTCGTGCATCGTACATAGAGAAGATTTTCCTTATGAGTGCCGCTTCAGCGAAGATACCTCTCAGCACCTCCATACAAAGTGATCGTTTCCATAGGGCAGTATCGTGATCGAGCATATGGGTTAACAGGCCGAAAGCCATCTCACCTTCTGTAGAGAGAATACTCAAGTGTCTTCTGAGAAGTGTGTACAGGATTCTGGTTATTCTAACGGTCACCGCAAAACTCAATTTCTCCGAGAGGGCACTGATGATGAACGGCATTACTCTAACACGAAGAATATGCGCCTGCTCAGGATGCGTTAAAAATATCTCGGCATGATTAGTTAGAACCGATTCGATCAATTCTAAGCCGAAGGTCTGGGGAAGTCCCGTTGACTTCAGAAACTGGGGCTTCTGCGCCTCGGTCAATAGACATATATCGTTAAATACTTTATAAGCATCCAGAGCTGCCGCACGTAGCGGGATAGATCCGTCTTCGGTAGGCGCTTCACCAACTATGGGTACTTCCAAGGCAACCTCTGACTTGAAGTTAGCCATGTTCTTACGCCATCTGGAAGAACTTACTATCTTCAGCCACGACTTTGTCGAATACGGAGACCACTAATTGCGGAAGAGTAGCAGCTGCGGTATTGAGAACGATTGAATTCTTGCTTGCTTGTAGAATGGTGCAGATATTCAGTGCAGCTGCAAGATATTCGCCTTTCAACTCATCTGCATAATTCTGCAACAGGGGCGGTAATGCCTGGAGAATCTTAAGCTGAACATCAAGACCAGCAGATGTAGCTTCTCGAAGAGCTTCCAGAACTTCCTTCAACCTCGCTCTTGGTAATGCACGTGATACCACCAGCCGCTGAAGGCAGACAACTGCAATGCCGGTGAATTTGACATTTTTCGTCCCGCATGCGATCAGAAAGGGCGTTACAAAATTGGGTCTTTGGGTAAGATCTGTTCAGTATCTTAGTCTCAGGGTTCACACAAGACTCGCTATGTATGACTAGACACCCACCAGCAGCTATCTGGGCCTCAGAAGTTGATCGTAGCCCTTTGAGCTCCTCCAAGCTTTTCTCTGCAGCCTTAATCCATCATGTCAGCCATCGATTTCAAGCCATACGCTTTGGGAGGACGCAAGGTCATTGGAGGCACACAAACATTTCGGAGATCCGCATGCTTTCTCTTGCTCTCTTGTATGAGATTTCCAAGCTCTGAGGCAAGGATCTGCGCCGTCATGTTATTTTATTCTTCATTTGTCTATTATTTTCATCTTTGTTCGATGTCAGAAGACTTGCGTACACTTGACAGAGATTCATGTTGTCCTTTGCTCAGACAACGGGATCGGAACAGCCGAGGTTTCCCCGAGCTGACCGCCCGGGTTTTGGGCATGCCCAGGCTAGTCAGTAGGAACAACCCCGCCACGACCTCCCAAATCTTGTCATTACTTTATCACCAACCCCTCATACCAGACATTTATTCAGCTATTTCAGTGAACCAGCGGCAGCAACAGTTATCTGTTTACCAAATACTACTTCCCGCACTTCTGTCTTTCAGCCGCAGATAATCGAATTTCAAAATGTCGGGTGCGAAGGTGCCTAGAAACTTCAGACTATTGGAGGAATTAGAGAAGGGTGAAAAGGGTCTTGGAGCTGGTAAGAACGATTGCAGAATAGGATATTGCACACGGTTTCTAACAGCTGTTGTCCTATTATAGAAGCATGCTCTTATGGTCTTACTGACGGTGACGATTTATACATGTCCAACTGGAATGGTACAATTCTTGGTCCTCCACACGTATGTTTCTCTCCTGCGCAGCTATGGATCAAGATCCTCACGATAGATTTGCGTTAGGGTGTTCATGAGAATCGCATTTACTCTCTTACCATGCACTGCGGACCGGATTATCCTGATGTCCCACCAAGCATCAAGTTCACAAACAAGATCAACCTCCCAGCCGTTCAGGAAGACGGAAAGGTCAGCATAAATTTCGTATTGTCAGAAACGCACAGAAAATGCTAATCTACTGTTAGGTTGATCCATCAAAGCTTCCCTGTCTTGCGAATTGGAAACGAGAGTATACCATGGAGACTGTCCTGATTGAGTTGAGAAAGTTAGTTGTGTTATATATCCAATGCGACCGGCAGAAGCTTACCAGTGATACAGATATATGGCTCATCCGAGCAATAAAAAGCTTCCTCAGCCACCGGAAGGCTCCACTTATGAATAAACAGCGAGACGATTGAATGAATGAATCATGATATAACTTCGGAATAACAATCACTGGTAGAGGGAGACACACAGCCTTTCTTCTAGTGCTTCAGATGAACAAGATGATGCATCGGCGCGGCGAAACTGGTTTTCCTTCTATGCGACTATGATTTCTATTAAATGAGAGAGGAAGACGTGGAGCAGATAGCGACCAATTTCCACAGGAATGATACACATCTATCATATCTTCAAGTTTGAACATCTATAAAAGTATAATGATCACACGGACTCTGTCTGTGAATTGGCCGTAGCTGTATCCTCCCCGGATTCTTTCTTCGCTACCTTCGCCAGCCTCTTTTCATGCCGTCTTTCAGCCCTTTCCTTCCTCGCTAATTCCCTTTCTTCTTCTACCAATGCAAGTTGCTTTAGTGACAGAGCAGCTACCTTCATTTGCTCCTTATTAAGAGCGTTCACCACTTGTACTTCAGCTGCAATCATATCTTTCTCCCATGTGTTGGCACCCCAATCTAATCCTGGCTGTTTCTCCTCCCATTCCTCCACACTCAAACCCTCCTCCTCCAGCTGCTGCTCAATAAGGAGTTCCCAACTATTCTCTTGTGCCGCTAGCACCCGTAACTCCCCAATCCTCTCACGCGCCTCATGCCGCTTCTGTTTCTGATCGAGTTTGTCTCGCAAGACCCGACTTAAATACGGACTTTGCGGTTTCTTGATCCTCAGGAAATTGCTCATTGTTGTACTAGCAAATCTAGGAACATGGCGACGACCAGATAGCTTCTCGAGGGGTAGCGGACGTACGTCGAGTAATTTTGGCACCCCGGGGATCGCTGCGGGAATTCGAATCTTTGGCTTTGGTGGTCGAGGGATTTGTCGGGAAGCGTTCGCCATATCAAGGCGGTGCTTCAATAGCTCGTATATCTTGGATCTCGAGCCGGAATCGCCATCACCAGCGGCGCGCAGAAGCTGTTCGGCCTAGTTATGTCCGGTGGTTAGAATGATGAGAAAAAAGTAATTGGTCGTTGAATGAATACCTCATAGCCCGTTTTCAGTGCGTCAACCACAAGCCTGTGGCTAGTCTCATGCGCATTCCGTCGAAATTGTCTGCGAACCAGGTGTTTGATTGGGTTTACAGGTCCTGTGGGCTGTAGCTCAACTGGGATGGGGATGCGGGGACATTGTTCGAGAAGTGCCCTATATAGCGCAAAACCTTTGGCAGTCTTGTTAGCCTTAAGATTCCAAAGAGGCAGTGCAGTTCTTACAGGCTACACGGTGGCGGGCCGACCTTTTGGGAAAGAATTGGGATGGCATTCATTTGTTGTGTGCTCATTTCATAATGCAAAATACAACATTCGGCTGGATTTGCGCAAGTGGAGGGTTTCTGGTGCGGTCTTGGCATAGACACAGCAAGTGCACGGACCATAGACTATACTGCAGCATGATTTTGGAGTTGCTCGCGGGGGAGGCATCTTCTTCCTAGAGAAACATTTTCTAGTTTACAAAACTCCCTCTAAGTAGATATGAGGCACACGTAGTCTATCTTCTACACTACTACCGCATATGCAAAGTGGAAGTCTTCACTCACGCTACAGTGGATACCATAACTTTAAGCCCATGGAGGGGTTAGTAGACTTCACCAGGAATTATGAGACGGCGGATTGCCTCGAGGTATCGTGCAGCCTATATCCGCGGGGAGATACACTCACTCTGTCGTCACAACAATATAGCGATGAGAGCATTGAAAGAGAACCAAAAACCATTATCTGTGCTACATGGGAAAATATTCAAAGCTCAAGTACTAGACGACTACCTCATCGACCTGCGATTGGGAATGTCCTCTAACACAAGATGCCGTTCATTCACAAAAGCGTACCATTTCCACTGTGCTTCTACCGCTATGCGCGATGCTCAAAAAATTTCTCAAAGATGGCCTTTCCGAGCACATGAAGAATCTCTGCCATGTAGATAGCTACATACGCGTGTTTCTTATAAGCAAGATACCTTTTCATTTTTGCCTTAAACGACAGTATTCTAGTGGCAAAGACATCATCAAACTGCCTCTGTTCTTGCTCCGATAGTGACAGGGGATCTTGAACGGTTGAATAGAAGCGGCTGGTGTCTGCTTTTAATTGAGCCATCTCGTGACGAAGTCCACGCCCATTATTCCTGACAAGGATGGTCAGTGAATGTGCTCTGTGTGTGTGTGTGTGTGTGTGGGTTAGGGGGGGGAGTGGAGGGTATTGGTGCACTTACTCCATTGCAATCAAGAAGTTCTTGGCAATACACGTTAATTCCGGAATAGCAAGTAAAATGATGGAGGCTTGGAGCTCCTGCAGCTTCTGCTGGTGAGCCATCAGCACATGGTAAAACATTGGCAGGAATGGGACAGAGATTCAGTTGTGATAAGGTTAATGTATTGATATGAGACTTGATGATTTGTTGAATGTTTTGTTCTTGAATCCTTTTTGCAGATGAAATTTTCATCTTGGGTGTTTCTTTCCTGCCTTTATATACACAGTCTGACATCCTAGTTAAGATAATCTCTACGAGCCACCTCAATTCGTAGGGAAAAACCAAGGCGCTAGTTTTCCTATTTTTAACTATGGCTCTTTGATTTTATTGGCACTCTCTAGCTTTCGAGCCCCTAATACAGTCTAGGTATATGCAGAGGGCAGGCACATGTAGAGTACAGGCACACTTTGAATGTAGCCCCCCGTAAACTGTAGGCCCACGCAGAGTGTAGCCCCCCCTTCCCCCCCGGGCAATATACATGGGTCATGAGCGACCCGACAGTCTGGTAACGAATGAACATAAGCAGCAGTTCCAACCAACTGTGAGTTTCCCTCCCATTCACGAATGAGATGACAAGTTCTCTTCTCCAATTTCAACCATGCACGCACTATGACCAGAGAGAGAGGCTGAGCCGGGGCTAGAAGAATGCCGTCTCTTCCGCATAGAGGCAGCAGCACTTTATCCTCGAAACACACTGGTTTTGAAAGATGCATCACATCACCAAACTTTGGGGGTAGCCTTAGATCTTCTCGTGTAGTAAAGATAGATCAAGTAAGTTTGATTAAATACTTTAAGATATTGTCTTTCTGCTGAAACGATTTTTGTCAGCATAAATTGATTCAACGATAAGTCATGATTATTTGAATCGAGAGTATTTTGATGCTTTCGCGTATGCGGTGAGAAGTTGTGACGCCACCAACAGTTGGTTAGCTATTTACGATGGTGTAGTGTGCTAATCGGGAGTTTGGAATACAACACCTACAAGTACTTTCGAGAATAGGACTTGCCTCTTTCTGGATATGGGTCGAGTCACACCCAAACAACAAAAAACGTAAGAAAAGCAAGAATATGTAGTATTGAGTTGGTAGAGTATGGGAGGTAAGTGGTTGATGAGAAGATTCGTTTGCAGTAGTTGTTATGTAGCATGCACTTAATAGGATAGACCTCTCATAGCAGCAGCTTTTCATCCTCAGGAAAAGCATTGATGGATAGATAAGTTTATGTTATTAGTAAGTAGCTCGTAGGACGTCTGACGACGATCACATGTAGAGGCAGGAATATCTCCAGCCGATCTCGAGAGTTGAGTATTCTGCATCTTATACCAATCCCTATCTTACAATAGTATGCGCTCTCCCAAAATTTTCTCCATCTTCTTCCTGGTCTTCCTGGTTTCTTCTTTACCACAGGGCGAATATCTTGACAGGTGGTCCCATGATCTCCACAGTGCATCTTATAATCCCCATGAAGCTGTGTCGTTATCTTTACTCATATCGTAGGAAGTTCGTATCGAGACTCCCTGCAAGCATGCATGTCCACCCCACTTAGGATCAAGGGTCTATGCTATTTACCTTGGCGTTGTATAGCAATTGACCGCTATTGGTAAATCTAATCGGAGGGGCATGTTGGTCGATCAGTTGTAGTTGCAGCTCTGTCAGATGTCCTTTAAGGGCGGTACGATTGTCTCGAACTATGAGGACCTGATGATGATGTCTACCTCGTGTTGCGAGGAGCCTGAAATCGCGGGCTAGATGCAGCTGCGAATTCCATGGGAAGATTTAGACCGACCTAGAAAGATCTCAAGTCATTGCTTGGTAACTGGGCTCTTGAAAAACGGCCAAGCAGATAAATTTCTGCGGTAGGCTGAAAATGACAGCCTTAGCTTGTCTAAGCGTCGGACCGACGACTTGTTCCATTGAACCATTTCAAAAACCAGCCTTTCTGGCAGCGGAAACAATGGCAGCATTTACGTCAGAGGGCTTGAATCCAGGAGCTCGGCCCAGACACACACTGCGACTAGTCAACTCTAAGAAATATTAGCATTATCCTAAAGCTTCGCCGCGAGTATCATACCTTCGATCAATACCTCCACGCTGATTGTCACAATACGTTTCTCTCCATACCGGCTTGTTGAAGCACTTGTGTCAGGACTAGCGGCACTAGAATTGTGACCAGATGGACCACCAAGTAGTGATTGAGTCGAATCGAATGGATTTTGTTCTTTGAAAGGGGCAGGCTCCCAAGATGGGAATGACATAAACGCTTGGATATTACTGTTGGGCCTACCCAGAGGATCTTTGTTCGAATTATCGTTCATGTAGTCGAAGTTGAAAAAGCTTTGATTGCTTTCACCAAGAATTCTCGCAATAGGACTTCGAGGAGTTGGGGGGAAGGCTGCATCATTATAGGTGGTACGTGGGCTTGCCGCGCCGGCCAGTGCAGCAAGGTCGATCTCCCCACTGATAAAGTCGGCTGCGGGAGGCAAATCGAACCCTTGTCCGCGAAGATACCCTTCAAGGTCATTCGGATCGAACCATTGGCCCTCGAATCCATCGAGATTTGATCTCATACCACCATCTAAGTTGCTCCCTGCCGAAACGACATTTGGCGTGAAAGGGCCCATTGATAACCCTGTACGGAATTTGGGCATAAGATCGTCGTTCTCCGAATTTGGATAATAAGTGCCGGCGCCACCTATGTGAACGAATGGTGCCCGCCATTCGTTCATGGTTTCCTTCGCTGAACGAGATAGAGCTCGTTTGAAACGTTCTATAATTGCCTGTTTGTTTTCGTAGAACAAACAGAACCCAAAAACCTTTTGGAAACGTTTCTTGTCGGCAGTTTTACTCGTGAGTAACTTATACCCTTTCTCAAGCGTTGCACGGTGCACACGTCGCGCAAAAGATAGTTCATAGTACGTATGTGTATTTGGAAGAGGCAACTCGTGCATTGGATAGTACGCTTCAGAGAAGGCTTCGACCATAGGATCAAGCGCGGGAGAGGGCATTTCTGCTCGATATTGTTGAACGTCTATCGGATCGAAAAGAAAACTTGCATTATCCTCAGTAGCTCTGCTAATCACCTGCCAATCATCTGGGCGCTGCCTAATATTTTGCTTGTCAACATTGGGTTGCACCTCTTCGTCTGAACTAGTATCTTTTGAGACAATATAGCCACCCCAAGCATTTACAACTTCGGTAGCAACTGGCTCTTTGAGTTGCGGGGCTTCCGGAGGAGAACCGCGTCGCCCTTTACCACGACGAGCCGAAGGCTGCTCTACATCGTCGTGAGACTGTTGTGCAATCTCTTCAGGCGGATCCTCGTCATCTTTCGAATTCTCGTCATTTGCGCTTTGTTTTGCAAGCGTCAAAAATTGCTGCGTGGTTGACTGGAGCTGTTGGCCGAACTCTGGTTCACGCTGAAGGAGCCCACGCGACATTGCAAAGTCGTACAGATTAATGAAGAGGTTGTTCATCTGCTCATTCGTACCCCGAAGATCCTGGACTTGCTTCTCAAGGGACAATATCGTGGTCTCCTTGCGGTGACGGTAAGCTCTTTGTGCCATTCGAATTTGGGTTCTTCGTCTCTAAAATCACAAAGCTTGTCAGTGACACATACTGGTATGGACTAGAATTCAATCAGGCGACCAAATTGTCACTGCATACCAGCAGTGGTAACGGGTAGTCAAAAGGTGAAGATACTCACATCCGCAGCAGTCTCATCCTTGGTATCGACTCTTGGTCTTCCTCTGGCCTTCTTTCGAGCTTCTTCCTCATCATCGCCACTTTGCGCTTCATTCCGAGACTTCCTCTTCCGCTTCGTACCATGTTCTTGCTCCTCGCTTGTCCCCCTTGTCTTATCGGCCGTGCTTCTCTCCAGCATCCCAAAAGGCATCGAGCTTTGCGGTGCAGCTTTCATTCTCATCTGGCTCATCTCATGCGCTCTTGCTGAACTCCTGCCATCATCATACTTCTCCGCACTTAAGATACCCAGACTACCGGGATAAGTCAGTTGAAGGGAATGGCTTAGATAAGCACTCTGAGGAATCTGCTGCGTGGGGTTGAAAACAAGCGTCTCCATGGCGTGATATTGTGCTGTCGTGTAATCCCCGAGAAGGTTTGGTACAGAAGGTGGACTCCGATAATGCGAGGTCCCGTCTTGTGGATTACTGATCGATGAAGGTTCACGTGAAAGTTCGGCACTCCGAGTTTGGGTAGCCAAACTCTGATTAGTTTGATGGTGTCGGCGGTTCGAGTAATCGGAATTGGCTGAGTGGCCGTCTGGAGTGAGACTGGATGATTGGGGACCAAGGTTTTGGCTGTTATTGTTGTTGTTATTGTTATGATTAGTGTTAATGTGCGTTTGCATAGCTGCTTGGGTGAGGATAGTCAGAGCATAATCATCGTGACGATGGTATGGATAATTGTATGAATGATCCATCTGGTCCGCGGCTCGAAGGCGGACCCCTTCTTTAAGATCTAAAGAGGAACCCCCTTCCGCCTTCCAATTGAATGTCATCAACGAGTGTAAATCCCAGATTATAGCTTCCGGCTGATTAAGAGACCACTTTATCGCCGACGATAGTGCTGAACTCTAGTCATCAGACGCCCTTGCGCACGCAAGGTAGGCAGCGGTTTGTCAGCTCGGTCCTTGACTGTGCTTGCATCCTTTTCCTGCTGCGTCTCTCGCCGGAATACGATGTCGTGCCGAGTTACTCTGGGGATTCGCTACTGTACGGGTTGTGGACGTTGATTAAGAATTAAATATTAGTGATCAAAGCCGAGCGAGCCCCTCGTGCTTTATTGCTTGACAGGTGGTGGGTGACGTTTTCATCCTTTCTATGGTGAGTACTAAGTAAGTAAGGGTTAAGGGATTTTTCAGAAAGTGCATTTCCACTTCCAAGACCCGACCATTACTATTCAAAGTTTGTGCCAGGATTATTAAGCCACTATACATATAATGCCGGTGTTTGGTCCTCAACGAAGTATCAGAGCACCAATCGATTTCACATCAGGACGCAATTCGGGATTTGCTTTTTGGGGAAAGGGTTAAGTTGAATGAATCACTTCACTGCATACATACGAAGTACATACCCGGACATACATACCCGGACAGGTTTTATGTGCGAAGTATGCGCATCTCCTGGTCGAGCCCTGGTATGTATCGTCTCTTCTAGAGATTTGTGCAATGACCAGATGCGGTATTCTCGGACCTTTTCGACTGCTGTGCGGTATGTACCGCTAATCTGTGAAAGCTGCAATGCCCCTATCTCCGGACGTCTTGGGCTAGATCGCTGTCGCATACTAGATCAATGTCTTTTCATATCAGCTAAGTAAAGTAGACCAATGTGGCATGCTACTGAGCTTAAAAGTAACTATGCAGCATGGCACAAGCTATGAATCTGTCAAGAATGTGCATATATTCCTGAAGCTCGGGTTATTTTACAGACTATTTCTTCGAAGCAAGAAGTAGCATACACTGCGCACCCAACGCCACTCAAGGTTACCAAAGACCAGTGCACTCAACACCATTTAAATCAACAAAGAAATGATAGCCTTGCTAGGTATAAATTTGCAATCCTCCATACCGCTGACGTGCCCATGGGCAACATTCTCCAACCTCGAGTGATCCAAGCCGCGCTGAACACCTCAAATCAACCATTTGAACCGCAATGCTTTTAAGAAACCTTTGATGACTAAGTGCAGAGACTAAACGACATGTCCGAAAAGATGACCGGGTATCGTTGTGTCTATGCAAAACCGAATATGAAATCCCCATGCTCATTCGCATCGTATTGGTGTTTTGTAATCGTACATCGGCAATGAAAGAAAGCAGCTATCGTCAAAGCCCTTGGTGGCCACCAGAAGACGATTCAACTACGTTATCGGACAGGTTGATGAGAAGTTGTGCGAGGCATCGTTTTGTGGCAGCGTCATCTCGTAGAACCGAAGAAAATGTTGCGTCGCGGAGGGGTTCGGGCAGGCATTGTCGAAGAGCCTCGCGAGCTCGAGCATTGTCACTCAATCTGCAAAACTGTTAGTCAAGCAATGGAGGATTAGGAACATAATCTGACCTAAGAAAGCAGCGTACGACATGCTTCAGCAATCGTGCAGTTTGCTGCTCAACCAATTGCGATACCATATTGCTCAGAACTGTGCCCACAGCATAGAATCGTTCGTATGTGGCGCAGATGTAGTTCAAGCCATGATCATCAAGAAGGATCTTTTGCACAATAAAAATGGCCACCGTCTTGCTTAACTCTGATCCTGTTTCCATAATTCGAAGACATAGTGGTATAATCTCAGTGGTAAGGAGGAAGTTGATAACATCAGATGAATCATTCTTGACGAGAGCTCCGATAACTCCGAGAGATGTAAGGCGTAAATACTCGAATGGCCTAGATTTTGAAGTCGTGTTGAGGAAAGGATATAGAAATAGTGGAATATGGGCTGCTCGATGTTAGTGGGGGGGGTATTGCGGGTTTATTGCAAAGGATTTGGGTTGGTAGCTCACCATTCAAGAAAAGTGCCCGGGTCTCGTTATGTGAGGCAACACATTGTAGAAGTGCCAAGGCGTTACACACTCGATTTGATGCGGCGGCAGTAAGCTGTGAAGGGTTGAGGAGGGTGTAAACCGAGATTATTTCTTCAAGGAGGGATGTCATAACGCCTGTCACAGTCAGTAAAGTAGCTCTACCATCCAGATCGTTCTGTAACTGTACCGAAAGAATGCCACAATATCAGTGCAAGCTCAGGCACTTGTTCGCGCTTCTTGCTAAGCTCTAGAAGAGCAGCTTCTCTGGTCTCCTCATTGAGCAGATCAGCAATGAAAGCCAATGTCCTTCGGTTTTCCTCCGATACGTTGTCGATCATTGTTGCGTCTTGACCATGGGTGGACGAGATGGAGGGAACTGCGGCGTTGTGGTTTTGAGTTTGGGCCATGCGATTATAATGAGCAGCAGAAGCTGCGGCGGCGGCTGCAACATGATGCGCTTGTTGGTGGTGGGTCTGCTGATGCATCCATGGTTGGTCACCTTGGGGATTGTATTGATGTTGATGGGAAAAAACGTGTGCCCCGGGGAGCATTGTGCGTATCGCGCAAATGGCCTGCGAGTGGACTCGAAGGCTACAAGATAATGGTGTCTCGGAAGCTTGTAGATCCTCGCGGAATGGTTGCGATAACCGCGTCAACAGTAAGGGACGTCAGTGTGATAACGGTGAGGGGTATACAAAAGTGCTTCGGGGTTTCCGAGTGAACAGCTGGGCAATAGCTTATCCTATCTCATTAAGGGATCCTCGAGGTCCTATACGCGGGGCCAACTCAAATTTAGAGTACAACGTGAATTAGCGCCTGGATTGCTCAATCTGTTACTAGTGCCTGATATGTAAGGCCATGAATATTCTCATCCACGGGCAGTATTGCTAGGCTTTGTTTTTGCTGTAAAATATATAACTATAACTATGGGTAGCAGAGAGACGATTACTACAGTTCCTCATCGAAACATTGGATTCTGACTACAAATGTGCAACTTGCATTAGAACTTAGTCACAGCGATTTGCTAGCACTTTGACACGCAATATTTGACTACCCATCCGTGGAGAAAGTAAGTACAAAACATAACCAAGGTATCATTCTCTATATTATCCACGAAACTCTTCACTCGTGTACAAGTTCTCCTGCTTTCATTGCCACCCTCATCTCCAATAGTCATCTTATGCTATACACAAGAATATATATCATTCTCCCACCGCAAGACAGACCCAAAAATGCTAATCCCCCAAGCTTGTTCACAATACTTCAAACACCTATACTACCATTAGAAAACCACACACTCGGGAACAAAAGGGTTTCCTTTTGCTCAATATGCTTTGCTAGTTCTCTATTGAGCGTCTTGAGTCAACCAAACGGAATATATTCCATGAAAGAAAAAGAAATTATGCAACAAAAGAAAGAATGTGTTAGCGCAGCCCGATGACGCTCATTTCCAACGTCCAGACCCTTCTGATCCACACTTTCAATTTGCCTTCCACACCTTCGACGTTCTCAAGTTCAACGCCCTCCCACCAACATCTTCTCGCAGGCTTTCTCCAGAAGAGGAGGAGCTTCTGGGCCATACCAACAGCATTACCGTTCATTTCGTTGCCACGAATGTCAGTGCGCAGGCGTGCCAGTGCGAGACTGCAGATGACAGCTTTATTTGGCTCTCCTGCTCGGTGGCCCCAGTGATCATCATGATTGAACCCTCTGTACTCACGTTAGCTCTTTGTATGCTATAGCAACAAATGAAAACATACCCAGCGGTTAACATCTCAATCAGATGTTGTTCGGTCGTCCCTGCTTCATCACTCCTTCGTAGGCCTGAAAAGATGCCATCCTGCTTCAGCAATGCCTTGCCAGCTGCTCTCTTGACCTCTATCATTTCTGGTTGCTCGATATCGGCTCGAGGAGGTATGGCATAGAAATCCAAGTCTTCTCGCAACACAATTATTCCAGCCCTGTCCTGTAACATTTCTCTGGCAGACCCTGGCATTGGTTCAATCGGCACAGTGTCATTATCTGGGCCAGCGGACGGTGAATTGGAACCTGATGGTATCGTTTGCGCGACATTGCGGAAGAACTCGAGCATATATTGTAACGAGGCAGGATCATACTGAGAGAAAGAGTCAGCTATATGCAAACTTAAATTTAGTAGATTATGAGTAAATGAATTTTCACGGACATCGACTTGGAATGCATCGCCTTCATGATAAGCACTAAGGTGACCATCAGGTAACAAACCATTGGGGAAGAGCGATAATAGAACAAATTCTGGCAGTGTCAAAAGTTCGTCTCTCGATAGCGTGAATCGCGTGCCCCTAAATGATGGTATTAGTATTCATACAATTTACATGACTTTGTCCATATCTTACCGCAGATCCATAGTGATATTCTCGTCGGCGCCGACATCTGCGCAATGTCAGTAACTATTCAACTTCATGTGTTAATTGGAGATCTACGTACCTCCCAAAGTATTTATAGGTGCGGCACCCTGCTGCACTTGAGTAATTATACTCGCAGCTCCTCCGGCGGCCGCCATCAGATACGTAAAGCCGTCGAGCGGACTTGATCCTTCGGAGTATGCAGGCGGTGGCTCGTTGTCGTCGTCTTTTTTCGAAGATTCGCCCTTGGTATCTGGCGGTAAGGCTGCTTTAGTCTCTGCTTCGACGTCTCGCGACGAAGTAGAAGCTTGTTGAGTATGTTCCGACGCGACAGGGGCGTATGCCGGGGCGGATATTGATGCGCCTGCTTCGGTGACGGCTACCTTGTAAGCTTCAACAGCTTCCGCAGTCGATGTATAGAGAGAAGAAAAAGGCGGGGGTCGTGGTGATGAAGGTGCAGAATGTGATGGCTCAGAGACGGGGTATCTAGGAGGTGGTGATTGACTGCGACCTATCTCCAACTTCGATTCTTGCTCGTCAATATTACTATTATCCAGCCCAACGGACACGGACGGACCGTCGTTGGCTCCTTGCGTATTCGACAACGTGATTGCTGAGATTTTGAGTGGATAGAATTGAGATTTGTTACAAGGATTTGGTTAATTTATTGAAAGACGGAGATTATGGTTTCTGGAGCATCGAATTATGGCTGCTGGTATGGGTTGTGATTGTGCATCAGACGTGATAGTGAACTTCTTCAAGGTTCCCGGTTCCAAGATGTTACGGCTTCCCCTATGAGTTTAAGCTGAGCTAGCTATATGAAGTTTAGCTTTTCCGCAATAGTTTAAGTGCATCAAGGATAACAACAGCGGCAGGCGCTTAAATCATTCTCATCGACAAGACATTGTCGAATGCTTGAGAAACGTGACAACATTGTCGGCTTGCGAGAAATTCATGCCGATTTATATCCTCAATTGTATGGTTGTCTTGACTAGAATGATATTTCTTCTTCAGATGAATGGTGGTGAGAACCCTGTCACCGAAGGAAAGTGGATCACGGCATTCCACTAGAACTAGTACCTACCTAGTAACTTCATTGTATCACGTATCATGGTTCGTTGAATTGCTCGGCTCCTTTGAATTATCTTCAACGCAATCTCACCATATTCTCCGAACCAGAAGCTTTCTCTACAATAGCCAATTTCAATTTACTTGCTCACCATGCTCGCTTCCAACACGGCGACGACTTTGGATTGTATCTTTCTCGTTTTGGGGCTGTTCGGCAGTTAAGACACATCATAGAATTCCCTTTGAAGTCCTCCAGCACTACCTATATTCGCCGTGATCATTTACTGAACCCAGTGGTTCTATTCTGGACGAGACGTCGTGAGAATCACATTCTTATTTTCGAGCATGACTTCTATTCACATGCCTTTCGTGGCATCCATTCCGATTACTTCGCCGCGACTTGTTTGCGATTCAGCGCATCATGACGATGCGCTGAATCATTTATCAGCTTGCAGAACATTATGCAGTATTTAACCACCATCTCATTTGGGGCTCACCTAAAGCTCACCTTGTTTTGCCTCCAGTTTTCTAGAAACCGAGGAAACTTTTATACCATTCCAACCACAATGTCCTATCCACACAGAAACACAATGTCCTATCCACACAGAAACACAATGTCCTATCCACACAGAGACACAATGTCCTATCCACACAGAGATAACCCAGGCAATAGTCCGCAGAGAGGTTTTAATACTATTAGTGACTGTCAAAGCTTTTTCGTTCCTCCTCCATCTAACATTACTCAGCTCCGCAGGGACAATATCCGCTCTGGCAGCGTATCTTATGAGCCTCCATCACCCAGGGCATCATATGGAACATCTCCAAGCAGATCAATATCACCATTGTCGGGGACCATGTATTCGCAAAGAGACACCGGGATGTCTAACTATCAATCACCCTCCCCCCGGAGAGACAGTATGCAAGCCAACTATGGGATCACTCGCCTACAGAGAGATAGTATGCAAGCCAACGATGGGACCACTCGCCTACAGAGAGATAGTATGCAAGCCAACTATGGGATTACTCGCCTACAGAGAGATAACCCTCGGGCTGACTATGAAGTCACTCGTCTTCAGCGAGACAATCTCCAAGTACCCTCAACCACCTCTCGGGCACCACCAGGGCAGAAGTCAGTATTTCAATCCCAAAATGATGCAGCAATGGCCTCTCGTCAAACTAAGTACACCGAGCTCGACACCACCCAACGCAAAGAACAAGACGACTGGGCTGCTACAATCGCCCAACGGACCGGCGCCTGTCCTCACGGTTTCCAGTGGGTACGAGACGACACCGTGAATGGCTATATATGTGCGCCTGGCAATCATGTTATAACGGACGAATTAGTGGCGGAAGGTAAAGGTGGTTGTTACATTATACGTCACTATTGGTCGGGCTTCACTTCTTTGATAGGACCGTGGTATAAGAATGACGACGATATTTGGGTTTACTGCGGCGAAGGTATTCCGACGGGTAATATCAACACTCGGGCTAAGAAGGCCATAAATGGTAAGCGTTGTGGAATTAGAGCGTTGGGCTGGATCGCAGGATCTCTTTATAAAGAATCATGGATGAGATATGCAGATATAGCAGAGCAAAGACCGTAATATATGTTCTGTGGTTTGAGAATGGTGAAATGGTCTAGTATTGGATACAATAGGCAGCCAGTTCGTTACCAATTTACGTTGTTTTTCCAAAGCAGATTCTCATTCTCATTATAGGTATACTGACATCCCAGTTCTATCTTGTTGCCTTCAGTGCTTTTCAACATCTTCTTTTTTTCTTCATATTATCTTCTGTCACAGAATGGTAACACAATCTCAGGGTCATATTTCTCGTTCATTATTTCTCTTCCTTCTACCTATCTCCTATTGCCCTAGTCCATGCTCCCTACTACCTAGCGAATCTCTTGTTGCACATCTCATTGCCCATCTCTTCTCCCCTACCTAGCGAATCTTTTGTTGCATATCTCACTACCCTACCTCACTGCCCTATTTCACTGCCCATCTCTTCCCCCCACACCCAGCGAATCTTTTGTTGCACATCTCACTACCCTATCTCACTACCCTATCTCACTGCCCTTCTCTTCCCCCCACACCCAGCGAATCTTTTGTTGCATATCTCACTACCCTAATCTTCCCAGATCTCTCTCCCCTCTAGCCTACCTCCCTCCCCCAACCTCTCCATGATCCCCCAACCAAACCCCACCACCCTCTCCATAGCATCCACTCATCCAGTCCACAAACCCCATACAACATAAACAGAACTAGAAATACAAGAACCAAACCTCACCACACACAATACAATAATACACTACACTATCAAAGTAAATGCAAATATCCACATAAAGTCCCTCATCCTCAATTTCAGCATAATCACTTTTCTTTGCTCCAAAACGATAACTTATCCTCTTGGTTCTAAAGATAAAAATAATCAGATATAAACGCGCATGTATACACGCGTTATTTAACTGAGAGCATACATACATACATACATACATACATACATACACACACAAATTTGTATTCAAATCCATCAAGTTACTATAAGCTACTGTCTATATGTTAATCAGTTAATATCCACCATTCATTCATTTCAAGCACCATCTATCTATCTATCTATCTATCTATCAACCCAGCCATCATCATCATCATCATCATCATCATCATCATTCCCCAAACAAACCAGTGAATAAAATAGCTCGCTCACCTATCTACCCATCCATCCATCCACAAACAACCATCCATCCATCCATCCACAACCAAATCCTCCAAAACATCCAAAAACAAACAAACATCCAGCAAGCCAGCGTGGCTGTGCACAGATAAGTACCTACCTACCTATCTACCTACGAATGAACGAACGAATGAATGAATAAATAAATCAAAGACCTAACCATAACCCTAGCTTAGCTGCGTGATCGACGGGCTCGGCCTGCTAGGAATGTAGATGCAGATGCCGTGGGAAAGGAGTGCAAGTAAAGAGTTCAAGTGAAAGAAAGGGGGGGAGGGGGGTGTTGGCGGGGGCAAAGGGTGGGTTAGGGGAGAGAGAAAGAAAGAAACAATATGATGATGTTGTCGTTATGCACTTATTGTCCATCAACCTGTGCTGTTTGTTACAAGAGAGCAAACAAATAAGCAAGCAAGCAAGCAGTGTGCGACAGGAGAGGTTGACCCTAGGTAGTAGTGTACACTTTCATTGTTCTTCAAACAAATTCACATCACATCACATTATATCACGATAATGAAATTTAAGTATGCACAGAATATGGTGATCAACAACTTGATTCTTCGTAAAATATATGATAGATAATTCCAAATAGTAACAAAATAGCCAGGCCTGGGTCACCATCCAGGCAGAATCCTTAAGATTCTGTGGGAGACACCGAGACATACTATAACAAGCCAAAGAAAGCAAAGAGAATAAGTCGTAAACCCTAACCATGAGCAACATTTCATCGATGCTCCGATAAACCTTCCCTATGACACACACTAAGAATAGAAAGATGACGATGGCGTACTCTCCAACCATCCTCCCTTTGAAACAAATATAAGAAAGGATACGAGAACAAGACGACTTTTCAATGAAATCCCCGACTGCAACGTCATTGCTGTGCCCCTACGCGACAGCTGCTATTACAGTCTCCTTAGAATAAAGGGTCAAAAATCCCTCCCTCCAATCCATGAGTGTGCCGGCGACTGAGTAAACAGTCTTATTGTCCACCGTTCCTTCGTAAAGCGATGCTCTTCCAGTGATCACGTTCTTCTGTCAACTTTTTGATTTCCTCCTCGAGCTCTTCGAAACGTTGCATTTTCCTTTGTCGTGATTTACGTGCTGCAAGGGTATTGCGCGCCCGCTTCATCGCGACTGTGTCATTTGGATCATCAACTATGATAGGCTTAAGCTCCTTCGGAGGTTTGCGAATGCCAGACGTAGCAGAAAGAGTCCCAGATGGCGGAGATGCGCCAGAGCCAGAGCGACGACGGTTGTCCTTTGATTTTCTGAGTTCTTGACCGACCTCAAGCTCTTCCTCTACTTGCAATGGAGAGTGATCAGGTTCGGGTTGTTTAACTTGGTCCTCCTGAGGAAAGAGAGGGAACCAAGCATCGCCGGAAACTTGTACATCAGTGACGAAAGGAGAAAGGTCATATTCGTTGCCAAGGTCTGGGGAATCGTTGTACGTAGAAGGAGATGTCAGGTTCGTAAATGCAGTCGAGTTGGGAGCAGAAGCGAACGATTCGCGAACAAAGAGATCTTGAGGAGATACAGTGCCCATGTTGGTGGAGCTCGAAGATGACAGGTTTGAAGCTGGGTCATACATTGTTGCAACAGCCGGAGAGGAGTAAGCTGAGGAGTATGAGTTTTGTGTCGAGGCTCCACCCTCGAAGGCAGTGAATTCGTCAAAAAGATCCATGTCTGAATGAAGATGTGAGTCATTGCGCAGATGTGTGTGAATGTGCATATGTTTTACCTTGCAAAGCCATGTTTGGAGTTCGCGGCACGTTCCCAGTTGATTGTGAAAACAAAGGCACTTGAGGACGAGGTCGCGCTGGTTGTTGCAAAGTCGCTGGAGTAGCAGGAGCAGAAGCGTGGAATTGCTGATGTTGAGCTATCTGCGCAGATGAAGGAATGAACCGATTGGTAAAGGCCGAAGTAGAAGTTGAATGTCCAGTAGCTTGAATGATCGCAGCGACTCTCTGATTCTGCGGCACGGAGGAAACAGATGCGAGATGAGACGAGTGACGACGATTTTGGCCTGGATAGGCTGTTGAATTGGACAAACTAGGGGTACGACGAGCGTTGTGAGTCCTGCTCTCGAAGAGAACGAAGTCCTGATTGGGAACCTGTTGAGCGGGATCGGGATTGGCCGTGTTGTTCAGATAGTGAGATGATTGAGGTGATTGTGCCGGCAGGCTCGTTGAACTGGAGGTGGGAAGCCATGTTGATGGAGAATCCGTGGTGAAAGAGTAAAACTCTTGTGAAGGTATTGTTGCGGTTGGGGGGCGAAAGCTGCTTGAAGCGAGGCTAGTCGACGACAAAGATTCCTGGGGAGGAAATCTTGAAGCTGGAGAAGAGGGATAACGTTGAGTTGAGATTGTTGGTTGAGTTGGGGAATTAATTTTGCCGACCGGAGGAGTCAACAAGGGAGTAGCTTGAGGGCCAGAGACTTAGAACATCTTGTTGTGACAGATGTTCTTCGAAGGCTTTGGATGGATATGAATATGGTGGTCTGAATGATGTTGAGTGTGTGAGGGAAGAGAAGATGATAATGTAAGAGTCAAAAGCAGAAGCAGAAAAAGTTTCGTGGCCTGGGGGGAAATTCTTCCTATACTTAAATGCGACAATGTCAGAAGCGGCCGAAGCGAGAGAGGAGGGAACAGTGCTAGTGGATGAATGGGGTTGTGTGATTGGGCCAAAGTGGCAGTCAGGATGAGAATTTAGGGTAAGGGCGATGTGGCACTAGGATCAAAGCGGACTAAGGCGGATTTCCAGTATGAGTCACATCTTCTGTCGCTCTTATCACTCGCAGCTTTTTTCGTATCGAGTGGGAGGGCCCCTGCATGTTCGGCTTTCTGAGTGGGTGGGAGTGAGCACGAATGGATACGGAAGCACAGTATGTGTCTTCTGGATGGGCAGCAGAAGAGGAGAACAACTGCAGTGTTTTCCATGCTTCCATTCCTTCGCTCTTGCGCTCTCCCACTCTCCCACTCTTCCACTCTTCGCCACCTGCGCGCCGCTTCGAAGCTTTGCGCAAACTCTGCTCGCCCTCTGCTCGCCCTCTGCTCTCCCTGCTACGTGCCCGCGGCCCATACAGCTCCTCGTGGTGAAATTTCTTCATCGACTGTACGAAGTATTGACCTTGGATGGGGGCCTAATCATCCTTGTTTGCAAGGCGCAACCTTGCGAAAAGCCTCCACGACTTGTTTAGGCTACATCTCGTGCCGCATAGAACCAAGATAATCGACGGCCGGCTTGAAACATTATCGCTTACCGTGCTTTCGCTGGTACCTTGCTCCGTCGACGAAATGTTGGACTGAAGGTCTGTTTCGCGTTGGAATCTCCGTTGGTGGGAAGATCGCACTTGGGATTCTCGCGTCTCTTGCATTTCTTCCAACAATCAAGACCCGGTGCGGGTTATTATGCGAAGACGCGACCTATACGGCCCTATGGTGGGGGTTCTCTGCGAAAAATGATCCTCATGATATGGGAAGATGGCCTTCTCCCTCTCACATGCCCCCCTCACAGTTCACACAGCACCGCAAAATCCACTTTATATCCGTAACTGTGTCCCGTCACATCTCACACGCATCCTCTAAGTCCGTGTCCGTCTCATCTTGCCTGGCCTTGCATTGCCTTGCTTTGCCTTGCTTTGCCTTGCTCGCGTTCCTGCTTACGTACTTTCTGCCCAGAAGAATGAATGGGATGGACTAGAAACTGAATGGATTGTTTAGTCCGCTGCAGCTGCTTACTCGTACTCTTAGCAGATTAAAACGGCGTGCCGAGAGTAACCTTCCTCGACTCTCTACTCTCCACTAATCACAAGGAAGCATTCCGCCGTTACCAAAATCATCTCGCCGGGCTTTGGATCTTCGCACCGAACCTTGCACGGCTGGGTAGTGGGCACTGTCCGATTACTAAATCCCATTTTTTCGACTTTTTGACATTTTGGCTCTTCTTGCAGCATAGCTGCGCCCTTTACTTTACACTTCTCCATGTCGCGTCCTGCCACTTTACGAGATTCGGTGTCGTACTCAGGTAAGGTATCGGACTCGTATGGAATCTGCCTAGCCAATAATCAAGAGCGATGTTCGAGAAAGAAGCATATGTATCCTCTTCTACAATGTCTAAGCCTCCTAGTATGTCTACGACAAGACCATTCCTTCTCCGCGAAAAACCCCACGAAATGTCATTTCGTTCCGCGGGTGCAGTATGACTCACCGAGTCTGCATATGGAAGAACAGTATGAAACTTCTCTTTCGATTGCTAAGCGTATATACTTCCTCGTAATGTGATTGGTGAGAATGCGACATTGTCGCCTGGAGGCTGCAGATTAATGGTGCTTTGATTACGAACCATACATACGCATCCTGCAGGTTGCCGTTTGCCGTATCGAATTTGAGAGATTCAGAGGCTCAAAACTGCAACGTTTGATTTCTCGGATTTGAAATCATCGTCTCGGTCAAGTCCAGTATCCGAAGCGCTACACGTGATTAGCACGTGTATCCCTCGACCAGTCAGAGACATCGCAGGTTGCAGTTAGGAGACGCTTCCTGTGACCATACTTGGTATGCGCACTGAAATATCGGGTTTTTGCTTATGCTACTAACCTTGCTATCCCGTCCTGGACGTTACTTTGACTTTATCGTCTTCGTTCATAGGGCTGATAGTGGGCCGGCCCAACGGCTCGGATCCCCCCACGATATGGTACTTACATAGTATGTATTTGAGAACTCTGACTCACTTAAGCATTGCGGGGTATACCTCGCCACAAGGCAGGAGAGTGAAGCACCACTCAAATACTCAGTAGCTCCCTTCCGTTTGTATTGGTGGTAGAAAGGAGAACTTACAGCCTCAAACGTGATTTGCGCAATGCTAAGCTCTACTATTATGCAAGCAGCTTCTAGGCCTCATGCGCCAAATTGCACGACTTCCCATTGTTCTCAAGACTTTGTGTCTTTACGGTTCCGTAGTAGGTTCCTCGTCACCGAAGTATCCGAAGTGAAGATTTCGTGGCCGAGTAGCGATGAAGTCATCGAGTTAACACCACAACCGAATATCTCAATGTCACTTGACAATCATTGAAATACATCCATTCACTCGAAACACTTCCACCCCCAACCTCTCATACTATGGAATCCTACTTGAATCGTCGATCGAGACATGCAACAAAAGAATCAGCCATTTCCTCATACCCACCCGGCAGTCCAGCCATTTGGATGATCTTCGATGAAAGTCGACATTAACCGCTGGACTCGTTGGGCGTTGAACACAGAATTTTCGATCCGAATTCGGGACATGCAACAAAGCATCATATTTATTTCTGATGTCTGCACCTTCTCCACAATACAGACGGATCGATCGGGAACGCCTGATGAAGATGTGTAACAATGATCGGTACTACCAATCATGAGCTTGGAAGGGTTGATCTACTTCTTTTTTGGGTCTACGGCGTCAATCATTGCATCTAGAACATTATCTAGTCGTAAGTTTGTCGACAAGTTGTAGCGTCGGGATCGAGATAGTGCAAAGTTGCGCCCTAGCAGTCTTGTGTCGACGAGAGTCAACCCCTGATGATGAGTGCTCCTAAAAAGATGCTTCCCATATAAGTTGTCACGAGAGATATCGGTGTTTTCTAACTATATGAACATTGTCCATGCAAACGGGTGTGATGGATTGTTGTTATATTCAGCAAGAACCCCGGAAACTCAACCGGGAATACCATCATCTATTCCTAAATTAGACCTTTCCGTCACGTGTGGACAAAATACCCTACCTACCTACTCGGCAAATGATCTCATTTCTACATATGCTCTTTATCATATCACTATAAGGCATTCGAAATCGATTAGGTTGACCGGAGTAAAAGGTAATGGGCCATTGCTATTCAAGCCCCGCACTCTGTCCCCTTTATCCTACCATTAGCTCTCTTCCCTCAATACTTCATAGAAGAACCTGATCTCGTACACCACTGAAATGGTCCCACAGAAATCAACCTTGAATACCCAGTGATATCGAAAGGGCTACCTATCCCCAAACACCCATCTGGCGTGCTATTAGCCTGCATCTCTTCTCCTATATCTACTTAGAGACCATTGGGAATTCTTCAATCTAGTGACTTTCAGCTCGGATTTCTTGTCTTCAAGTCCCCTCCCTAGATAGAATCACATTTGCAATCAATTGCTATGTTACAGTTAGGTACGTCTTATGCTATCAGATCTATTGATTATTTCTATCATGTCCTCATCTTATCCACCTGCCTGCCCATTTGTGTAGTCTTCCTGCGTAGAAGTACGGCGTAGGATGCCGATATATCTGTGCTGACCTGGAGTGAGAACAAGGGATGAACGAGATGGAAACGGGTGGAAATTTCATGATACATCCATACAATATCAAGCCTCCAATCGAAATGCCTGTTGGAGTTCACCAATTGGACATGTTTAAAGCCAGAATAATGTGAGACCGGCGGAAGGTTGCACTAAGTTAACGGCCGGCTTTCATATTGCAGATGATCTACTTACGTTCCCATCGAGACACTTTTTTCAAACTCTGGGAATGGAGAGAGCATTCAATTTCAATCCTTATATCGTATTTGCACAATCGAATCTCCCTCTTTCCCCAGCAGACCTATTAAGAACATTTTTGTATTTATTTAACTAGATGATAATTTACAATTCATGCGATTTATTCCATTTACAGTAAGATTTGCTAAGTCAACCACTCCACTCCATCGTGTAGATGTAGCTTGCAACTAGTACAAAGGTGGTTTTCTCCCACTTTGCCCCATAAGTAACCTCAAACTTCAATACCAGCAGACTTTGAGCTTTGCAATCCATCTTCAGCCTTCGATTCAGTCTGTGTTGTCTTTTTTGTCTTCCCTTGCACTGCAAATCAGAGCTGCGTGGCGATACAACTCTCGCCAGCTTACCAATGGAACGATCAGCCCAAAACGACGCAGACCCTGTCGAAATATCGACATCACAAGTTGAAATGTTGCTCGACCATGCCTCCTGAAATCATCCTTCAAATAGCAGATTTCCTGCCAACGACTTCAACCGTTTCTTTCGCTCCCTGCAATGAAAGATTGGCTACTTAGTCAGGCTGCAGGTATTGGAATCTCCTCTCCAGCCTGGAATCAGACGATCGCATACACTTCTTGTCTATTCTATCACGAGACCTCTCTCGCCACTACGCATGCCATGGATGTATTCTCCTTCATCTCAGTAGTTCCACCCCACGAGCGGCAAACATCAATGCACTACCCCAGTCCGGCTCCTGTATTCCAGCATCTACTCGCAGCGGTTGTTCAGAAGATGACGGTTATCCAGAAGATGGACTCATCTGCATCTCGAACTACTTTTCTCCTTACAGACTGCCTTTCCCTCACATCCAAGTGGCGCTTAAACAATACCATCATGGGCCTTGACCATGGCATTTCACTCAATGACCTATCACACACTGACATCCAGCTTACCAATGGAAATGTGTTCCTCTTTTTGGTAGATGTGCGAATCGCATCCGGTCAGATGGTTGTGCGATCTCAAGAATGAGTTTACCAAGTCAGCACCCACGTGAGGACTTCCTGTCCGAAACGCTGACCCACGGCGTCTGCCAGCATCTGATGACCTGCAATGAAAAGTTCAGTCTTGATGATAGCTCTACTAGCGTGAGTCGATGTGGTTTGGCTATGGAACTGCAGACGATTATTATACTTGTATGAGATTGCATCAATGTCCTTCCTGCCCTATGGAATATCAGATCGACGCCGTGGATTTGAAAGAACGAGGGACTGCCTTCTGTGCCACTAAATGGTTGAATCCTGGGGCCGGTCTCACCACTCAGGATTCGAATTGGTGGAGACACATTACTTCATTTCACGAATACGTTCCGCATAACCTGTCGCTTGGAGGCATTTTTTCAAGCTACGAGAGTCAAGAAGGAGCGCCTGCTAATGATTTAAATGCTGGAAATAAGATGAGGCTTGTATCTTTTTTTAGACGCGATTGGACGCAATGTTTATTTAAATATAGATGGCTGTACTTGGTATTTGACTGGATACAATATCTGGTACATCGAGCCCCCAGAAGAGTCGATTACCACCCCATAGTTTTTTCACGGATTGCTGGCCTCTGCTTCGATAACCATTGGAATTTGCATTGTGGCTGAGGCCTACAGCATCTCGAACGCGGTTACAACCTGGGTTGTGCCTATGCTTGTATTTGCCCTTTTCCTCGCAACGTAGGCGACCCAAACTGATACAGGATGACCGGGAATTTGTTACTGAAGCCTGCTACATACAACTTGAACGAAGTCATACCTAGCTTGTCGCAAGGGTCGCTGCACTAGAATGACCCCATGGCAAAGCACCTAGCACAGTCCTTGGCAAAACGTTGAGCAATCTCCTTTCTCATGGCGTTTCCCTTAGATAAGCACCGAAGCCATGTCATATTGTAAGAGAAATGCGCCTTGAGAAATTGATGAATTGGTTTTGAGAGGTCTTATTTGCTCACCTTGGAGGCCGACTTGGTCTACTTGAATATAGTCGTGTAGAGCACCAGTGGATGTACGAACTGATCGACCAACTCCAAACTTCGATACACAACCAAAACATATAATTTTGAAATCTTGATTCTGGCAAGTGCATATATGAATTCTCAATATCCAAAAGTTCACTTAAACGATCAGATATGCAATCAGTGCAATAAGAAACGAATAAATCCAGAATCGGAAATCTGAAGTTGGTCGGATAGTTAGCACAGCCACTGGCGGAATTGACAACTTTCTCACAGCAGAATCGAATAGTAATCATAATTGGTCACTAGAAAGGATACCAAGAACGTGACTGGGCAGCCTGAGTAGAGGTTGAGGCGAGGGTGAGTGGTTTTCGGCGTAGATTATCACAATAATTTGGAGAACACGAGCGCCAAGAAGAGAAGTGGCGAGATACCGGTACTGGCGTTGGAGTGTGCAGTAGAAAAACGCAGAATCTCCCACCGTTGGTCGGTGAAAGGTTACGGCACTCTTGATCCCCACAGTTGAGATCTATTTAGAAGGGCTGGCCAGAGTCGCCCTGAAAAATTGTGCGAGACATGAACCACCTGTAGGGTTTTGCCGTGCAATTCCACGATTCTTCTGGACTATTGAGTACGAGATGATGCCCCACATTTGAGAGGCGACGAGAGACATGAGGAGAAGGGACGATGTTCAAACTGTTCAAAGATCTTCTTACAACTTCCCAAGTCAGTAAAAAATAGTCAAAAGGAGGTTGTACGATCTGCGTTTTTTGGACGGAAATGTGCCCAAGCGCCAAGGGGTGACGGTGTCGGATTGGGACTAGTCAGGAACGCGGGTTTCTTGACGACTCCGGATGTGTGGATATGAGTGGAGGAGATTGAGATATCACCGTCAGCTCCGGCAACTCGCGGTGCAAGTGGTGGGATATGTTCGGGTTCTCACTGGCTTTTGGAGAGGGGCAATGAAATGACAATGGTATTGCCTATACGAAGCACATAGCGCTGAACCGATTTGAAGATCCTGAGAGTCTGGTTGTATACGAAGGTAGAGGCTGATCTTTTTGGATATGAGAAAACAACAAATCATACTCTCTGTATCGGTGTTGTACAACAACAACGGCTCGGCACTGCGTCCGACGACATACCGCATGGGATGCACTTTGTCCACTGCACAATTCATGCTGGGTAACACTACCACCAAGCCCGATCTGGTGAGGCTGAGTACCATGTACACGGGAATGGCCAAAAATGATTGATCGACTCCAAAGTTAACATTAAACTCTGGTCGCTTCCCCTATCTTTTCCCCATATGTTTGTTTACGGGCTCCCTAGCGCAGACTGACCACCGATAATGTCAACAAACCAATCAGACAGTTATGATATCACGGGTCTTCATACGACTCTGCATTTGCAGCAAATATTCTGTTCTCAGTAAACAGTCAAACTAGTAAATTGTCCCAAATTATTCTGCTCATTCCGTTCTGCGTCGGAGAGATAGTCTGAACGGTCAAAATCATCCCTGACGTACATCTTAGCCAGTCTGTGTGCTCTGTGCACTTTCAACGGGGAAATTCAGGGGTAGCCTTGAAAAGTACGACAATGGGAAATGAGTCGCCATAATAGTCAGTGCGATTTACTTGATTAGGAAGTCTCTTATGGCTGTAACTGGATTTATATGACCTTTTTGTGCAAGAGGAGGCGATTTCTGCGACCACAACATGCAGAATGTTTGTATGACGGCTGTAGAATGATTGTTGATACGAACACCGGGAAAAAGGAAACAACACCCTCCACAACAGCATCATCAACAATACCTCTCGTAAATATGAGTCTTGCTTTCTTATGAAATGTCAGAATAACTTCAAGTGATCCACTCGTTTCTACAGTTATATCCATCTTGCCAATGAAAAAAAAGTCTTAACCTTGTTGGCCGCTGTCTTGTCTCTTGGCTCCTAGAATAGTTAGACGGGTTCACGATGTATCGGCACCAAATCATACTCACTACCACATCCGAACCATCGCCGGAACATATCCACACGACCATGCCCCATGTCAAGAATCAAGGTAATCCACATGGGATAGGTAGGACTGAAGCTAGGGCAACATGCGGACCCTTAGCTTTTTAGGTTACATTTGGATCTCTTTATTATTTCTCCGCCTTCCTCGTTCTCTACTTCTACCTCCTCACTTCCCTCGTTTGATGTTGATGTTGTGAATATACATTCCCTTAATCTCACTCTCACTCCTTCGTCCCAAGGGATCCTTCACCTCTACACAGCTACCGCTTCACTCTTTTAGCGGGCGTTCTTTACGATCGATAATCACGCATAATATATTAATTTTCTGGACACGAGAAGTAACGTCGTAATATCCTCACGATACTATACAAGATGAAGGCCGGAGGAGTTATTGCCGTCGCTGCGGCGATCGCAGGTGGTGTTAATGCGAGATCAGCCAACTATGGAAAGAGACATGGTCACGAGGATTTCCATGAGAGAGGTTTGGTAGTTACAGGAACCAGTGCTGCTGTTTCTGCTATAGAGACTTGTAGTTGCACAACCATCTACACCACTATCACTGGAGAGCCTCAACGTAAGAAAGATATCTTTAAAAACACAATCATGAGATATCAGCTAACATCAGTCTGTAGTATACTTCCCACCTGCCCCAACCGCTGCAGTTGGAAGCTCAAGCGCAGAAGGAGCCGTGGTTTCCCCACCGGCATCCGTCTCGACTCCAGCTCCAGCTCCAGTCTCCAACACTCCCGTGGTCGTCCCTACCCCATTGGCAACCACGTTGCCAACCCCAGGTGTCTACACCATCCCGGCAACCACCGTGACTCTCACTGAGTCGACCACCGTCTGTGGAGCCACCTCAACCTCAATCGCATCTGCAGGAACCTACACCGTAGGAGGAGTTACCACCGTTGTGACCCAATCAACAACCGTTGTATGCCCATACGCCACCGTCTCAACCTCAGACGGAGTTGTAACCAGCACCATCCTCACCACCACCTACGAGTGCCCGGCCGCAGGAACCTACACCATCGCACCAATAACCACCAGTGTACCTGCTTCCACCGTCTTGGTCTTCCCAACCCCAGCTTCCTATGCCCCAGGAACCTACACTCAACCCGAAGTTGTGACCACGATCACCGAGACCAACTATGTTGTTTTCTGCCCTTACTCCTCCTCATTCTCCACCATGACCGCTGCCACCTCCCCAGCTTCCGCTCCTGTCGCAACCGTTACTTCCACCATCGTCCCAGCTGCCTCTTCCGTTTCTAGCGCGTTGGGAGTTGCCGTTACACCAGCCGGCAGCAGCGCTCTCGCAGTTGGTTCATCCGCTGTTGCACCTGCTTCCTCTGTTGTCGAGTCAGCTTCTTCTGTCGTTGCATCAGCTTCATCCGTTGCACCTGTTTCCTCTGTTATCGCATCGGTTTCATCAGTGGCACCCGTTTCCTCTGTCGTCGCATCGGCTTCCTCTGTCCTTTCCTCGGCTTCCTCGGTCGTCTCATCCGTCTCATCCCAAGTTTCCTCCGCCAGCTCCAAGGCCTCATCCACCTCAGCCGCTGCCACCAGTGGAAACGGCGGCAGCGTTGGCAACGGAATGGAAGGCACCAAATGGGCCATGACCTACTCTCCATACCAAGACAACAAGCTCTGCAAGACCGCCGAGATGGTCTCTGTTGACATTGCCCTCATCGCCGCCCGCGGCTTCAAGGCTGTCCGAATCTACAGCACCGACTGCTCCGGTCTCGAAAACGTCGGTGCCGCCGCCAAGGCCGCCGGCATCAAGCTCATCCTCGGTATCTACATCGATTCCGCAGGCTGCTCCGGCGCCGCCGCCCAAGTCACCGAGATTGTCTCCTGGGGCCAATGGGAGCTCGTCGAGCTCATCGTCGTCGGTAACGAGGCCGTCTTCAACGGATTCACCACTGCCAGCGCCCTCGCCTCCTTCATCAGCTCTTCCAAATCCACCTTCAGCGCCGCCGGCTACACCGGCCCCGTCACCACCACCGAGCCCCTCAACATCTGGCAAGCCAACGTCGGCGTGCTCTGCCCCACCGTCGACATCACCGGCGCCAACCTTCATCCTTTCTTCAACAGCCAAGTCACCGCCGAAAACGCCGGCGCCTTCGCCCTTTCCCAACTCGAGATTGCCGACACCGTCTGCCCGGGCCTGACAGCCATCAACCTCGAGACCGGATGGCCATCCGCCGGTTCTTGCAACGGCGCCGCCTGCCCGGGTGTCGCGGAGCAAAAGACCGCCGTCACAGGCATCATTGAGAAGTGCGGTGGCCGTGCGGCAATCTTTGCCTACACCAACGAGTTGTGGAAGGATGCCGGCAGCCTCGGATGCGAGCAGAGCTGGGGTGCTATCCACCTTTTCTAGATTTCCTACTTCGGTTGGTGATGTGTGAGATAAAGTAGACAAGGGAAGTAGAGGGGGGGGGGGGAACAAGGACGTTGGTCGGCACGGTAAATGATGTGTGTTGAGGAAAGGGTATTTTCCCCACCGCCTTCCATCTATGTATCTTGTTATATTTCTGTACAATCATCTGTACACACTTACTTCTTTGTAAATCCTCGTATAGTAGTTTTATTTCTCCACAAGCTCTTCTTACCTGACCCGAGATATATAAACAAGAATAATAGTTAGTGTCGTTCATGCATTCGTTTTACCTTTTTCATCTCTGTGATTATTTTGTAAGTGGCCACTGTCAATGGGCACATAACACGTGAAACTTCACAGCACATCACGACGCAGCATGTAAAACAAGAGAATGAACAAAATTGTCGAGCGTTCTTATTGCATAGGTTAAACAATACCTCACAACGATCGACTGGTACCTTCTAAAAGTCATCAGTCACCAAACCAGCAGGACTTCCATGTGAATTTCCCGACCAATCTCTCATCCATGCAATAGCAAAACCTCTCCAGCAAGCTCATTATGAAGCAAAAAAAGTACCCCAACCCTAATGCCATCGCCGTACACAAACTATCTGAAATAAGTTTCATCAAAGGAAGGCAGGAGACAGCCACCAGCGAAGAAATAGAAGCAACCAGGCCCAACTTCCGCGAAGCGGTATTATAAATATGCATATATCCCATATGCGTTCCTCAATCCGTAACTCCTTACCCTTCTCAAGATAGACCTTTCGAAGGGTTGTAACCCCATAACTCCAGTAAAAAAGACCATGATTATGTCTATTGTCATGTATGTCTTACGGCCGTGAAACGTATCGACCCGAAGAGACTGCAAACCAAAAATGCTACTAAATCTGCCAAAACAAGCAGACTACTCAACCATAACTCCATTAATCTCCGAGTCGTAAATAATGTCCTCTGGCTTGAGGGGATCAAACCAACCCACTCGTCGTTCGTCACCTCGTCTTCCTCCAACTGTTGTCCACACATGCTTGAGCTTCTTGTGACTGGCAATTGCCTCACGACGACCAAGCCAGCGTAAACGAGTTTTTGGTTCCATGTCGCTGATTCCTAATCCACCGTTCTGCACCCATTCCTTGACCGCGGATTTTATGAATTCGACTTTTCTTCGAAAATCATTGGCTTGTGGCAATCCTTGAATCATAGGATCAATTTCTGGTCGTTTACGTATAGTTGTCTTTGCTGTCCTTGATGGCTTTGCCATGAAGTTTAACAGCGTTTGCAGAGGGTATGAGAGGTGTTGTCGATCGTCTAATGCGGTTGCCGGGAGTGTGCCTTGCTCGTTGAGTTCTCGTGCAGCTTCGAAAGATAAATGATAAAAGTCACACCAAGATCCATCCGCTGAAAGAACAATCTTTGTGTGATCTGGAAAATTGAACTATCATAGATTAGTGATTTGATAACAACATTAGAGTCAGGGTGCTCATACTTGGAAGTGGCCGTCACTAAATCCCCAGCAGCCGACATCACCCCATCGCTGATAGAAGGTGACGACAGCGCTGTTGGCAGATGCTTCCGGATCCTGATTCGTCCAAGGCTCGTAAGGATACTCTTGATCTCTGCCATATGCAGACATGTAATTGCCAAACTTCTTCCAAAGGCAGATCTTGTCCCTTTTTCGATCATCGAACACATCTACACCACGCTCCAAGGATCGAGATGGCACTCCGTTGCTCGTCTCAGAAACTTTATAATGTTCTGCAGCGACTTTGCCACGGATGATACCTCGCTCACCCTTACTCTCGAAGAATTCGACGGCTGGCCCGGAGACTGGAATGATCTGGTGTCTGTCGACATAATCCTTGTTAGTTCGATTTGCCAAGTGCTTCTCTCCATTACGGATAACAATACACGAAGGTGCAATCACTGTTCGAGGACTTTCGTATATGCCTGCAGGTGTCTCGCGGAATACACAGCCAACACTTCCGTTGCTGAGAATGTATCCAAGACCATATCTGTTTGTGTAATCTACCCATTTCACCACAATAGCAGGATTTGCCGGCCTAGCTTTTGGGTTAGCCACAGTCGTTCTGCTGTTCAGAGCTCTTTCCAACTCGGTGGACAGGTGTCGTAGGCTCTCCAGAATGTGGTCGGGCTTGGTTCCAGGGACCCATTCCCTCTCTTCATCAGGACCGAATAATGAAACCAATTTCTTTGGGGACAGTTGTTCTGTCATTTCTTCTGTCTTGCGCTCTTCATCGGCTTTCTTCAAATCTTCTACGAGATTTGCCGCAAGACGTCCTTCGGCCTCTGGAGCTATTTGTGGCACAGATTTTGTTTTGAGAATTCCCCGAGGCTTAAGATCTGTAGCTGCCTTTTCACTCTGTTCGGTGGTACTCCCTGCTGCCTTCCCGTTTGGTCGTCGGGGAAGAGCTCCTCTCAATGAAGCCGTATTTGGAGGCTGATCGCGCACTCGCTGTTGTGCTGCAAAACTCTGACTAGCCGGTCTTTGGGCTACTATGTTGTTATTGTTGTTTTTCGGCAAGGCTAGGGTTTCCACCATAGTGCTCGATGCCTCTATTTCAATTGCAGATTTCTCTTCGGCGGTCTGTTTACCTTGTTCTCGCACCCATTCGTTATAAGGACGGTATACAATGTCTTCCGGTAATGGCACATGAGGAGTCAAGCCTGCCCTTTCCTCCAATGCACATTCTTTGTAGAGGCTGGTAAGTTGCTTCTTCGGCGTCCAAGGTCCCACTTCGCATTTGATACAGAGTTTCTTGAGCGCCCGCACATACGGATTAGGTCGGCCATTTTTGACAGGAATCGAGGGAAATTGATCGGGTCTTGGGGCATCCTCCAGTAAGTCTGTTGTCATCTCTTCCACTAGGGGCATCCAGCCACACGTGAAAAATGGATGCTGTACAATGACATCTGGGCCCGGCCGTTCTTCAGCATCTTGCAACATCATCGCTACTAGATCTTGTGTCTCTGGAGATATCATATTCGCTTTGATAAATTGCTGTGGCCACTCGTATTCTCTCTCTTTTGCTCTGCGGTATATCTCATCCGCCGTAGGGGATTGAAAAGGGGGCTTTCCTGTTAGCATCGCAAAACTATTGACGATTAGCGAGAGATAAAAAAGCCAGTCTTGAAGGAAGCTACTCACATGATGATGCCCAGACTCCAAATATCAACGGCATGGTCATGTCCACCGTTGTTTTTTGCCAGGATTTCAGGAGCGATATAATTCGGCGTGCCACACAGTGTGGTTCGTCGACAAGCAGCCATATCTTTGTTCGACATAAGCAAAGCTGCAAGTCCAAAATCGCCAATCTTGACGTTCATGTCCTTGTCCAAGAAGATGTTACCCATCTTCAAATCTCGATGGATTATGCCTTTCGCATGCATGTACTTGACAGCGCCGGCAATCTGAACTGTATAAAATCGAACCTCAGGCTCTGTAAGATACTTCCTCTTCTTCACCATGTCCATTAATGAGGCATTCGGGCAGAGTTCCATGGCGATGTAAGTACATTTGTCATATGTAAATGCACGATGAAATTTGACAATGTTCGGATGGTTCATCTTAGAATGTATCTGAAGCTCGGTTTGAAACTGCGGTCATGAGTGAGCCTCATGAAAAGGAACATACGCAAGTGAACGTACCTTTTGCTCCATCTTCTTCTGCGACATATGGCTCTTGACTATCTTCAAAGCATATTTCTTTTTCGTCCCCTTTAGCTGAGCTTCGTAGCAAATAGCGAATCCTCCCTTCCCAAGGCAGCGACCCGTCTTGTATATGGATCCATTCTTGCGATCAGCACATGGCGGTTCTGGCACTTCAGCGGGTGGTGGTGGTGGATGATCCTTTTCTCTTCCTAATTTCGCAGGTGGAGGGGCCGCTTTCTGAGGGGCCGCTTTCTGGGATGCTGGCTTTGCGCGGATATTCGCATTGGCATCTCGAGGCGATAGGGCTTCCATGTCGAGCGGGTGAAAGAAGTGTTCTTCCCAGATAAGGTATCCTTGGACGCTTTCGAAGGCAGACTTGGCGGTTTTCGAGCTGGCTTCCTGATCAATCTTATTTATTCTCTTTGATCGTCTTAAGTCAAGATCAATATAAATCAATCTATGCAACTTCTCTAGCTCAGTGTCGTCGTGAGCGCAAAAAACCTGTATAGTATGGTAATTAGTAAAGAATAAGAAATCGTGGTTTATCCCAGGTGCGTTTTCTCGCGGACACGATGCTGGTATATCGCAGAAGCGTGACAAGATGCACCCCAAAACATCAACAATATCTATCCCAAGCGGAATGAGACTCCATATAAGCTTTGTATAGCGAAGTTCTATGTGCCATCTATTTTGACTTCCTGAATGATCGCACACATATCGACCCAGTATAGGGCCATGGCAACGTGCAAAATTCCAAATCGCCCTAGGACAGGGTCTCGGTCTGTCACTCGCCTCCCCGGCAAGGCCCTCTGACACCAATGTCGTTCTTGTTATCCAATATCGAGGCAATTCGTGGATCTTAACTTCCATCGCTGGGATGGTCGCAAAACATTGTTCAAGGAGAATTAGGACTTACTAGAAGTTTCTCAATTATATAGACATGTTCCCTAATTTCCTGATCTATTGTAAAGTCGATTGGTTGGGCCGGCGAACTTTGGTGAAATGGTGAATTGGTCGAGAAGTGAGTGAATTGCTAAAAGTTCTATTTTTCTCTCCTCAATACTCATTACCTAGTCGAGCCGCTGTAAACATGGTTCGGTTGGTCTGGGCGGAGGAAAGCGCGAACTTGGTGGTCGACCCAGCAACGCAAGTTAAATAATTTATCCGATCCGAGAATCCGACCTTCGCGAACCATCAAATTGGTCCAATATCCCCAATTTTGATTTGTGTCGCTGGTTGACACGTCCAAAATGCATCGTTGAGTGAAGTACTTTGACGGCAGGTTCAGCGAAGCCAACTGGATACATCTCGCAAGCAGGTCAGAGGAGCTCAGGCTTTATTATAGTGAATCCGCGCTGTGGCCGAGTGTATTTGTTAGATATCTTCATTATGGTCGCATTACCCCTCTTCAAGCTCGGATCTCTCTTAGTGAGGCATGTTTCTAAGTACGGTGCAGTATGTTTTCCACACACGATTTGACATTGAATCCATGATCTAAGACAGATTTAGAACTGGATAAAACGACAAGCTCACGAGCACGAAAAATTCCGAGCTATAGCAGCCAAATATGGACAAGCGATGCATCAGTGGAATATGAGAATACAGGTGAATCTGCTGCGAGACAAAGAAGCGGAGAAGAGGGCTAGGGAGCGAGCAGGAGCAGCAACAGTGAAAACGGAGGATCAAATGAAAGCGGAGGAAGCTTCGAAGAAGGCACATCATTACAGCCAGAAGAACGTGAGCGTATGGAAACGAAAGTTCAGACCTCTGCCAGAAGTTAGAGCTGTTGATCTTTTTGCCGATGTTGTTGGCGACACTTTTATACTCTCTGTCGCGATATCCTTATTGATATACGAGTACATTCGACAGCAAGCGAAGCCAGATGCAAATGCAGAAAAATTGGCGGAGCTAGAAAAACTAGAAGAGGAGCTGAATACACGACAAAGAGAGCTAGAAGAAGCACAGAAGCAGCAACAAGAACGAGTTGCTACATTGGAGCAGCTAGTGACAGAGATCAGAAGTTCAAATGGGAAGAAGAAATAGTCGTTGGCATCCGGATTATAAGTGTTGGCCACACCAAATCAACTTACGAACATCTGCTTCTGGCAGCTTTCTAGTTCCCTGCTGAATGCAGGAGGGCACAACCATGTATAGATGGAGGGCTGTTCTGATGGCCTGTGCCGAGCCGCGAGCTTCTGAGCAAACGAATCTTTCTATGGAGCTCGCCTTTGTCGAGTCGCTTCAGTTTTAGAAATACGACCACCTCTACTTCAGCGAAACGAAATGTAAACTTTGTCCAAGCAAACTGCACAACAGTCTGTTTAAGCCCTTGTAATCGTAGATTAGTAGACTAAGCGTCTCTTTCAATATTTGATACATGACAAGGGTCAGAGCATTAAGTCTTCCACGTCTACTTACCCCAGAGACTGGATCCTACTCTCTACTCAAACCACCAACCCTCACACAACTTCAAGCACCGCGGCAAAATGTTTTGTTCAACTCTCCGCAAACGTAAGGAATGGGCCTTCATACCTCCAGTATTACTCAAGGAGAATTTGCCAAAATGGCAAGGTTCGGCGCGCTTGTACGTCCAAATCGCAATTTTCCAAGCTGACTGTATCTTAGAGAAGAATCTTGAGACCCACGACATAGCAATACCGGTCCCGCGAGTGAAGCAGAATCATCAGGAATACTTTCGCTTTCTACTTCTCTCCTCGTCAGATTTAGATATCTCGGCAGCTGTGATGGGCCGTGTTGAGAGGCTCTACCATCAGACTGGGGGTCGTAACATAGGTATCATCTTTCTCCTCCAGACAAACGGTAGAAGCAACGACACAGCCGCATTTTTAAAGCTTCAAGTCAGGTAAGACGACACCGTTTGAAGGGATTCCGTTGGTATAGCTCGTGCTCATGCAGGATAGTTTATTGGATAACTTCCAGATGCCCCTGCTGCCTTTGTATTCCACAGAGAAGCTTCTTCCCACAATACACATATTTCACAAACGGCTGCTCTCACCGGGAGTACAACGAACCATTAACGCGCAATTTGAGCTCCTGCCCTCATGCATGGTCGGAACTGGTATGACAGAACACACAAGGAATATTCTAAGTGATATTTGTCACAGCCTTCCCGAGTTGGTGCAAGCGGCGATATCGTCCGACGGTCAAGACAAGTTGAGGCAATGGCTATCGGACAACAGAGACTCTTCTCAGGCTGCCGAGGATGTTATAGATTTTGTGAGACAAACTATCGCCATCTACCTGCATCCATCAGACTCTATAGTTACTGACTTATGAGTCTCTAGTGGAAGCAGGAGTATCTACTCGAGTGATGTGACCATAGCAATCTGTTTCGAACACATTCTGTGTACTCTGGGAACAAATGGATGGAAGAAGAATCCTGAAATGACACCTGGTCTATGCTTTGGTTGTTATAGATTTATTGTTATAGATTCAACTAACTAGATAGTTGCAATTACCAAATATGGTTCTTTGAGAACTCGAGAATTCTGCCAGTGACGTAGATGAAATCCTGAATCAAACCCCCGAGGCTTAGTCCAACACCACCACTATGGCCGCGATGCCAAGCCGAAAAGAAACAGATAATCTAAGAGCTGTGAGATTGAGACCGCATTGACGAGTCCACTTCTAGAATCAAGTTGTCGCGTGAGACGTGAGCTGGAGTCTGGAGTCTGGGTGAATCCTGGAACTGCGACATGACGTCATAACGAATGAGGGGCAGGAACGCCCGCGTTTGACAAGCTACAAAACTAGAAGACATTCCTCTCTTTCCAATCCTTTCCTCCTCATACATACAAAGAACTTTACAATTCCAACACCCAAACTCAACTCACAATCAGCAATCATCTCAGCATCATCTCACGCCGATATTCAGAAATAATCTACTACCAACCGCCATTATGAGAAACTCCAGTGAAACCAAGATCCACTACAAGGGCAAGAACGAAGACGAGGATTTCGTTGTCTACGTTGATTCACAACAAGCCGTTTTGGACTGGAAGAAAGACAAGAGTGTTCCTCTTACACAAGTCGTCGGTCTATACAAGGTCTTTGTTACTCACAAGTTAGTTTTCTCGTCATTATGTTTTTACCCCACTTCAGCCTAATTGTGGCATCTTTTCTCCTTCATTCCACATCTACATTACGATACAGATCTGCACCGCTAGTACCTACGCCGTTCTAACTTTCAATCTAGGCACGGAGCACAAGGCACTCTGGATGAAGCATCAAAATCTCAACTGGCGAATGAGTTCGGTGACGACAAGAAACAAGAAGATATCATCCAGTTGATCTTGGAACAGGGTGACATTCAAAAGAGCTCCGTATGTTTCCGTACCCTTCTCAACTTGCATTCCCAATGGTATACTAATGTAAATGCCATTTAGACGTCAGAGAGACAAGGAAACACAAACGATAACAAGGGATCATTGATTGCACCATAGGTATCTTCATGACAGGAGTTGGCGGGCGAATGGTACGGATGGGAGCGTAGGGCTTGGGGAGGGAAATATCTGTTTGCATGCATGAGGCAGCGCATTTGCTAAAAGGCACCGCCTACGAAAGGGAACAAAGCCAGAAATTCGACGAAACATTATGATTTACGCCGAGATATTCTACTAGCATGAAGGCTTTGAGTCACCTCAGTAGCTACGAATTCAAATGAAAGAAGTAAAATCACTCGACCGTTTCTATTGTAAAATCTTCATAGTGAGATTGAACCTTATGTGTGTACCTCCCCCATTCACCGCAAGGGTATGAATACTTCAGATTCTATCTCTCACTTTCATATATCGGCGCAGTGCTGAGTACGTCGTCATTATTGTACCGAGCATTACCTTCTATTCTCAATAGGCATAAGACCAATACCTCGATATTTCGAATCCATGGCGACATTCAGTCACAATCCTATCCAGCTGCATTGCCAACCGTGCCAACTCAACAGCTGCAACGGAAAACAACGTGCCTACTTAGGATCACTAATTAGGATTCCGGTCTTCGGTTTCAAGTGGCCAACTGCTCTGCTCATTCAAACTTTAACATACATCAGCCAGCTATGAGTGATACAGCGGAAAATGAAAGTTTGGCAGGATGACATCCCTCTCATTGAGACAACGCTCATCGAGACCACGTCATTCGAGGAATTCGACCTGTCCCAATTCGCATAGACCGAATTCTCTTTGATGCGCAAGAGCCCGTATATTAACTGTTAGGCCCTTCCTGATGTCTATAGGCAATGATGGAGCCTTACGTATGCTCATCATGGTGCATCCCATCCGTCCCCAAGGTATCGTTTCGATGCTGTGGCCGCAAGTTCCGAGTGTCTACATCCAACAGTCGGTGTCTTCACTGGCATCACAATCGATAACATGAAAGTAGAAGACAGGTTATCCATTCTTCGTCGTTCACTTGAACAAGACCCTATGTTCCCTCCCAAGTATGATGAATTCCGCCGCCAAGCTTCCGTTGCACAACACTTACATGTGATGGTGAACAGCACCCATGTACATATCCGATAATGGAGTAAATCCAACCACCGATACGGGTTGAACAAGTAGCAGCGTTTCCATGACAGCCAGGCATTCGAAGAGGACACGGCGTAATACCACCGTGATGAAAACCAGCTGCGAGGTCCTGAAAAAGGAAATACATACCCAGGACGCACTTGTTACCCTGTTGAAATCTTCTGAGTGAAAGAATTCGATAGGATGCTTCGGTCCAATGGCGATTGTCATGGATAGCTTGCTCTCCATGGGGTGAAAGCTTTATCACACCATAAAAGCCCATGATAGGTGATATCCGGAAACCTTTTGCTCCGAGCACAACCACCGGGTGTTCATTCTGATCTGGGCAATCAGTAATGATGGGCTGACGTTTCCTACGGCATTGGAGAGAGCTCGTAATGAAGACGTTCGATGTCTATTTTCGGAACCACTAAGTTACCGTTCCTAAGTTCTTTCACATCGCCGGAACAGCAAGTACAGTACGAACAAGACAGGAAAGAGATGGGAATATCAAATGACCCCCAAGCAATGGCCTTGCCAAACCAAGCAGTCATCGCAAAGCACGCAGTACCCCTCCAAATCCACAAATGACAAGAAGAAGCGCCAAACCCGAAGAAATACTTTCCCTAGTCTAACATATCTCCAAGCCCGCAAAGAGCAAACCAATCACCGCACTCACCATCTTCCAATATCGGCAAATGTTCAAATACCACCCATCCTCCTTGTAGTTGTTAAAAAGAGTGTAGATAAAGATAGGTTGGTCCTGCCACCATCTTCAAATAGCCTTACTGTGCCATATATGTACTTGCATCCATCCATCCATCCATATGCACTCACTCACTCGGCTCTGCCCTCCGATCCATCCATCCGTCCATCCAGCAGTCGATACGATTACGGTACAGAACCCGTGAAATATTTTGGGGTTTCTCTTGATACTGTAGGACGAAGATTATGCCCCTCCCCCTTCCTCTCGGAAAGATTTGGAATAGAGTAGAATGAAATAGCTAACCTTAGAGAAGCGGCTATGCTATGCTATGCGCGATACGATACGATACGATGCCTTGCCTTGCCTTGTCTTTCCTCCCCTGCCTGGACTTCTTCTTCTTCCTCTTCAATTCTTCATTCGTCAATGTACTTACCATACCATACCATTCCATACATATCTCACCCAGCCTAATTGTATCTGTATCTGTACCCTCTACTCCATCCGTCCCTCTTACCTTTCTCACCCAGCTAAACCCCAGCCAGCTCCTGGGCCCCTCCCTCACCCTCTTCACCCAATCGCCCCTCCAACAAAGACCAAAAAAAAACAACAACACACATACACACACCCCTCGTCGCCCGCCTCACCTTACTATATATAAGCTTTTCTTCACCTGTACCTGTACCTGTACCTCTCCCCCTCCCCTCGATACCGCTGCTGCTGACTGACTAACGAAAGCGCTTAAACTCAACCCAACATTTTCGAAGATTCTGATATTTTTTTGGGTTTTTTTTCCCGGGGTAACGTAACGTAACGTAACGTATCCTAGTTAGCCTTACATACACACACATATACATATACACATACAGTAGCGGGAAGCGTATAGTGCGCGCGAGAGGGTACGGATGCGGGGATTCGCACGTAAGGATCGATCAACCGACTTTCTTTTCCTTTCTTTTCTCTTCTTTTCTTTTGGGCATTTTCGGTCTATCCTTAACTTACTGTACAGTACGTGCTGTTTTGAGTGAGAGGCTGGAGCTGGCTGGCTACTTACTGGATGGCTGGGGCGAAGGGAAGGGGCGGGGAGGGTTTTTTTTGTATACTTACTGTATGTATGTATGTATGTATGTATGTATGTAGTCAGTCAGGCAGTCAGTCAGTCTATTATTGGTACGTACAGTAAGTACAACTGTATTGTACTTAAGTTAAACCCCGTGGCAGTTTGTATGTACATACATACATACATACATACACCGAACGAACGAACTACACACACCGAACCAAACCAACCCAAACCATGTGACCGAAATCCAACCCAAAAAGCAAAATTAGAATAACGAACTACTGTACTGTATGTATGTATCTCCTCTGCTAAAAAAAGACCTACAGTACATACAACGTGCGTACAGTAGTACAGTAGTAGCTCAATCAAACCAGACCAGACCAGGGCAGGGCAGGAAAATTCAATTCCCCATCCATCCAGCCAGCGTACAGTATGTAAAATGATAGGCTCACAATCCTCTACTCGAACTTATTTCTGCGGAAAAAAAAAAAAAAGGAAGGAAGGAGATGCAATAAGTACGGAAGTACTGTACTCCGTAGCGTAGCGTACAAGTACAGTAGCAGGATGGAGATCAAGTGGGGCGGCTAAAGCGAATGTGGCACGGGGCCCCGGCCGCGGGTTGGGGGGTTTTTTGATTGGGTGGTTGGGGGGAGTGGAGTTGGAGTGGACATACTGTACTGTACTAGCGCTTGCTGTACTGTACTGTGTGGATTCGGGTAGGCTCGGGGTGGAGATTGGGTTGGATTGGATTGGATTGTAGGCAGGCTGGGGATGAGGCAAAGTTGATTCATTCATTCATTGCCACTCACTCACTCACTCACTCACTGGCTGTGGTTGTTAGATTGGATGAGGCGGTGGGAGATTGGTTTGATTTAGAGGTCATCAGGTTGGGAGGGGAGTTGTTGGGTGGGTAGGTGGGTGGATGGTTGGTAAGTGATGCTGCTGCTATGAGATGAGATGAAATGAGATGAGAAGGAAATAAGGCGTAATGCTATGTGTTGACTGAGAATTCTTTATTTCACATTTGCTTCTGCATGAGTTAAGGACTAGTTGTTGCTTGGCTGGAAAAAATTAAAGAAATTTACTAGAAAATGAACATGAGAGCTCTTGTAATCTGTATATAGTACCTGCAAGCTAAACACTACAGTATAGCATTATAAAAGATCAATTGAGAAAAGAAGGTACAATACATAATTGAGTTGAGCGATCGATTGACATAAACTTGAAGGACATACAGAAAAATGACCAGTCACCACTCGATACACTCTCCTTGTTGAACTTGACTATCCATTATATGGTCCAGTCATACACATACAGCCATGACCCCATCACCCTAGTATTTCCAACCCAATCTCCCCATCCTTCATTCGTACCATATTCATCATTATCCATATCCAAAACGTAAACGCCAGTCGCTGATGCATAACAAGAACCAAATGCCCAAACTCCACCCTAGGTATGCTGCCCTTTCTTTGCAGTTGGGTGAGGAAGTCATTTCTGTCCAGTGCCAAAGTCCCGATGCTAATGCCCAGATGTCCCGTTCTTGAATTTTCTATTATTCGTCTAGACTTTTCCTCCTTGACGTGGTCGTTGAGGTAGTTTCCAAACACCCGCTATCACTTCGCCCTCACTGTAGGCCCAGAAGTATACTGCCAATGCAATCGTGTAGTAGATGGCCGGGTTGGTAGCTTGATAGAGTAGTGCCGCTGCCAGCGCTGTCAATGGTAGTATGACCAGTCTAGCTTCGATGCTTCGGTGGAATGCAGTGCCGACTAAGAATCCAAGAGGCCACTCCCATGCGAGCATAAACAGTCCGAAAATCAAATTGATTATCTGAAGGATGGGAGCTGGTTTGACCGCCCCGTCGAGATTCTTGGTCAAGAAGTCCCAAAAGATCTTGGGCCAGAAGAATCCTTCAATTGCAGCTGCAACTTGGTCTAGCAGTTGTTAGTTTAAAAGTCCCATATAAGTGTGCATGAGGAGCATACTTACAGACGGCGGCGGTCAGGACAATTAGTCGTGCCCAATGGTTTTTAATAAGTCTTCCCATTATTTCTTTAGATGTGTATTAAGGTATCTTTGGTAGATGAAATCGTTGGAAGGAAAGGGTATCGAGTAAGAAAAGTTTAAGATATCAAATAAATCCGAGCCTGCGGACGGGGGTGAATAACGAAGGTGAATGTGGTCGATGGGGAAAAAAGGAATGGTATCGACAACAACAAGTGCTCAGCGCTTTGGTTGAACTTCGTTGATGGAAGAGGAGTACCTCTCTACCTATATCCCCTTGCACCAGGACCGTAATCGCCGGGCTGGTGATGACGATCTCCTTCGTAGTTTGTATCAGGCTTGGTGAGACTCCCGGTCGATTTCAGATGTCCAAGATTTGGTTTTAAGGGAGGTGTAGCCCTTGAGATGATTATCTGATCTTTTCTGACAGCGGGCATCCGGGCGGTGCGGGGGAAATGACTATGGCGCAGTCAGAGGAGGTGAGATGAAGCCCGTGGTTAGAAAGCCCCAGTGCTGTCTTGTATCAGGTTCGGAGAGGGCTCGGATTTCATCTGATCCGTTCTATGATCTGACCAAGATGAGGTTTGACAGACGATATGCGATGGTATGAAGATTGTTGGATCTTCGAAAATATGAGACGCTTTAGTGTTTGAAGGTTGGTCGTTGAAGTAGATTCTGAGCAGAGGTTGCCAGACCAGCGGGATAAGAGGTTTAAGAATGAGCAGGGCAACGACTTTCAACCCATGAGCATTGGGGGTTCACTAGACCAGATGGGGACTTGTTTTCTAGTTTGGTGCGGGAAGCACGAGTAGTACGAGGAATCTTTACTATACCAGGTAATATCTGGTAGTATCTCTCGTGCGGAGCAGAGTGCGAAAGCCAGCAAGACGGGAATTGTATGCGCAGATGGGGCACTTTCCTAGCTAGGCAGAGCTGATGGAGACCGGCCAGGGCCCAAGGATCTCAATAAGGACTGCAAAAGCCGTACTTGCATTGTGCCAGGATAATTCCGAGATCCAATGAATCACTACGAAGTATTCGCGGAAGGTGTGGCAGATGTTGGCGGCAATGTGGAGTATTATTGGTGATCGGAAACTGGTGAGAATCATGGATCACGAGCGCTGATTGGATGCATTGGCTCAATGGCAGAAGATGTCGGCGCGTAAAGGCAGAATGGCAGTGGCAGGCAGGAGCAAGGGTTGGCAGCATGGGTGTTCTGCGTGCTCCAGTCTCAGCCATGTCATTGCACAATGCAAGGGGAAATCGAGTCTTATTTGCTGGAGCTCTCGCTTTCCACTTCGCTTTTCGTCCCCAAAGGGGCTAAGCTTGGGATCAATAGACAGCCACGCTTAGCCATTTTGGAGATAGCCAATAAGACGAATTTTTCTACGAGTAACTTGGCTCCTCTGTATGAAGGCATGGGCAACGGAGAAAGAGGGGTAAGTCTACAATACTTATTATTACAAGACTTGAGCGTGACCTTGGATCGTATGGCGGAGGAAGATACAGATTGATGGACAAGGTACCAGTAATAGAACACCAGTCAACCGAGTATCGTATGCCCTCGTCAGATCACAAAATAGCACCTTCGTACGGTCTTCTAGATAATCCCGCATCCATTGATTCTCCAATCCACCAGCATGGCAGTGCTTGAAGGTCGATGGCTGGTGGCCTTTGGCCGGCTGATGTTACAAGATGTCTTTACTAGGAGACTTCGTACAACCGACCTGGAAAAAGCCCTTCGTCTCATCATTGACTGATGGCCGCATTGGGAACAACCGCGAGTATCATGGCCATCTCATCATCCTTCGACTTCGCACTGTCGTATGCATGAATGCAGGTCTGAAAATGCCAGCTGCCATCTGATGTAAGGTCCATCCTGACCCACCATACAACCTTAGCATAGCCGCTGCAAAGTATCTTGAGACGAGATCTCTAACAGCATCGACGGGTTCGCGAGTTTGATCTCATCGCAGCTCAAACAGTTGAAGTCGCAAAGATTAGATAAAATTTCTAGGGCGACGGCGCAAGCGAGCATTTCGACCGGGGACATCCCCTGCCGCCCCTTGCCACCATTATACTTCGTTCTGTGTGCTTTGTAGTACATTCCATGGTATATTTGCGTCAATTAATCCATGCGATGCTCATCGGTCTGTTCCTGGTTATTTCTTACTCCGTAACTACTTTGGTATATTCCCTGGTACTTTGGTATATTCCCTGGTACTTCCGTATTCTGCTGCCTCGGAATACTTTGTACAGTACTTCCGTAGCTCGAGTAGAATAACAACCGGCCATTGGACTTGGACTGGAAAACCTTGAATGTCACATCGACGCAAAGGTATGCCAGCTACAGGAGCGGTGTGAAAAGCCGTCGTCCGAGAAGCCCACCAAGCCCACCAAGCCCTCCCGTTTGTCTATTCTGTACACATCCGGTCGTCCTAGGTCCAAGTCTACTTGCATTAGATCACGGTGCAGGACTGCAGTTATGCCTTATTTCACATTACTATTACTGCAAACGCGACTGTGACCCGAGTCGGAGGTTCCTCGAGTTCTCAATGGCCCGTATCGGGATCGATGAGAAAGCCACAACGGACGCTGTCACTGTTGTCCCGAGCCAGCGCGCTTTCTTCGGGACATTGGATTGGTCGGGACACTCCAAAGCTGGCGCCGGTTGAGACCAGCAGGAATGGGCGGCACGTAAAAATCACAAACTGGAGTTTTTCCCCTCTTCATATCCGCAGGGCTTGGGGGCCATCAAAGCTATGTATCACTTTCTCCACCCTTTCCGTACATTAGTGTTGCTGTTATGCATGGAGATCTCTTTTTTCTTTTTTTCTTCTCTTTTCTTTTTGCTGATGAAGATATGAGAAGCTGTTGGCCTGAGAGGTTTTATGACTTAATCGTACATGCAGGTGGACTGAGACAGCATCAGGAACCAATGCGGAGCATCGTTTATCAGTGATTGCTTATCCTCCCGTGCAGCTGGAAATACAGCACGTCGAGCACAGTCGGCACATTGTCTGTGCACTGCAATGCCAGTGCTTTCTATACGTTAGTACTGTTCGAGCTAAGTCTGCGATCTGCGAGTTGTGAATAGTATAGGTTCCTGCTGACAGCTGTTGCCAATAGTGTCCCTGCTCAGATTTGCGTTGTCAGCCGCGGACCTAAGTGTCCTTACGAGATACTCTTCGTGCGAAACCAGAAGGCACGGCCGTCCCTCGTATGTCTGGGTTGGCTTACTCACTTCACAAGCCAAAGTACGGCCAGCTTTTTTCCGTAAAGTTGTATACACGCAGTAGACCTCGACCATGTTCGACTAGGCGTATGCGGCGTACTAACGGAGACGGATCCGGAAACTAGCATTCATTTCCTGCCGCCATATTAACACATACTTCTATTAACGCCCCATCTATCTCCACATTATTCAGCAGCTCTCTTTTCTACAACAGATTGACGCCACTACCGCATGTTGGAGTGGCGGGTGCACGCAGTCATATCTCCTTTGCTTCAACAAATGCAAACCATCCGTCAGCAGGATTGAATGTGGGTTGTGCTGATGCTCTTTATAGTGTGGAGTGCAGTCGCGCGAGAAACTCTATTTCGATGAAGTCGTCGATTTGCTACTCGTATATAATATCTTTGTTACCATATTCGAGCGCAGACCTCAATCAATGAACCACGGAATACATTGCTCGCAAGGGATAGTTCCATTGATGGAAGGCCAGTGACCGCGCCTGGAGCAAATAACATCGTATGGTCGTTCTACTATCTCTTCCATACTACTTCCTCGGTTAACAGCTATATACCTTGCTCCTGATGCCGTCGCTGCTCAGCATTATGACCGATTCAGGACCAACAAACATTTGGTCCTCTGTAAGGCCATCTATACATACACCACGTTTGATGTCTAGAACTCAATATCTGTTGATCTGGTATCCCTTAAGGCTGGTTTTACGTCATGTAAATGATAGGGTTTGAGACATTCGGCGACTACCTCAAGCAGCGCCAATGTTCCCAATCTGGAAGCCTTACGCGCCGACACCATGGAATGAGGACTTTCGAAACACCCCATTTTCTCCTAACCACTCTAGCTTCTACATCAGCAATCGTGTTGTTCCTAATTCGTACGCTCGCGTCCAATATTCTGCTTATTGGTAAGTAGTTGAAGACAATTTACCTCCCCTTCCAAGCCCTACCGAAGCCTACCATGACCATTCTCCACAAGAAACCAACATCGAGGTTTCTCATCTCGTTTACGCCTCAATCGAGCGTCTTAACCCAAGATACTGGGTCTATTACATCGTACCTACCCACCACATTACACGAAGATCACTCCACAGTCAACAACCCACACTCCACACCACAACAAAGACAGCCTCATCCCTCCCGATTTCAATACACGTGAAAATCGTACCTGCAGTTACTTCCCACAAACAAAACCAACCAACATTCTACAATTTCCTTCCCGAAAAGTCCCATTCCACCACATCTGGTATAACCCGAGTTCATTCCCAGTAGACATATATATCATCAATCAAAACTAGGGTGCTCCTCCTACTTCCCCTCCCGAATTGCCGGAATCAACTCATATATCGCACGAACCTCGTTCCTACGTTGCATCCATCGCTCACTTGCACACCCCAACCCCGCTTGCCGGGAAGCCTTACTACATAATCACTAACAAACACATCCTTTGTCCCTCCCAATCCAACCACCTCTCGCCCCTCATTTCTGAATAAAGACTGGCAGGAACCGAAGTCGGTCCCGCAACACCCCATTCTGCAGGTACAGTACAGTACATAATCGAAACGATAGCTCCTTTTCGATGACGAGAGTATCTTACTCAGAGCAGACAGACAGACAAACACAAAGACATTCATTCTCTCGTTCTCCATTCCTCGTCTCCGCCCCGCTCCTCAGTCGCAGCAGTATCGTATCCCCTTTTCTGTCACTCCACCCACCCATCCATTCATTCCTCTTCTGCACTTGCACTCGCACTCGCACTCCGTGTTATTACGTGCAAACACAAACAAAAACACAAACAAAAACACAAACACACCCCTCCCTCCCACTTACCAAACCAAACCACCCATATCATATCAACCTCGATAGAAATGAAATGAAATGCCTCCTCCTCGCCCCGAAAGATCCGCATTCAACACACATGCATGATATATGTATGTATGACCTGCGCGCTGATCGTGCGTGCGTCTAAATCCTCGTTACATTACAACAACAAACAAACACTAGAACTGCACTAGACTAGAGTAAAGAATCCATTTATTTCATTCATTGAACAAAGATAAAATAAAGTAGAAAAAAATACCACGCAGCCATTCCTACGGAGTGAGTGACTTAGAATGCTCGCTCCCTCCCGCGCAACGCCCATTGCTGAAACGGACAGGTTGAATCAGTTAGTTCACTGTAACTTATCACTTTATAGAATAAAAGCAAAAGAAACAAGCTGAATAATTGCATGCTACCAAACCAGTAGTTCGATCTCCATTTCTTCTCCAGAAGTGCCCCTCCCCTTTATTCTATATCAGTGCCCAAGGAGAAATGGATATACCATACAGCAGAATAAAATACAAACGACGGCCCCCCGAAGAAAAAAGTGATACCACCATAGCCATGCCGCCACCCCTTATCCCTATACCTCAACGAAAAAAGTTTCTAAACCCATCAATCAACAACCCCCTATTCCTCCCTCCCAACTTCCCTCTTTTCTGTCCTCCCAAACTCGCACTCCCATCCAGCCCCTCAGCCTGCGGTAAATTCTCCTTCTCCTTCCCATCCTCTCCCATACCCACACCCACCACCTCCACAATCTCCCCCGTCCCAGTCCCTACCACCGAAACCACCCTCTTAATAACACTACTCCCACTCAGCGATCTCGACGGCGCCTTCGATCTCCCAGATTCCTGTCCCCAACTTCTCTTACTCCCAAACGAAGCAAACCTCCCCAATGAGCCTGACCCTCGTCCTATCCCCACCGCCCCCTCACTCAATGCACTCTCCTTCTCATCCAAAATAACCGTTAACCTCGAGACCCCATTGCCCTGCGCTTCAAAGTCAGACATATGCATCGTCTCGCTCGAATTATGTCTCAAGACCCCCGTACACGTCGATAACGAGGACGGTTTCAAGGTATCGAGTTCCGTAGCGAGGTGATCTTCTAATCCTCCTACTCCTAATCCTACTGCTGCTGCTGAGACTCCTGCTGTAGAAGATTTATGCAAACTAGCCATACTAGACGAGCGCTTCGTGATGCTGGAGATACTCGCATGGCTGCTGAGTTTGCGCATCATGGATGAAGCGGAAACACGCACAGGATGCTCGTTACGGGGACGAGAGGACATGCCTGGATAAGGGAGGATGTCGCGCGTCCAGACGTCGGAGAGGAGAGTTTCGAGACGGATGCGTTCGGTACGGGAAGGGGCGAGGACTGTGGGACGATGTGTTGCTTGTAGGGATTGAGAGCGGTTGATCGAGGCCTGATAAGGAGAATTAAGGATGTCAGTTGTTGCGCTGGTGTTTTTGATGATTACGTGGCCAAGGACGGTGGTTTGACCAGCGATAGTAGTAGCCCGGTGAATGGAGTTGCGTCGGGCGATTGTGCCTGACATGGTTAGTTTCAATATCATGATATTGTTCAAATGAATTATGCAACATACCTGGTTTGCCATATACCATGCCCATGGGTTTAATGTTTAAAGATAACGATGCGAGCATAGCTTTTAACACAGTGCTTCCGCCTTCTTTCTCCGAACGATCGATAAGACGACTTTTCCATTCGAGTTCCTCTTTCGCAGAGCATGCGCTCAATGTAATTTCAAAAAGCTGACAATGATGCTCGAAGACTAGTTTCCAAGAATAGGGCGCCGTATGACACTGTAGGCCTGTCAACACGATTAGAACATATTGAAGATGATAGTAACCTAGAAAATAATTCTTACCTTTGCCATTATCCACCTCCTCTACCTTCAGTTCACAAGTCGGTATACATGCTTGTACCATGTAGACTTGATCTTGCCTGTCCGATGCAAGGACGAAAAACTTTTGGTATAAAAGTGCAACAAGATATTGACCCGTCACATTTTGACCCACCGTGCTCTCTTTTGTCTGCCAAGAAGCGTGGAGAACGCCACATAGATGGACTTGATCAAGAGTTCGAATCTTATCTTGCGATCTACTCTCAGGCTTTGGTTATTTAGTTAGTAAGATGCAGAATTATATGGTATGTAACTTGAACGAACCTGGTCTGCAAATACCAAACGATCCTGTAACAACCACGTTCTTGACATTGCAGCTCCTAGTTTGTGGTTGCCAGCCGTTGCATCCATTGCTTTGTGAGCCTCTATGATCCTGAAGAGGGCATTCTCAACCCGCATTGAAGATTCGGGGCAGTCGCAAACCGGGCTTTCTTCAAGAAGCCTACCAAATAAAACCTCGTACTTTGCAATGCGTTGCACCGGCTGTAGATCGTTAGCTTGACCTACAATAAAACTTATTAAACGACATACTTTGATGAAGTAGTCCATGAAGCTTCTCGATTTGCGTGTGCCACTTTTACGTTCGTCAATGGATGCAATCAATTCTTCTGTGGATTGAATTGCCAGGTTGAGATCTTTCCATTCGTCTGTGGTCCGATATGTTGTATTGACCTGCGATAGCACCTCCGCAAACATAATTCCATAGGGCTCATACACGAAAAAACGGTGGACCTAGAAATGCGTTAGCGGGTAATATTCTCGACAACGATGGTGATATATTTACCTTTGACTCGAATATCTTTGCAATGTCCCCTGCCACCTTTGGATCACCGAGATGGTATTGTTGGCCAAGGTCACTGGGTATCCCTCCAAGACTCTGCCATCTCTTGTGTCCTTTGCTTATGGGTTTTCCTGAAGGATCCGGAGTCGTGTATTTCTGACATTTAGATACAATACTGGAGACTTCTCGGTAGAGATCATTATTCAAACTCCATATATCTTTCAGTGTGAGAACAATAGATTTTCTCAGACTTCGGGAAAGTATGGGTACAGTAACAAGAAAGCCATCAAAAACCTGAACAGCAGGCGATTAGTGGATCATCGGAACATAGTGGCTCGCAACATACGCGTATGAGGGCCTGGACGTCATCCAAATAGTCCTTTTCCGTAGCAAGAATTTCTCCGATAACATTTTGACGTCGTTCTGCTCGTTTGGCCACAGCCTGGTCGATGATCATGCCTCGTGCGATGTTGATGTTGTCCTCTGAAGCTCTTCCCTAAAATACCAAATTAGTATCCACGATCGTAAGGAGTATAGTATCGCGTATGTTCAGAATGTGATATCGAATAAGTAGACTCTTACAGCGTATGATGCTTTACTGCTATAGTCGGTTCTATGCTGTCGAGAAGAAGCTCCGGTTCTTGAACGGGGTGCGATGATGCTAATACTTGCAAGGCTAGTACCGACACTCTTCATGTTAGTGACGAACCCAAATGAGCTCCCCGAATTCGATTTCCTGTGCCCTTGTCGACTCCGAGTAGCGGGATTATCATGGAGACCCAATTCTCTGATCATCCGAGGTGAGTCGAAACTAATGGTTTTTCGATGCGCAGCTCGTCGATGTATAGTCTTGAGCCATTTCTCAAATGGGCTTGCATCCATTGGCAAGGAGTCGCGATTGGAAGACTCTTTTTCATCGCCTCCTAATGAAAATCGCCGATGCCAAATCTCTTCATCTTGGGTTATGTCGTCCATAGCCAACATCCCAAGCGCATACAAGTTATCCAGAGTGTTGGATGCCTTACTGCCAAGACTGCTACTCGTCGTAGATCCACCGCATTGCGTATTATTTAATTCTGTATTAGTGGTTTTGCTGTTAACAGTTTCATGGCCAACTTCAAATGTGTCTGTTCTCAAAATTTGATTCGCGGACGAAAATGTTGGCGAACCTTCGTGGTCAATCGTAGAGCAATGAGTTGAGCAAGTTGTTGTTACTGTTGCTGTACCAAGATGAATACTATCCCGACCAAAAAAGTCCATTGTAGGCAAAAGGAAGCGAAGTGTGAGCAAAAGGAAGCAAAAGGGGCAAAATGTGAGATGCAAAACTGTTCCAATGTACCAACAAACTCGCCCTGACGTTGGACTTGAGAAGATTGTGCTATCATATGCTAGAGAATTATAGTAGAGTCACCACCATAAATACATCAAAGGTAGGAGCCATCCGAACTGGAAGGCGCTGAAATGGAAAGTGGCAGCTCTCTAAACCAGTAGAAGAAAGAACAGTTCCGTAGACTTCGAGAAGCTTGATTCCGTAAAGAGTGCGAGGAGCTTTCATCCATCATACACTCGACAAATATTATATCATATCTATAGTGAAGGACGATTGGGTTACTCACCTTGAGTGACGTGAGAGCCTTGGTCTATTAGGGATGGTCCCACGACCTTTCCACAAAATAAAATGAGGACTCTCATGGCCAATCTCCTTAGATTTCCACTTGGAAACAGTCCTTGAGAATGTGAAAATGGCAAGTGTTCAAGTGTTCGAAGGATTGACAGGACTTCCCCAGACCAGGTTGCAAGGGCTATCTCATTAAGTCCACCAGTCTGAGGGGGTGGCTTAGTCATCATCGCCTGCTATTACATTAGTCCTACCCCTCCATTTCGACGCGTCAAAGATTCGCAGCCTGATCTCCCTTTCATTGCAAGGCTGAGGAAAGAATCTCTTGGGAGTAGAAAACCGACAACTTATTAACTCATAACGGGAAATGGGATTACCTTTAGATATGGAGAATCTACACGCCCCTACCGTTCCATCAGGCCCAATTTCCGGACGAGCCAGCACAAATGGCATGCAAACTGATGGCTTAACCTTTGCGCAACTCCAGGCAAAGAAAGACGACATCGAAGCTGAGATCAAAGCTCTGAGCAGCGTCCTAGACTCGGCAGGTATAGTGTGCGCATATAAGAATTCGTGCTAATCTCTGCCAGCATGGTGTTGATATGAACACGAGACTCCTGACTCCTGACGGGTTTCCTCGAGCAGATTTGGATGTGGCGCAAAGTATACACCTTTGAAATTGACTGATTAATGTATTAGGCTGACATACCAACCAGTCAGAACTACTCGTTCGCGAATTATCCATCTTAAAAATGACTATAAATCTCTTATGAGCGTCATCGAAAAGCATCTCCATGAGCACTTTGCCCGACTTGCTGAGAATCCACCAACAGACGAAACTGCCAACAACGAAGCGCAACCTGATCGGATTGTACCTACATTTGATGAGCCAGCGCCATTAGACATACCATTTGCGAGAGTAAATAGCGTTGCAGCTGGGAGCCCGGCTGATTCTGCGGGCCTAAAAGCTGGAGATGTGATTAGGAATTTTGGCTACGTCAATCATACAAATCACGATGGGCTCAAACGAGTAGGGGAGTGTGTACAAGGAAATGAGGGTGTAAGTCTGTCACTTAAATAAGCCAAGACCTTCACTGATCTATTTTCCATTGCAGAGTGAGATCATGGTCAAAGTATCACGAAATCTTGGTCGACAGGAACTACAACTTACGCTCACGCCACGGCGTGACTGGGGTGGCAGAGGTCTACTTGGCTGCCATATCCTGCCATTATGAACGTTGCGACATGGATATCTCGAATGAGAGAGCTCTGCGCATAGGAAGTTGACACAGCACGACGTAGGAACTCGGAGCTTCCATGTCTGCAAGATCAGGTGGACGCCTCACGAAAGGTCTACGTGCCTAGAAGAGCATCAGTCTGAACATTCTAGTTCAGTAAACAAACATCGATGTGGCCCTTCAACCTTATTGTACGGATGCGTCGATAGTTGGGCATCCAGCGATTCAGAGCAGCGTATCCTCCAGGAGCCTGAAATATGAAGATAGAAGAACTTGCAGGTGGAAGACTAGTCCTGGCGCACTGGATTATCTTAATTGCCTACAAAGAGTACTGAACAATAACAGGTGGATTCTACGAGCCGAAAAAAAACTCTGTAAATGTCATAGGGAATTGTGGAAAAACTTCCAAGAAGAATCTCGGCAATTTGCACGTGACTTGACAAGCATTTCTGCCTGGGCAGGATTTTTTTCGCCAACGTTCCATTAAGTTTTAGCTCGTAATCAAAACATTCTTCCATCCTTAGTAAATCAAGTCCTACTCCACGACGTCCACAACGAAATTTCAGCGATAACAGGTACCCCTTCCATTTTCTTCATTCTATCCGCCATCGAAAGTATTACGGCTTTGCGGTTTCTTTGTCCTTGGTTACTGGGGTTTGAATTAATCATCAAGAACAGTATCGGTTCCTACGAGGCTCTATCTAAACCACTTTTTTCTCCCAACAACTACATCCAACAACCATGGCGGAAGGAAATCCCGAAACGCCAACCTTCAAGCTTGTGCTTGTTGGTGACGGAGGAACTGGAAAGGTACGCCCTTTGAGGTTGCAGCTGCTGCTATTGCCATCTCTACGGTTGATGTCATCAAGACATAGAAATGCGCTCCATTCCAACGGCAGCAGGACCGCCATCCATCCATAAACACACGCTAATCATCAAATAGACCACTTTCGTCAAGCGCCATTTGACTGGTGAATTCGAAAAGAAATATATCGCCACTCTCGGTGTCGAAGTCCACCCTCTTGGTTTCACCACTGTATGTGATAAGAATTCCTTCCCACTCCGGTTTAAAGCGAAAAACATAAACTGATAGGTGCAGAACTTGGGTAACATTCAATTCGATGTTTGGGACACGGCTGGACAAGAGAAGTTCGGAGGTCTTCGTGATGGTTACTACATTAACGGACAATGTGGTATCATTATGTTCGATGTCACCTCGCGTATTACATACAAGAACGTCCCGAACTGGCACCGTAAGTTCTGTTGCAGTGTCTGCTCTGTTTTTGAGGTGCTAATTAGCTCGAAACAGGTGACTTAGTCCGTGTCTGCGAGAATATCCCTATCGTTCTTACTGGTAACAAAGTTGATGTCAAGGAACGTAAAGTCAAGGCCAAGACTATCACATTCCATCGCAAGAAGAACTTGCAATACTATGATATCTCCGCCAAGTCCAATTACAACTTCGAGAAGCCTTTCTTGTGGTTGGCGCGAAAGCTTGTTGGCAACCCAACTTTGGTACGTTCTTTTTGCTTGACATCCATGGAAAACAGCTAATATGTTCTAGGAATTCGTTGCTGCTCCCGCGTTGGCACCACCAACAACTCAAGTTGACGAGGAACTTCTTAAAGTTTACAACAAAGAAATGGAGGACGCTGCGGCCTTGCCACTTCCAGATGAAGATGACAACGACCTATAGGCTGGCCATAATATTGTCTGGAGGACATTAGATCAATTAGCAGCATCCTAGAGCGTTTCTTTCCGGGGGTATTTACATTTCTTGTCGATCAGCTCTGGGAATAGAGGCAGATGATGACGAATCCCTCTTCAATTCAACACTCGGTAACATGTTAGGCCAATGGATTTGTTGGGATGGGGGAGGATTGGGATTTTTAATGAGCGATGAACACCTTGAGTTGACACTCGAGATATTACTGCAATCAGCAGCCTATGTAGCTAGAGCATAAAAGCCATTAGTTCTTTGATAGAAACCTCACGACCCAGGGCTTCTTAGCCACAAGCAAAGAGAAACGTGAGCAAAACATGAAAACAGACAGTGCGCAGCGTGAAAGCCTGCCTGGGTATGGTGTCGGGTCGTCAGCATGCTGACTGTCGGGGCGGACTTCACTAGACCTTGAAAGGCAGCTCGTTTGCTTCAATTTATTTACCCCTCACCATGCATCCAGACTTCTTTGTTGCCGGGGCGTGAAGATGTGACGATATGGCCTTGGCTCAAAGCATTCCTTGTAATGACGGAATTTGGTTCCTAATAATTTCGAATTTACTTCGCTGCTAAAAATTTCGATGAATATGTAGCCTACCAAAAGGCCTCCAAAATCGCTCGCTGACCGCATAGCGCAAATGCTGACCGCGGGTCTCGGACGCACCATTCCCGGTCCATTAGCTAATTGAAAAGAGTAGTGTTCCTTTCTTATCTCTTAAGCTTGCATTGGGCTAGATGTCTTTCCACATTCCATTTCAGGGCAGATCTTGCAGTATTAGTTCGTCATTGGATCTACAAGACGTTGAGCCGCCGCTACGCAAGTCGAATATGGCCATGAAGCCATGCTGCCATTTACGTAGTGCATCCTGTAGGTAAGGCATGGCGATTTAGAGCTAAACACTTCAGGAAAGTCCTTAAGAATTATGCAGATCCCTTGTCGTTTTCCCAGATATAAATCATGGACAGTTCCATGCTCCCTTTGCTATCCCTTGAGTGCGTCTGATCGTTAATTAAGCAGCGAGGAGTATTTCAATAATGTTTTTTTCAATCGCTGCTGGATTGGCACTGTCCGCTATAGTGAATGGTGCCAAAATCACTCGGAGAAATCTGCAGGCTAGCATAGACGCTCGAGGCCTACCAGCGAATGCTACTGGCGTAAAGACCATCACGACGCCTCAAAATGTAACAATCCGTTACAAGGAACCGGGGAAAGAAGGTGTCTGCGAGACAACTCCAGGTGTAAATTCGTATTCGGGGTATATTGATCTTGATGCGTGAGTATCTCTTGTTGGTCGATTAAACAAAGCTCAACATATTTAGCAATTCCCATACCTTCTTTTGGTTTTTTGAGGCTCGTCACAATCCCCAGGATGCACCAATCACTCTGTGGTTGAATGGAGGGCCAGGATCTGATTCTATGATTGGTCTTTTCCAAGGTATGGAAGCACGTACACAAGTTTGGAACTCTGTTGACACTCTCAGAACTCGGCCCTTGCAACGTCACCGCAAATCTCACTTCCCAAGTCAATCCATACTCATGGACTGAAGTGTCGAACATGCTGTTCCTCTCACAACCACTTGGTGTAGGTTTCTCATATGGAAATGAACAGGTTGGAAGTTTAAACCCCTGTACGTCTCCTGAAATTATGTTTCAAATGTTCCGCAACTGACAGATGACACAAGACACTGCTGTCTTCGAAAATGCTTCTTTCGCAGGTGCTCAAGGCCGATACCCTGTCATAAATGCTACTGCTCTTGATACCACTGATCTAGCTGCCGTAGCAGCATGGCACGTCCTGTAAGTACAAACATTTCTTGGCTGGCTTGGCTTTCCCCTACCAAAGGCGGGCTGTTCCTGCGAGTCCTTCGGCTAGCTAGGGGCAATGCGTCCTTGTATAGCAAGAGACAAAACGTATACACGAGCTCCATTCCTTGTACATGTACTCATATGATTTCATGCCATCTTCTAGCGTGTTCTGCCGTTCTTCAGAAAGCTGCTAATTCGTGGTGTTTCTAGGCAAGGGTTCCTTGGAGGGCTTCCACAATTGGATTCTAAGATCAAATCTAAGGAGTTCAATCTTTGGACAGAAAGTTACGGGTGAGTATTAGTGTTTTCCCAGAACAATTTAGTATATGTGGTGGCTTTGCCCCATGTCTATGTGCGTATGACAATAATAAATGCCATACAAGATGTCAAAACAACAAGACTTTTACAAGAATTCAGAAGCTAACGAACATATAGTGGACATTATGGACCAGCCTTCTTCAATTACTTCTACGAACAAAATCAGGCAATTGCGAACGGATCTGTGGACGGCATCCAACTCAATTTCAACACCTTGGGTGTTGGTAACGGTATCATTGATGAATATATCCAAGCTCCTTTGTAAGTTATGTTTCCAACACCCTGCACCCGAGGTTGCAGTCAGTCATTTGCCACTACGAATTCAAATTCCCAAATTTTTTGAACGTCGTCCTAGTAGACACTTTCACGTTTTGAAAGTTAGAAAATTCAATGATTTACATGCTTTTTGGCGATATGTCTACTGTCTACCTCGCTAACTCAACCGTAGCTATCCCGAATTTGCTGTCAATAACACTTATGGTATTAAAGCATACAATGATACTGGTATGTTTCGCGTCTGACTAGGGTAAGGCTATACTAATGTAAACAGTCTACAACTATGCTAAGTTTGCTACCTACATGAGCGGCGGATGCCTAGACCAGGTCAAAAGCTGCAGGGCCCTGAATCGTACCACCGTTGCGGATCAGGCTATTTGCACTGAGGCAGAGAATATGTGCCGAGACAGTGAGTACCTTCAATCTTATGACATGTAGTGTTTGGTTCGATTTATGTCCTTTCCTTATCTGGGCTGCATCCACATTCTTAAGCAGGCCGCTCGTTATAACTCGACTTCCCGATTTTCTATACTGGTGCATTTGCTAACAGACCATTTTTACATAGACGTTGAGGGTGTCTACTATGCTTATGGAGGACGAGGAACATATGATATAAGACATCCCTACCGGTTGGTTATCCTTTTCTTCATTTGTATATTCTAGAGATCATGCTGCGAGGCATTACTGACTCTCAACCTTACAGTGATCCTACCCCGCCAGATTATTTCGTTGACTATCTCAATCTTGCTACTACGCAAAACGCACTTGGTGTCAATCTGAACTACAGCGTAACTGCCAACGATGAAGTGTACTATGCCTTCCAACAAACCGGAGATTTTGTCTATCCCAACTTCTTAGAAGACCTGGAGATGCTTCTCGCAAACGATGTTAGGGTAGCATTATTCTATGGTGATGCGGATTATATTTGCAACGTAAGTCATGGCCCAAAGACGACTCAGCGTCGCTAATGTTCTTAGTGGTTCGGAGGGGAAGCGGTTTCCTTGGCTGTAAATTACACTCATCAAGCTGAATTTGCTGCAGCCGGCTACTCACCTTTCCGGGTTGATGGGACCGAATATGGTGAAGTTAGACAATTTGGAAATTTCAGCTTTATGAGAATCTATGAAGCAGGTACGTGATCGAGAGGTCTCGCTTAGATCGCTGCGCTCTTTCGGGAGGTGGAGCACCACTCGCATGAACAGACGAATAATTGGAGCCCCATTGCTTTCCAGTATCGAGGAACCTTGAAACGCTAACACTTTTACAGGTCACGAAGTGCCATTTTACCAGCCTGTAGCGGCCTTAGAGATGTTCAGGAGAACATTGTTAAACCTTGACCTCGCAGAAGGAATGTTGAGAATTACATCCAACTTTTCGAGCTCTGGAACTGCCTCGGCTACTCACACCGAATCGTTCGTTGCATTGCCAACATCGACGGGGGCTTCTGGGACTGCTGGTGTAATTCAGCTTCCAAAGTGGTAGATCGGAATCCGGATGTGTAGTAAAGAGGGATTTCGTATCCACTAAAGGGTCTGGTCTTGATGATTGCTAGGCGGTATGTGGGCCGCGAAAGAGCATGCATATCACGTGCTTCGTGCACTTCTCGTGATTGTTTCCCATCCTAAACAATAATATTGTAATTCAGATGTAGTAACGAACAAACATGATAAACTGACTATCTGCCTGTTGCATTCATATATGAAATAACAAAACAACTCAAGAACTATTGATTGTAATAAGTAAACTTCCGGGATTGTGTGAGAATGACTATCTTGGGGAAAGTGGAATTTCTCGACTTCTCGCTTGCGTCGCGGTTCACCAAACGCGTCGTTCAAGTCGTGCTATCATGCGTGCAACTCCTTTCCTCTGCTGCATATTGTCTCAGTTTACATTTCTTCATTCATATAGGAATTGAGTACAATTAATTCACTCGAGAAATATTTCTCTATCATTCATTCAAAAATATATTCACTTGGTATGAATGTTTATCAATATGGATGACGCGACCCTCCCTCCACATCCCACCCCGCCCCGCTGCTCCCCTGTTGAGGCAGTACCTCACACCTTAGATCCTGCTCCCTCCTCAGACTGTGTCAGCGATGGATCGGATATGACTACATCGTCGAATATCTCCACATCTGACCGTTTGAAAGAGGAAGGTTCCGGAGAGAGTGAGGGACGATCAGATGGAGGAAAGCAAAGGAGGAAACGCACGAGGTACGTGTGATCATGTTACTAACCAATATGTCTTGTAGATTGGGCTTGAATACAACTTGGTATTCTGCGCGCATGCCTGTCGTATACTTTCATTGATATGCGCTAACATCTTATGGATGTTCAAGTCCCGAAGACCAGGCGTTTCTTGAAGCTCAATACAAGGAGAACCCGAAACCAAACAAAGCAGCGCGCGCGGAAATCGTCAAGAGCGTTAGGTTAAATGAGAAAGAGGTTCAGGTATGGCATTTACTCAATCCTCATTTGCACGACCGGTAGACGCGTCTCAGGTAGTTGACCATTCTCCACAGATATGGTTTCAGAATCGACGCCAGATCAACCGAAGGAAATCGCGACCTCTTCTCCCGCATGAAATTGCAGCTTTCGGACTCGGTGGCATGGCTGCACTCTCGTCAGACCCCTCTTCAATGACTGGTCTTAGCAGTAGTCCTAGGATCGAGGAACAAAGTGGTCAGTGGCAGGACACGAGTATTGCAGACCCGAAAGAGCGGAGGAGCTCCCTGGATGCGCAACGTTCACCCATAGCACAGGCCATAGCGCTCGCGGCATCGAGGTTAGAATCGCGAAATAGGGCTGAAGAAAACAGTCCGACTTTACCCACGAAAGACTTGAAAGGCGAATCCAAAGTCGAACAAACCCAGAAAACAACAAAAGAGGATCGCTCCTTCTCGGAATCTGTTTCGCAGTCATTTTCATCCACTCCAGGATACCTAGCCAACCGTTGGAATGCGGTCCATTCCTTCTCAACACCTGCCCCAGCACCGACAACTATTCTTGCAACTCCCTCGATGTATGTGATCATGAATTTTACCGATAGAAACTGCTAATGACCCCGGTTCTAGTTCTCAACCCATCTTTCCTTCATCCTGCCCCGGCAGGATCGATTCGGAGGCCATCAAATCAACACCATCACGAATCAGACTTTCCACTGGCTTGGACGGCAGAGCTGAATTGGTCGAAGGCGAAATCACTCCTCCCCGCCCTGCACCAGGGAGATCAATGTCGCCATTATCTAGTGTCGTACCGATGAAGCGCATGCGAAGTCTACAACGCAGCCATAGTGCCTTGCCGCTTGGTGCGTTGTCGAGGAAATCATCTTTCAGTAATGCCCTCGTGCCTCGCTTGCCAAGTGGTCGTTCACGCGACGCGCGAACGTGGGAGTTCTGTTGTGACGGAGAGCCTCGTGATGAACTCACAACTCAAGCTGAAAACGAATCCAGTGGCTCAGCCGTCGCAGCAATCAGTCTCATCCGCTCGACCAGTGGCAGCGCCTTGAAAGCGAATTCGAACAAGCGAAATACACAATCTCGAATAAACACATCTGGAAAGCGACCGAAAATGAAAAGAGCTTCTTCGAGCGTTGCAAGAATGCAAAGCGGAGCTAAGTCTTCAGATGGACGTCAGGGAAACAATAAAGATGGTCTCCTCACATCACCCTCTGGAGATTCCGACAAGGAAAACTGGCTTCCCCACGAAAACAGTGGTAACCCTCGGCGACGCGTTGCTAATTCCAGCAAAAACATAGAGAGACAACAAAGGTCTATCTTGCAAGATAACCTCGACCTTTCAACGCGCGCTGAATCAGATGTTGGCAAGAATAAGCGGAGGAAGGCTACTCATTCCGAGGCTCAACTTTTCGAGGATGGAGAAAGTGGAGCCAAGTCGAATGAAGCCGCGGACGATGATGTGGAACGATTCATGCGGGGTGAAGTGAGCCCAAGCAAGAAGGGGGATTTGGACTGTATTCAAGGACTTCTGTCTCTAAGTCAAGGAAACTGGGGCCGATAAGGTTGGGAAGGCGCTTGGCGTATGGCACGAGAAATGATTTTCATGACTCACAGTTTTGTGTTGGAGTAAGGTTGGGAATCAAGGATAAGGACTGGTCGGCAACCAAAAATGGCGGCATTGTGTGGTGTATGGATATCATTGTTAAATTACCAGAACCACTTCGACGGATACATCAATGTTCAGTCATTGGAACGCTCCTACAGTTAGGATGTGATAATATAGTTAAGTAAGTCAGTTGTCTTTCGCTTACTTTTTTCAAGAGGTAGTGTTGCTCTCTTTCAACCATTCATACGATGACGATGCTGTGTCCCGGTCCCCCTTTTGTCCCAATTAAGCGAATAGCTACCTTCCTTGATGGCATGGTGCGGTCGCGATGTGCGAGATTTTGACTACTTGTGATACTACTAGCATCGTTGGTTGAAAGTTCAGATCGAGGTAACCGAAGTCCTCGATCAGACATGAAGTCTGCGGAGCCAGAATGGATGGGCAACGAGAATGCTCAGCAGCGCCCAACGGAGGATTTGCTTGGTTCCTTCTCTACTTATTCTTCGGTTTTCATCACACACTATCTAACATAATTCAAGAACCTCATAGATCGCAACAGGCATCAAGGGGTGCAATAAATTGTGACGTTGTGGATAATGAACAAGTATTGCGTTTGGTTTCTTTGCATACTAATCATAAACAACTACAATCTTAATATTCAAATTATTGCGTAAACAATTTACCAAGTGCAAAATAGAACTTGATGTCTTCAAATCCAAAGCTATATTACTAACAACACATATTTGGAGGCATGGCTCCTAATACGCTTCTTATATTCACTACCCACACATTACAGCGCCAGCGCCTAGGAATCAAATCAAATCATCGCCTTCCCTTTTCTAGATATTACTGCCATTCCGCCCCCCCTCCCCCAAAAAAAATTGATTCCTGGATTGAAAAGCCCAAAAAGAAAGTCCAAAAAGACAAAAGCTCAGGGCGCCGAAGCGCCCGTATTTGCCCCAATGAACTCCCGGAAGCTGTACTATAAGCTTCCGGAATCACTGTCTGTCCGCAAACTGCCCGCCATAGCACAAACTCGAATATCGAACGTCGGCGCCCCGTTCGAGCGCCGAATTCTACCGTTGTGCCATGACTGCGTTAGGGCAGTTTGATGGAGGAAGAAAGGTTGTCAGGACTTATGTAGTCAAGATCTCTTGGAGATTGCTGAACAGTGAATGAGATGAGGTTGAACTTTAGGACGAAGATGAAGCATAGCTAGCATGAGTCTCAATTTTCAGCAATACCATCCACACCCTTCGTTCATTTCTCGCAAATTTTTCTCAAACCATCTTGCAACTTCCCTTGCTCTTCGACCCATCCCCAACGCAGGAAGATACTAATCGCTGCTGGAGCCAAGGACATGGCCAACGATATAATTTGATATTGTTCAGAGAAGCTACCAAAATGATCTTAACCAGACCCAAAAGAGGAATGAGTGATAGAGCAAGCAGAGCTTAATGAGTGAGTTCTGAGACCAAGAACTTGTGATCATTCGAGAGCTGCATGGGAGGGAATGAGCCTCGCAGAAATAGTATCTCACCACGGAGGGGAAATAGTCAAAAATCAAAATCATCTCAAGAGTGATACGAAGAAAAGCCATCGGATTCATCATTTCCTCGAACTCTACATGCGTCTCGGCTAAAATATTGCATTCAAGACGACTAAACCTGCACTGCGGCAGGCCACGACATGGGACTTGTTGTTCTTATGACACTTTCCTGATGCTTTTTCTCAATTCTAATTTTAGCCTCCTCATTGCCTCTCTTCCACATTTCAATCCTCTTCAAATGCCCCTCGTCGAAGCCCTCTCTCCACCACTTCTCAAACTTAGGTAAGCTCCTCCCCTTACCATCAGTAGGTTCACCGGCCATTTCTCTGATTGTCTCAAAGTACTCCTCAAAGTCAGGATAGAGCGCGGTAAATGGCACGCCATCTCCTTTCAATGCAATTCTATCGTCCTCCCATTTCTTCTGCACTTCGGCGGAAGGGAGCGTGATACGTCCAGCTAGAAATCGTGCTGCGAGAACAGCTTGCCATTCGAAAACTTTGAATGTGAATCCGGCTGCTAGAGCACCAACGAAGGCTAATGTTGGATCTTGACGCCAGAAGATGTGCTGATATAGATTAGGGAGGCGATTATTGCGGATTGTAGAAGCAAGCTCGGGGAGAAAATGAAGGGTCCATGTATATCCGGTTCCGAAGATTATGTGGTCCACCTTCTCTAGCTTGGTACCATCTTCGAAATGTACTGTCCGCTCATTGTTTTCAACATTCGAAGTTATGTGGGAGATTGGCGGTCGTCGCAGAATGTTAGGGTGCTGAAAGGCATAATCGAAGAAGTAAGGATGGTATTTCCCTCGCACCACGGAATGGAGAGGTGTTTCGACGACGTCGGCCAAAGCGTACGATATATCTGGGCCAGATATACTCGCGCCTACAACGACTACACGCTTTCCACAGTATGTCTCGGGCTTGCGCCAAGCTTTGGAGTGAAGAACACTGCCAGGAAAGTTCTGGGATAGAGATGCTAGACCTGGAGTTGAAGGGATAAATGGAACACTATAGTGTCCAGATGCTACGACAACTGCATCGAAGGTTTCTGTCCACCATCTATCCTCTGATCCATTCTCGAGTGGCTTTCGTAACGTTAAAATCCATTTTCCCGTATCCTGATCTTTATGGACAAGCTCTACCGTGGTGCTATAGGACACAAAATCCGAGTAACCCTTTCTATTCACGAGGCCTTCAATATACCCCTCAATGACTTTCCAATGTCGAAAGGGGGTATTTTTACCATGTCGTTTGATACTAATTTCAGATCTGATTTCCGGAATTGGCTCCTGAGAAAATGACATTGCAAATGCATCTATATTCGTCTCTAATGATGGATATATAGATGTCTCTGAGAATCGATACTGCGTATTATGTGGCAGAACAGCGGGTAGTTTAGAAGGGACCGGCAGCGTCTCATCCGGTGTTCGGTTAGCAATTTTTTCGAAGTCTGGATATTGCTGGACATGGTCTTCAGGGTCCTCAATCCTATGAACAATCAGAAGCTGCTATTGCGGGAGATGAAATATAGTAGTTACCAGCATCCTCCCGCCTTTTCTCTCCTCTCAAAGACTCGAATCTTATCGAATGCTTGCTCTTGCGCCAGAGCATCAATCGTGATGGCGCCAGCAGGGCCGGCACCAATGATTGCCACCGACTTAATAGCCATCTTTTGCTCAGCGATTTCCAACTAATGAACTCGGATGCCCTCTGAGAAAATAAGATAGCCCAGGGTACCTTGTTGGCAACCTTTTCAGACCGTAACACTGGACTGGATTACTTTTTAGAAATAGTTGTGATTACTCCTATCCAAGTGGGAAAGATTTGCTACCTATATAGACCCATCCTTCCCAACTCTTCCCCGGTGCTAATTACCTAATTAGGCATTCCAAATAGCCGATGGCGTACAACTGAAGCTCTCCTGCAGTGAAACCTTCCCGTGATGATGTCCTCGTGTAGTGCTGATTAATCATACCACCAGTAGCTGGTCCCATAGTGTACACAAGTTACAACCTCCAACCAAGTATTTCATCCCATTCAAAGATTGCTTGAAGTAGGAAGGAATGATGCAATGTTGGCCCCTCTTCCGCTCATACTTGGGTAGACCTACACCCGCTTATCATAGCTCCGCAAACAAGGGTTACACCAAAGCAGATTAGGTTGTTTCCCGTAGATCTACCGGCATAAACATTGGAAGCAGCATGCCTATGCTACGTGTAAAACCTGGTGAAGTTTATGAACTATGGAAAAGTAATAGTTAACGGCGCTTTCATTCTAGAATCTACACTTTGTCAAGGTCTCGCGGCTCCTGCTGCACGCCAGGACGACCTACTGCATGCATGAACGATCAGATTGTGGGGGTCCTTGCACCCACATCCCGACATGATACTACGGTAAGGTAGTCACCAAGTAATCTTCGGTATATAAATCACTTATAATATTTATCCGTATCAGACCGCTTTGACGTGCTATTTTATCTCCCCACATGCTGTAAATCTTCTGGAGAACTAGAACCATGGTGTTACTAGCAATTTATGAGTAAGAGGTAGCGCAGTATACAATATGCCAGGGTCAAGGAACACGCCGATCAAATGAGAATCAGATTGGTGCTTGGTGGTGCAGGAAAGGGCTCATAGCCGCAAAGTCTTAGGAACGGATCTGTAGCAGATGCCGGAGCTTCTGCCTGTGTTGATTTCCCTAGTAGAGCTTATGGTTGAGCGCAAAAGAGACGGAGATGTTTTGTTGGAACTGGGAACTAGGTTACGATTTTGGCGCAAAGGGAGATGTGACCTAAATATTGTAGGAAGTATCCGACAATTGTACGCATCACTTTTGAGGGCAAGGGAGTAACCCCAGCTGACTCATACGACAGGAATTGAGAGTTACGTCTCAGTGAAGAGGGCAGATATGTAAAGAGTATGATACAAGATTCTTCCGAGAAAAGAGTAAGTAGTGTAACACACACGTCCTTCATTGGCATTGTTTCCTATGCGTTCCAGATAACAATTCTTCCATCAACACCGCTCGCTGAAAAATATTAGCCTCTTGTTTCCCTTTCTCGGAGATCTGAAGAACTTACTACTGAATTTGCTAACACCGCTGCTCGAACCTTCATAAACACGAATTGTGCTGATGGTATTCTGGTGCACTGTTTTAAGCTGGGTATCATCTTTGACTTTTCCTTTCAAATCCATCTGCTTAAACATGTTGAAAGCGCTTTCCTCGCCAGCGTCTTTAACAGGACCGCCCTTCGACTCCATAGAACCAGTCAGTTGCCAACCTGCCTCAGAACCGCCGAATCTGAAAGCTTCACAATCATAACCAGCTGCGATGATTTCGGCTTCGCCATTCCAGATCAAACTCATAAAAGGAAGGAGCTGCGTGCTGACGCTTACTACAGCCTTGGGTGGCTGATCTGCACCATTGGGATACACCACAGTAATACTGCTATCGTGAGCGGCAAAAGCCAAGGCATCTCCACTTGGCGAGAATGAGGCTGCGTGTACCCAACCGGCCGAGTTGTTGAGGTATTCTCCACAGACAGTGTTGAAAGGCAGCCGTTCACCCCACACTCCTGGTTCTGGTCTAGCGTCCACCCCCTTGATGAAGCTTGAGAACACTCTCGCGTGAGCATCGGTAGAACCTGCTGCCAATAAAACGGAGTTTGGATGCCATGCCACTGTTGTAATTGTGCTGCGAATTGGCTTCTTGATGTGTTTTGAAACCCACCAATCGTTTTCCTCCTCGAAGTAACAGATGGCGATCACTCTGGCTCCTGATCCAACGGCGAACTTGGTTTCAGATGGAGACCATCGAACAAATGTCGCAGCACGGTTGATTCGAAGAAGAACGAGGGTTGGCTTATAGCCGGTAGGAGAGGGTTCCCAAACCAAAGCATTTCGATCTAAATAGGAGTCAGTTATTGTTTTGTATACCATTAGCAATTGGGTAGTAGACAAACCCTGAGAGCATGTTACAATCCTTCCGCTGTTGGGTGCAATGTCGACACTTGTAACGGTTTTGTCGTGACCTTTCAACTCATCCTTAAGCTTAAAACCGTTCCCGGCTCGCCCGTAGAGCTCAACACTGGTGTCTCGTGCGACAGCTAGAGTTTGCCTATCGGCTGAGAAAGAGTGATCCGCGATAGGATGATGGAATAGGTGGTGAACCTCTGGACTGGACATCTTCGTAGCTTCTTGATAGGAGGAGCTCTCTACTATCAATGTACTTTATTAATGCTTCTATGTTAGCATATGCATGGGTATGAGATGATGTCGTGGGCTCAGTCAGGTACGAGTACACAAGACATTGAGCTAGGCCATGTTTGACTAGCGCGAGGCTGCAATACAGTAACCAGGCTCTGAAAATTAACTTTATCGATAATCTGTATTTCGAAAGTCAATTCCGATTTGACAAGAACAATTTCAATTGTTGACAATTATGGCCGCCGCAGCAAAGGGTATTCCTGTGAGGACATCCTTCCCTCCCAATCAGACGCTGTACATTACGAATTTGCCTTCGTCGAAGATTCAAAAAGATGATCTACGCCGGGAGCTTTACACCCTGTGCTCTACTTATGGACCGGTACTGGATGTGGTAGCTCTTAAGACTATGAAGATGAGAGGTCAGGCGCATGTGGTATATAGAGACATTCAGACGGCGACCCAAGCTATGAGAGCACTGCAAGGATTCGAGTTCCTTGGCCGGGAAATGGTGAGCTGGCACACTGTCCAAAGTGTACCTGTATAACTAACAGCTTCTAGCAAATTCAATATGCGAAGTCAAAGTCAGATACCATAGCGAAGCTTGATGGAACATTCCGGATGCCTTCTGCAGCAGCCGGTGCTGTGACCGCCACCGAATTGCAACAGAGTATTTTCAACGCACCACCTTCCGCAGCTACAGCAACCACCGCCTCGAGCAGTACCCTACCTCCTCCGCCTTCATCTCTCAAGGTACCTGCTCCTCCCACCAACCAAGATGCGGAAGACGGGAAAAGCCCCACTACAAGCGTGGCTGGACAGAAGAGACGGAGGGAGGAGGAAGATGAAGAAGAAGAGGACAGTGATGGGGATGTTGCTATGGAGGAGGATAGTGATGATGATTAGCAATGTGTGTTGATGCATGATAGGCGTTGGAGTTTTAAGGCGTCTGGAAAATGGGTTTATGGACTCTATCTAGAGTCATTTAGTCAAAATGTGATCGAATCTGAACTAAGATTTTTGACTAACACAATATATCTGCTATATTGTGATAGCAACTCTTCTTCTCATGTGATTCTCAATCCTGCCTTTAGCATATTTCATGTGTCTTCTGCCATCTCGTGAGGCATCCATAAACCCACGCACGCGCCTACTAAACCAAGCCATATCATCATGTAGTCGTTTAACGGACAATCGAAATTCTCCATAGCCTCTTGTGTTTGACAAGGGTGAATGAAAAATGCCGGCACATCTGTAAGAGGATGTGGCTAGACTTATTAGAAATGTATTTCCATGTCGGGTATACCTTATCACTTACAGCAGCAGAGATTCCACCCATTACACCAACGGCACGGAGCTGACTCTTATACTCCTCGGGGACTAGGTATCGATAAACAGAATTCAAATCAAATGCAGGCTCGTTCATAGGTAGGTCATGGAGCGTAAACCATAAGGTAGGCACCCTATAAGTAGGGTGCAGATGAATTTCGTAAACAACATATGGTTGATGTGAATACAAGCTATACTGTGAAGACCCTTCAGCCTTTTTCGTGGAGTCGTCATCAAGACGCAGAACCTCCTACTACTTGTCAAAGACCGAAACATGGACGACCTGCAACACTGACCTCGTCGCCATCCTCATCCAACATCTCGACTTCCAAGCTTGGAGCAGAAACCGGAGCATATCCGCTACTCAACTTTTCAAGGGCATGCGACAAGTCATCCTCGTCTTTAGGAGGCAGTAACAATCGAATGATTTCAACGTAACAAGTGCCAGTTGTGGCAGTATGGGCCACACGTAACTTCAAATTTTTCCTTGCAGGACCCAACTTTGCTCTGATATACCTTCGGTCCAGAAGCGCGCATGCAAGTTCGAATTCCTCTTCAGTAAGGGATGGCCACTGACGATAGTCGTGCCGAAAGGTCATCTTGTGAGCTTAGCACTAGCTACAGTCAAACCTTGAAGTCACTTGAGCAGGCGCTATTTTTGATATACTCGACGAAGCTATGAAACAAACTCAGCATGTCTTGAATAGGGAAGGAGCCAGAGATTCTAGACGCCGTGGAGTAACCGACAGAATGGCGAGGATCCACTTTTCATTCACGAACCTCAAGCACTGTGCTCGACGAGCTAAGAGGCACAGGTGGTATTGTCCCTTCGAAGAACTAAAGATCACAATGGAAACTCTACCGCTCAGATCTTGTGCTGTCTAGTTCCTTGCCCGTTGTTTCTCAGACGCTCATAATGCGCAAGGCTGAATGGGGCACGTGGTTACGCGTCCAGGGTGCAGTAGATCTACTAGGTGGAAGGCCGAGATCTCGATAAATTACTCTCAGGCTCGGCCTTAGTTAGGTACGGTGTCCTCAATTTGTCCGTTTAACAAGCTTATGTACATCACTTAGTCTCTCGAATTGCCACATATTTTCGTGTTTGTTCATAGTCGCTCTTTCTTTCAATGAAATGATTCTGAAGTTTCCATGAACGTGCGCGATCCTTTCAACCTTCGCCGCTCTCCAGCCTTCGACATCCTCCGAGGTACCGCAACCCAAGCGGCGTCAACGGTCACGCAACGGGTTAAAGAAGCCGGGGCGCAAGCCTATGAGACGGGCAAGCAAGCTGTGGAAGAGATGTCGACCTTCTCGATTCCAAAGAACGTCCCTTCATTCACAGACCCACAAAGAAACTTGGAAAACAAGGCTTGGGCGGCAGCTGGTATGACCGCAAGATCATCGACTGCTGGTGTCAATGGAGGAATGATCAGTGGAATGCAAGATCGAGTTGGCAATTTCTTTGGGGAAAATAGAGATCTGCCAATGTATAAAGACAAGCCATACTCGTATGCCTCTTCGAGGCGGGCACAACCTCTGTACAAACGACGACGCGTGGTTCTGACATTCTTATTATTCGTTGGATTTGTGTTATATCTTCTGGGTTTCTTTGGATCTGGCGATGACGGGAACGGGAAAGTAAAGGACAAATGGAAGTGGCTGCAGAAACCTGAAAAGGGCGCCGCAGCGATCGACTGGTTAGATCGCAGGGAACGGGTTAAGGAAGCTTTTACCTTGAGCTGGGATGCATATGAACGATATGCATGGGGTAAGTCCATTTTTTACTGTCTGGAAAGTGAGGGACGATGAATGACAATTATTCAGGTTACGATGAATTCTATCCAGTCTCGAAGCATGGAAAGCAAATGACACCCAAGGGAATGGGTTGGATAATTGTGGATGCATTGGATACCATGATATTAATGAATTTGACGAGCAGATTGCACCATGCGAGGCAATGGCTAACCACCTCCCTCAACTATGATCAAGATCAGGAGGTCAACACATTTGAGACTACAATTCGCATGCTTGGAGGTCTCCTTTCAGCACATTATCTTTCCACGGAATATCCAAATCTTGCACCGCTAAAAGAGGACGATGAAGGTGCTCCTGGAGAAGATCTGTACCTTGAGAAAGCCTTAGATTTGGCCGATCGAATTATTGGCGCTTTTGATTCTCCTTCAGGAATACCATATGCGAGCGTCAATCTACGTACCAGTAAAGGCGTTCCATCTCATGCAGACGGCGGGGCTTCCTCGACGGCCGAAGCCGCCACATTGCAACTGGAATTGAAATATCTTACAAAAATCACGGGTGAAACCTTGTACTGGGAAAAAGCGGAGAAAGTTATGAAGATCATTGATGACAATGGTGTGGAGGATGGGCTCGTGCCGATCTACATCTATGCAGATACAGGCCATTTCCGAGGCGAAAACATTCGTTTGGGTAGTCGAGGCGATTCGTACTACGAGTATTTGATCAAGCAATACCTACAGACATCAAAAGAAGAGCCCATATACGAGGAACTTTGGGACGAGGCACTAAACGGGGTCCGCAAGCATCTCATCACGTACTCTAACCCCTCGCGGTTTACGGTACTTGGTGAGAGACCCGAGGGATTGGGTAACGCTCTTTCGCCCAAAATGGACCATCTAGTCTGTTTCATGCCTGGTACGATAGCATTGGGTGCTACCGGTGGTCTCACCGAGGCAGAAGCTCGGAAACTTCCGAGTTGGAACGCAAAAAAGGATGATGAAATGAAACTTGCACGAGAATTAACACAAACCTGCTGGGGAATGTACAAGGTGATGGCCACTGGTCTTGCCCCAGAAATAGCACACTTCCATATCGACAGTCCTCCCCTACCTCCAGATGCACCACACAAAGCACCATCTACTTTCGACGACCCTGAAGACCAAGAATGGCGAAAAGACTTCATTATCAAGGGTAACGACAACCACAACCTTCAAAGACCCGAGACAATCGAGACCCTATTCTACATGTGGCGAATCACGGGAGATGTCATGTATAGGGAATGGGGATGGGAAATGTTCAAGGCATTCGTTAATCACACGGCAGTAGAGGATGGAGGTGGATTCACAAGTCTCTCCAATGCCGATGTCTTGCCGCCTCAAACGAAGGACAACATGGAGAGCTTCTGGCTCGTGAGTATCATCTTCTACTTCTTACAGCCAACTAGCTAACCTTCTTAGGCTGAAACACTCAAATACTTTTACCTTCTCTTTTCACCAAGTGACCTCCTGCCCTTGGATAAAATTGTTATTAATACAGAAGCGCATCCATTTCCAAGGTTTCAGCTGGGACCACTGTTCTCTACAGGATGGAAGAGGAAGCCTCGTGGTGCAGATGGGAAAATTCTACCAGAGCCTGCGGCCAAGCCGTCAGTTAAGGCGATCAAGGTTGAGGAAGTGTAGCATGCTGGGGCATGATTTAATGACACGAGGAAGGTGTATATACTATATAGTGATGGCGACCATGTAGATACCTTGTATTCTTATTATATTTCATTTTATATTTACGCTTGAATGCCTGGTTATTCTTGCATGAGAGCTCTTCGCCGCAGCACTGTTTATATCTCCAACACAGACATAACTAGCCGATGATAATGTTGAATACGGGCCTCATTTTAATCACAGCCAGTGGAATTAGTCCAGTTTTTCTACGCCGGAGACATTGTCCCTTCGTATTGCCTCTGCATTCCTCAAATATGGTTTAAAATTAGCATCCTTCTGTGGCAAGAGAACTCGAGTAGACGAGCGCGAAGATACACAGCAGCCTATTTTATTTTTATTTTTTTTTAATTTTGGTTATTTCATCCAATGACAACGCCGGAACCTGTTCGGTGAGCCTATTGAAATCCTCCTTCGTGGTCTCCTTTTCTTGCTTCAGTTAGCTAACTGTACAGGACACTCACTCAGCGAGAGCTTGCATAGCGTCGGCATCAGCTAGATCTTTTATGTAATCGAAGTGGGACACTTCAACCATTTAACGTTGACAAGCAAACGATCCGTGCCGCAAGTGCAAGTGCAAGTGCAAGCGTTCGGACGATTGATTTGGCTGGACCTCGGTGTCCAAGGTTCAAGATGATCCGAAAGTGGTGTCTGCGATTATTGGATCCAACGGCGCATCAATGCAGGGGATCGAGCTGAAAGTGGTTGCATGAGGTTACAACGGTCTACGGTTTAATGCCTAGCGCCCTACCCCAAATCTAGTCATACCTATCCATCAATCACTCCACCCAATCTCTTTTGGAAGGTAAGCCTTCTGCACGAGATAACTATGCACGAGATAACTATGCCCGTCTCGACTGCGAACCATCTTCTTGTTCTCCCATACGAGCTCTTGTACTCATACAATTGCCATCATGCCGATAACATATTCTATCATATGTTCTATTATGTAGAATATATGCAAGCACGCTATCGGCCATCACTTGCAACCCACTAGCGGTACGAAGTTGATTCAGAGCCTCCGGTTTAAAGAATCAGTTCAGCCTCTTGCACTGACGCAGCGGCCCCTCGAAGTCTGCGATCGAGAGCATCGCCGCGCATTATCGAATTACTACTCGTAGCGGCACTACAACTCGATCGATATCGCGATTGAGCGAACATGCAAAGCTACAAGATGAATGACATCGAAAAAGGAGGGGTTTATCCGGACAAGGACCAGTCAGTAACGCCAGATTACAGTAGCGGACGTGGAGAACCTAGCTATGTAGCAGTAACGCACATACAACACGGCATTGGGCGCCGCTTTGTAGACAGCTTCAGACGGGATCCGGCACTCACTACAACTCCGCCTGGGGTTGTTAGTGCAAATGGTAGAGTCTTTAACCCGGAACTGGCTGCTGCAGCGACGGCAAATTCTCCTCTGGCACGAAGCCTCAAAGGAAGACATCTGCAGATGATTGCAATCGGAGGGTCTATAGGTCAGTGTCCTGATTTGCAGCTACCACATAAAGTGCTAACTTGGTGTACAGGCACTGGACTTTTCGTTGCATCAGGCAAATCTCTCGCAACGGGTGGGCCTGCATCGCTAATCATATGCTTTACACTGATTGGGCTTATGCTGTATTGTACGGTAAGCATCCGAATTGCTCAACCATGACACGATTGAGAATAGCTAATAAATCGACCAGGTTCACGCGCTGGGCGAAATGGCCGTACTTTTCCCAGTGTCGGGCTCTTTCTCTGCGTACTCGACTCGATTCCTCGACCCGGCGTGGGGTTTTGCTATGGGCTGGGTAACAAAAAACGATTTTATCTTGGTTGAGCGATGCTAATTATTCCAGAACTATGCCATGCAATGGCTCGTCACACTTCCTCTTGAGGTCATCGCGGCATCCATCACAATCGACTTTTGGGACACAGACCAGCGATATAAACATGCGATTTTTGTCACAGTCTTCCTTTTCACTATTATATCGATAAATATGTTCGGTGTCAAGGGCTATGGGGAGGCAGAGTTTCTCTTCGCTATTGTGAAAGTCGTTGCTATTATTGGTTATATGTACGTTCATAATGCTCTAATTTGCAATATGATGCTAACACCATTTCAGAATTCTAGCCATTTTACTCAATTGTAGTGGGGGTTTTGATCCTGAGGGCTATGCCGTCGGGAAATTGTGGACGAATCCAGGAGCTTTCAACAATGGATTCAAGGGCCTGTGTAGTGTTTTTGTCACTGCGGCGTTCGCATTTGCAGGTACAGAACTAGTTGGACTCGCCGCTGCTGAGACTCAAAATCCTCGGAAGTCATTGCCTACCGCAGTAAAGCAGGTTTTCTGGCGTATTACTCTATTCTATATCGTTTCTCTGGTGCTCGTTGGGCTTCTTGTTCCCTATACCGATCGGCGACTACTTACAGAAGGAAGCGGAAACGATGTCGCATCGCCGTTCGTCATATCAATACAAAATGCGGGCATAGATGTTCTTCCATCTGTGATGAATGCAGTTATACTGATTGCTGTATTATCAGTCGGTAATTCGTCTGTTTTCGGTTCATCCAGAACCTTGGCAGCTTTAGCTGACCAGGGTCAAGCCCCCAAAATTCTTGGCTATGTCGATCGGAAGGGTCGCCCTATTGTGGCTATTGGTGTCTCGTCTGCGCTTGGGTTTATTGCATATGCAGCAGACGCTGGCGCGCAGGGAACTGTACTAGACTGGATGCTTGCATTATCTGGACTGTCCTCGATCCTCACATGGGGATCTATTTGCTTGGCTCACATACGGTTTCGACGCGCTTGGAAGATGCAAGGTCATTCTCTTGATGAGCTTGCTTTCCGTTCTCAGCCAGGTATCATTGGATCATGGATAGGATTTCTATTCAATGTGCTCATTCTCATAACTCAGTTTTGGACAGGAGCGTGGCCGACCGACTATGAGCAGATGACTGCAGCTGAACAAGTGCAGAGCTTCTTCTTGGCCTATCTAGCGGCACCCGTTGTCATTGTCTTTTACATAGCATATAAAATTTTGTTTAAGACATCTATTATGAGATGTAAAGATATGGATCTCAAGACTGGAATGCGAGATTTGGATCTACCGGCCCTCATAGCAGAAGAACGAGTAGAAAGAGCGGCTTGGCCCAGGTGGAAAAAATTGTATAAGACCGTCTGTTAGTTGTCTTGGTTATTGGGCGGTTAGGCTCAGGATATCCTGTTATGTTTTGTTTTTCTTGCTTCAAGCGGTAGATACCTTGGGGGCTCCGGTCTGGCAATTTGCTTTACTGTAACATTAGGCGAGATAGACGCCATATCTTATGTCACATTTCAACGAAGGATAACGCAACCCGATTTGGGACAAGATATTCTAGCGTCGATTGTTCTACTGAATATGGACAATATAGCGCCGACACAGGTTTTCTTCGTGCATCCACTACATTCTTGAGCTTCTCGTTAGCTAACCTTTGAACAACCTGGTAATGGAGCAATATCTAGAGCCTCCACAACGTGGGAATATATCAGACTTGTATCGCACATCTGTGGTACAACCGGAAGAGCACGCCTTGGAGGACGCACGTTACGGGACTGCCCGGAAATAATTTGATCATTACGCTGCAGCGCGTGACATCATGACTAATAGGATCCTTTTCAGCAAGAGGTGCCGCGGAAGAAGCCATCCTACCTTCCCAACTTGTTAAAGCCGTTCTGAAAAGTTGCCAAGGGAAAACTTTTCTAGCGGGAGAAAGTGCACATGGTTGGTGGGCTTAGTGAGGGGCGGCATTGCGGATAATGCACTGCAGTATGGATTATTTGCAGAGCTTTAGACATCGACCACAACAATACAGCTTGACTTTGGATAATTCACTTGAGAGCAGTCTGAAGCATTCAGAATTGGATTTGCAGATACAGATACTCGTAGTTAGTGCTGCAAATCTGATAAATAAATCTGGGGGTTCTGGAAGAAAGCTCTCGAGAATCGACTTTTGCGGTTCCCACAAATAAGTACTGCACTTGAGCTGCTGGTGGGGTTGACTTTTGATGCTACTTTACCCCTCCTCGCCCTCTTGTTGATTGCTGTCAGTCTTGATTGGTGATTACTCAAGAGAACCAGGCTCTAAGCTGCAACACTATCACTACTCTGGAGCTTCGTCCGGAGGCATTTCCAATTGGCTCCAGCTTTGAAAGATAAGGTACAAGGTACTGCTAAGGTGCGTGGTGGGGAGAGCATGTAGGTGGTAGGAGTAGGTAAGATTACATACCTCAAGGTTCCTTAAGAAGCTCCTTTTGCTCCTGACTGAACATTTCTTCCGCGCCTCTTTCATACATATCGCATCGCTCCAGATACAGTTTGAAGTCTGCAAGCTTGGATCATCTCAGCTACCAAGATGTTGGGCAAGAAGGTTCTATTCGTTTCATCCCTCCTGCCTCTGATTCAGGCACAGGAGTCCACCCCGGAAACTGTCTTGGGTGTCTATGTCTTCCACCGCCATGGAGACCGATCGACCAAAGCATATGCCCCAACCACTCTGACTGATCTCGGTTACGCTCAAGTATATGCTTCTGGAAACTACTATCGACAACGATACATTGATTCCAATGCGTCTTCGCCAATCCACGGGATCAGCTCCGACCTCGTCAAAACTTCTCAATTGAATGTCCAAGCACCAGTTGACGCCGTCCTCCAAAATTCCGCTGCTGGTTTCCTGCAAGGATTATACCCACCAGTTGGTGCAAAATTAGGAAGTCAAACACTCGCCAATGGCACTAGTGTTGAGGCTCCATTGAACGGTTACCAACTCATCCCTGTGCAAACCGTTACTTCCGCCTCCTCTGGTGCCAATTCCGAGAACTCGGCTTGGCTCCAAGGCCAAAGTGGTTGCGCAAATGCTATCACCAGCTCCAACGACTACTTCTTCTCCCAAGAGTATATGACTCTCCTGAACTCTACCAGGAGCTTTTACCAAAGCCTCCTTCCGGTCATCAACACGACATTCACCTCCGACCAGGACACTTTCAAGAATGCTTACTCCAGTATGTGCAACCTTTCATCTCATTCATATATAGTTACTGACATCACCAGTCTTTGATTACATTCATGTATCCACCATCCATAATTCCTCGATCCCGTCTGACAACCTTCTCACAAACGAGACACTCTTCCAGCTGCAGACTCTCGCAGATAACCACGAGTTTAACCTCGCATACAATGCATCCCAGCCAATCCGAGCTATCGCTGGTTCCACACTCGCAGCACAAATGTAAGATTATCTTCCCTGTAACCCTTCCTATATTCACGTCGCCCCCAAGCCATCCACTAACTAACCTACCTCTCAGTCTCCAACAACTCAACGCCACCATAACCGGCAAATCCAAAGCCCCCCTCTCCATCCAATTCGGTGCCTACGCCTCCTTCCTCTCTTTCTTCGGTCTCTCCGGCCTCTCCACCCTCTCCCCCAACTTCACTGGCATCGTCGACTACGCCTCATCCATGGCCTTCGAGCTTCTAACCAACGCCACCGTCTCCAACACCTCATACCCCTCCGTCTCCGACATCTCCGTGCGTTTCTACTTCGCTAACGGCACCGCCAGCGAGAATCCTCTCACCGCGTACCCGCTCTTCGGGCAGGAGAATGTTACGATCCTGTATACGACTTTTGTGGACAAGATGAACGCGTTTGCTGTGGGCGATCAGACCAATTGGTGTAAGGTTTGCGGGAACTCGACGGGGGTGTGTGCAGACAGTACGGCGAGCTCCAGCTCTAGCTCCAGCTCGTCTTCGGGTAGTGGCCAGTCTGGAAGTGGCAGTGGCAGCGGTGGCATGTCGAAGGCGGTGGCAGGTGTTATCGGCGCCATGGTTACGTTGGCTGTTATCTTGGGTCTTGAGGCTTTGGTGCTATTAGCGGGTGGTTTGAGAGTGGTTAGTAAGAAGAGATTGACGGGTGCAGGAGCTGCTGCTGGTACTGGTGCTATTGGTGGAGTGCAGGCTGGGAAGGCTGCGTAGGTGGAAGATGGTCTTGGTGTTAGTGTGGGCTCTTCCTAGGTAGAGAGAATGCTGCCAAATAGTGAAGCAAGTAGTAGTGCCTGCAGATGCAGGCAGAAGTAGTAATGAATTACGATGATATTTTATTTAAATGATCACTCGAGCTATCGACCCATGAATAAAAAGTCACATTAAAGGTCACTATGCAAGTTTGAGTTTTAGAAGTTTTAGGTATATTATTCATTGTGATGTGTAAGTATACAACAGTACTACTAGTGGTATCCAACTACCTTTTCTTTACCCATAATCCGTGACATATGCATGATCCATGATCCCTTTTTCAATGCCATCCAATACTGAAATACAAAAAACTCCCTCATTCTTTACCCAACCGTATGCTACAATGCCATACCATGCCGCATAAATGCATCAGGAACTCGTGAAAAAAACACGCAACGCTATGCAGCAAAAGGACATCATCTAATCCAACCCCTCACCATGCAAAATACTCTTCAAAATCCCGGCTCCCAGCCCCTCAACCGCCATCTCGACCTCCTTCACACCCACACAACTGCCCACCCTCTTCTCATCACCAACACCAACCCCCATACCAAACACCTTCCTGCCTCGCTTCCTCATCGATCCTAATCCAACAAATGATCCATTCTTCCCATCCACCGCACTAACTAGCGAAAGCGTCTCCAAGCTGCCCACTACATCTCTGAACTCCGTACTGGTCAACGGATGCAAGATCGAGTCGCGCGTGCATAGGATGTTGTATGTAGAATACAGAGATTTGATTGTCGGCGCCAAATTATTCGATTTGGAAGGTGTTGCGAGAAGATTTGAAGATGCTTGACGAGAGCGGGATTCCAAGGCCACGAGAGCGCAAAGTGCGGCTTTTTGTTGGAGATTGAGAGCCTTGAGACGTTGTGTTGAGCCGTGGCCGAATGTAGAGGCGGTGATTTTGTTCACATGAGCGATGGTTGCGCGGGGTGCGGTCTCCACAGTCAGTGTTGCAAGAGATTGGGCAAGCGTTCTTGGACGGGGAGCGGTTGATTTAGCGGGGGTATGGGTCGCTGGTGAAGAGAGATTGATGTTCTCCTCGAGGGCGCGCTTGGAGGGACTGTTCAGGAGGACTTGCTCTTGTAGCTCTAGTTCATGCTTTTGTTTCGTTTCTGTCTCGATGAGATCAATTGCTCGCCGGCAGATGTCGAAGGCTCTTCGTAAATCTCCTGTTTGGCTGGATACTTTTCGGGAGCAGAGTTCGATGGCTGCAGGGTGGAGAAATGGAATCCATGCTGGGTTTGCACTGTCTTTTGGGACAAGAGACTTGAGACGTGTGATGATGACATTTTTGATCTGGGCTGATGTGTAGGGTAGGAATGGCAGTAGTTGTGGTTGGAGATTGCGTGCCTTTAGTCGTGGGAGGAAGCGGTCAGTCAGATCCAATGCGTTCGCGATACCAATCAGAATCAACCGAGAAGATTTCTGTAAGGACCACTCGAATAGTTTGTACAAGATCTCGAGATCCAGAGTGAGGATGTGGTCGATCTCATCCAGCGTGATCAGATACACATCCTTGCTATTCCTTCGTGAAACCAATTTGCTTTGTAGAGCTTTCTCCTCATCACCCTCCATTACTTCCCCATCTCCACAGAATTCCTCCAACAGTAAACCATATAGATCCTTCGATGTCTTCATGCTCATGCAGTTGACGTATGTCTTGTGTAGTGTTGTTGACTCTTCGATTTCCGTTGTAACTTCGTTGACCATAGCACTCTTTCCGGTTCCCGGTGGACCGCTGACATAGATGCAACCACCAGTCGTTTTGGCAATACAATTTTCTGCAAAGGTCTTCAGCTCTTCTTTTTCCGCCTCTCTTCCGATCAGGCGTCCTGGTTCTGAGCTACGCGTGAAAATTTGTCGCGCTTTACTATAGACTGTTGCAATTGAACCGCCAGGGGTCACTGGGGTTCGAGGGGTTCGAGGGGTCATGGGCTTGCCGGTAACTGTAACGCGATGCCGAGGAGTAATTTGTACTTTTTTCGAGAGCGCATCTCGGTGTCGTGGTGTCTGGGGAGTAGGGACTTGTACCGATTTGGAAGATTCTGAAAGTTGTTAGCTAGAGATCAAGATCTGTTGATGACCACGGGTTATTACCTTCGTTGAAGTCATCTGACCAAGCGATCCGCCGGCCTGCAGCCCCATGTTTTGAGGGCGAAGACTGCGCGAGTATTGGTTTGGCCAGTTCGTCAACATCCATTGAGTCGACATCGGATTCGTCGGATTCACTGCGCCTGTGGCGAGTAATGAAAGGGTTATCGTTCTCATCATTGAAGATTTCCGTTGTTCGAGTTTGGCGTTTTGCACGCGTTGAGTGTACCTTCAGCGCTATAAAATGTAAGTCAGAATGTTGCAGAAAAAAATAGAAAGGTCAGCGCGTACCTGCTTCTCCCGAACTGCGAGTTCGTTTTCCTAACACAGAAGTCATGATGAGAGAAAGTGCAATTGACTCGAGTAGTTCTTGCTGTGTACAATTACAAAAAATAAAAACCTGAGTAGAGGTTGAGGAAGTTGTAATGAAGACGGCAGAAGGTTGATATGTGAAAAGAGAAACGCGACGCGTTGGTTCGCCAATTCGCGTAAAGTGGATTTGCCGTCAAATTTCGCGTTTCTTCAGTAACATTAATCAGCCATAATTGTTACAGTAGCCCCTGAGCCACCACCGTGCGGACCGAGCCACCTTCACCAAAATCAGAACGGAATAATAATTCAGCCCTTGCAGCTTTCATGTACTCTGTAACGCTGCCGATGATGCATTGTGATATACATGCAGTATATGCAGAATATTGAGATTCACTTCTTATCACGTCTATTATTAGGATGTTTGCTTCAATTCGAGTAGTCCCATTGCGAGCAGTCGGCAGCATAATCGCTATATCTAGCAATGGAACGGAAGAGGATTAGTCGACAGCAAGTCATGTACTGTATACATAACATACGAAGTAGGTCAACTGTCGTGCTAGTTCAAAGGTTATGAGCTACTTCTCCTAGCAATCACAACGGATAAAAGTAATGTGATTAACCTACTGTGATCCTGTATGGACGAACCGATACCACATACTGTGGGGATATAAGATTGCAAATGACCAAAAGGGACTTTGCCCTGGTTTGAGTGGAATAATGCCTTTCTCTAAGCTTGGCATTGTATCCAGTCGTTCTTCGTAGTTTATTCAGGGCTGCTTGCTGCTGTCTACTTCCTTCTTGGGTTGGCGGCAAGCTTCCAGAACCCAGATATCAAAAGCTACTCGACTCAAACACATCACAAGATTGCCCAGCGAGCCCAGCCAGCTTTTCATCAATGCACACATCCCTGATGAGCCAGCTGGATAGCTGTCCTCGAGACTACGAAGTAGTAGATAACTCAACCCGAGTCCCCCTGTCAGCTCCATCAGGCTTCGTAGCCGCCCACCCTTGTACCACGATATATTGCATGATGCTCCACGATGACTGGCTACCGGCCTGTGGCTGGGCGTGCACCTTCTTTGCCCCGCTCATCTCATTCGCTATTCGCTCAGATTCACACATTTGGCTGTATTATTCGGACTTCTTAAAGTTACAACCCAAGCCTGTTTTCTCTTCGTTGTAAGTCATAAGCTGGCTGTATCGTCCTCTGTTCGAAGTTGGCTCACTGCGCGGGTGGTCACCGTACCCAGAACTTTTGCTTCTATTTCTTGCATCTTGGTTAGATCCAAGTAAACGGGTTATTCGCCTCTCACAGTACGCTTCTTATCAAGTAACTATTCGTTGCCCTACCGGCCTTGATCGTGGTCACCTTAAGCTTCTGTTTTATTTGACGCAACATCCCCCGCATTAACCGAGAAAAGAGCGCCGCGCATACTCGAGTTCGTATTGTTCAACACTCAGTCGAAGATAATACATTTACGAAGCTTGTGCCACCCTTGGTAGGTTTATTTGGAGGAGGCTTAGTACGAAATACAAGATGGCGCGACGTACAGGAAGACCCGGCGAAGAGCTATTCATGCAACGGCCTAACGAGGGTTGCGATAGCCCGACAGTCACAATAGAGCCTTTGCGGATAGTAAAGCCGACAAGTCCTCCCAACAATCGATCACGAACGAACTCGACTAGTCGATTTGCCTCTCCCCCTCTGTCAAACAAACCGACTTTTCCACTGCCCCCAGGTGCTTCAAGCTCTGCGAGTCCTCTACCATACCCAGACGATGACGACGATGACTTATTTCAGAAACGCCCCAACAACCCTCCATATCCAGACGACCGAGGGAAAGCCCCAGATAGAACAGGGTCGGGCGATCAGGAAAGAATATCTGCAGGCAGTAACAGGAAGCCTGCGCACGATACTGCACCGCGGTTCACAAGCCCCACCGAGAAAATTGGTCCTGGATTATCAGAAAGAAGAGGAAATGTGCCTCAGCCCTTGCCTGCATCACCAGAGTTGAATTCTCCAGATAGAGAAGGGCTTTTCACCAGATTGCCTGGAAATGAGCCAAATGGGCAGGGCAATAGACATTATTATCCACCCCCCATTCCAAAGCCCACTTCTTCAAATGTGCCAGCTATTCTATCACCAACCCCAAGAAACGACATGAACAGATTTGCTTCAACTGCCTCAACCTCAACTACAAGGGCAACCAGAGGCTCTCCCCCTCCGCCAGAAACTCCTATTGATCAGCCGGCCGAGCTTAGTGGTATCGAGGCACGCTACGCTGCGTCTGGTATTCCAGGGACCGCGACGTTGAGTAGTCTGCAGGCACAGAATGCCGCAGCTGCTCAGCGAGCTAATCAGTATGCACCACCGCCTGTTCCACAAATGCCACAATCCCCTCCTGCAAGACCATGGACGCCTACAGAATCACCAGAAAATGCACCACACGGTCCACCAAGAGTTTACCAGGGGATGAACGAAATTACTCCGACAACATCTCCTCCTGCCCCTGCTCGTCCGGAAAGGCAACCACTGCCTGCGCAAGCAAATACCCTCGAGCAAGATTTCCAGCGAATGCAAATGTCAGCCGAAGAACCCCCTCCAGCCTACTCAAGTGTCACACCTGCTGCGGCCAATTCACAATCCTATCCGAATGAGAAGCAACAGCGGGCGAACCCACCAGCTGCTATAGATACGGCTCCAAAGCCAAATATTGCACCTCCCTTGGCTACGCCTGCCAATAACCCTGATCATCCTGCGTTTGCGAATGACCCAAGGACACAAGCAGCTCCTGTACAACAACCGCATGTGGAAGCTGGCCCTTCCGTTCAGCCTGTCAATACCTCACCATTCCAGGGTGCTGGTCCAACCTCGCCGCCACCCCTACCTGAAGGATGGATTGCTCATCTGGACCAGAACTCTGGCCAATACTATTATATCCACCTTCCTACTCAGGCTACACAATGGGAATTCCCCAAGGGTCCTACTCCGTTGAACGATGTACCGCTATCCCCGGTTCATTCTACTTATGCAGGTTCGGTCTTCGGAAACCCTCTTGCTTCGCCAGGTTTGAGTATGTTCAACAAACAAGGTCTCGCATCACCAGGATTCCAGGCTCTTGCTTCCCCCGGTTTCCAGGGTATGGCCTCGCCTGGCTTCCCTCCGCACACCCCAGGATATGCTGAGAGTATCATGAGCATGGCTTCAGGAACGCCGACGGTGTCAGGCTTCTCTGGACCGCCACCAAGTGCGGGTGTCGATATGTACAAAGTTGCGCCCACGAATGGTGTATACTTCGGTCCATATTTAAGATATGTGAATATGGACATGCAGAATGGCATTTGGTTAGGCACGATCTTGCTTGTCACAGATGCTCCGCAACCGCCGACGATCCACATCCACAAGAGCGTCGATTTGTCGCCAAACCCTAGGCAGTTAAAACCAAATCCAATCTTCACGCACCAGAGATGGGTGTTCTATCGTTACGACATTGATCTTCAGATGGGTGAGGGACAAGGTGATAAGTGGACGTATGCTATTACTTCACATTTGGGCTGCACACGTTATGAGTTCTTGGTGGCAGGACGTTATGAGACAAATTGGAGGTTTATTGCACACTCTGGTAACGATTTTGCAATGAATACTACTGCTAATGAACGTTCCAAGCTTGGAGGAATTGGCTTCATGTGGAAAGATATTTTACAAAAGAACGTGGAATGTGGTGGTTTTCACGTGCAACTGGGTCTTGGAGACCAGATTTATGGAGATAGACTTTGGAAAGAAGTTCCTCTTCTGAAACAGTGGCTTGCTATGAGCGGGAAGGAGAATCGAAGAAGTGCGGCATGGACGGCAAGGCATGAAGAAGATGTGTCGCATGCCTATTTCCATTACTACACCAGTCATTTTGACCAACCTTACTTGCGAGAAGCATTTGCTCAGATTCCTCATGTCCTTCAGATTGATGATCATGATATGTAAGTTCCTCGGTATATATCTTTTGCGCAGCGCTGACAATATGCAGCTTCGACGGTTATGGCTCGTATCCAGAATACATGCAAAACTCCAACATGTTCAAGAACATTGGCCGTATCGGTATTGAGATGTATCTCCTTTTCCAGCATCACACGACGCTTGATATCCTCCGAAACGTAAGCACTGACCTGGACCTCTTTACCATCACCGGTAATGGATGGCACTTCGTTAAGTATCTTGGTCCTTCTGTAGTTGTGGTGGGACCGGACTGCCGCTCTGAACGCAATCAACGTCAAGTCCTTGCCGGTCCTACCTACCAAGGAATCTTCCCCAAGGTAGCAACGTTGCCACCCAGCGTACAGCACTGCATTTGGATGATATCCGTACCTATAATATATCCACGTCTTGAAGCTGTAGAAAGTCTTGCACATACTATGGCAACTGGAAAGAAGGCTGTCAACACCACATATAATTTACTGGGCAAAGTTACAAGCTCCGTGGCCGGAGTTGTTGGTGGTAAAGAAGCAGTATCATCCGGATTCTCACATGTCAAGAAGGCTGTTGGGAAATCCGGTCTGATGGGAGGCGTGTTGAACACATTTGGTGACATAGACATTGCGGACGAACTTAGGGATATGTGGACACATGAAAGCAAGGATTTGGAACGCACGTACCTGATACGGACGCTGCAAGGTATTGCTCATCAGAAAGGCATTAGGATGACATTCCTTTCCGGTGGTAAGTAATGATCAGGCCAGCTGTCACAAACTTTACTAACGCACGGATAGATGTAAATTGCTGTGGTGCTGGTCTTGTGCATGACCCTTCACATCCTTCCGATCACAAAACCATGTATCAAATCATCTCCTCAGCGGTAGTAGCAGCTCCACCACCATCATACGTACTTAAAATGCTCCACAACAACAAACCACTTTACGTCCCTCTCAATGGCGTGAAAACCACGAATCAAGTCAGCGATACTAAGGAAGATATGATGGAGATTTTCCAAACGGATACCAACGGTGGCCCAAGAGACATGAAGAAGTTGATGGGAAGAAGGAACTACGTGGCATTTGTCGCATTCGATCCGGACGCGATGATGGGTCAGATGAGCGCTAATGGCAGTATGCACAGTGGAAACGCGGGATTATCAAAGCTGAGTCTCGCGGTAGACTACGTAGTGCAAGGGGATGGTGGATTCAGTCCTCCTACGAAGTATGGGCCTGTAATTATACCGAGTCTAGAGTTTGGTAGATGATCGGATGGTTATGGAATTTTGACGGAGAAATGAGTCATGATTGAATGGGTAGGATGGCATGGGATGATGAATATATTACGCTGTTTCGATAAACCTTTTCACATTCTTGGAGACTCAATGCATCTTAAAGGGGAGTTAGGAAGCGTATCCAATTGGTGGGCTGGGATTGAATATCATAGCTTGGTCTTTTCGTGCGTGGTTATCTTGTCAAATCTCGATGATTTTACATACATCCTATATTGCGATTCCATGATGATACATCACAATAATATTACGAAGGCATATGTGTCCTTTACTTCATGCCAGGAAGTATCAACATCGTTGTCTTACGTGCACTCGTACAATAGTAATCGGTACACATACGAGTTTTGATAGTGGGGCAGGGATCAAAATAAGGTAAGAGGGGGAGGGACCATCCGCTAAGAAACAATTCTACTGGGCACAAGGTGAACGAACCCCTAGTTCATTTAATTTAGCATGCCCCTGTTCATATCTGTCCCTCCATACAGGAAGCAGAAATAAATATATATCAGACCGCCAAACTGATTCTTGTCCCTTCTTCGAGCCTCAATCTCAGTCTAACACTTGTTTATACCTATTCGCTCTCTTCTACCTACGGCCAGTTCGCAATACACTCTCTAGAAACAGACTTCACATAACGAGCGTATATCAATCATGGCGGAAACAGTAGCTGCGAATTACCCACCGCTCGCAGAGCGTCCTTTCAAAAACACAATCCTTCTTTTCGATGTCGATGAGACACTCACTCGCGCACGACGAGTAAGTTTTTTCCATGTCCTACCTCTCTTCTACCGCCTCTTTCTCATCTCACTCATCCCCCCACTTCCCCCCTCACTCCCCTCCTCCCACCTCTAGCAAAACCTCGAGTAGAAACCCCCTCACTAACCACCCCCACCTCCCTTAGACCGTCACCCCGGAAATGCTCTCCCTCCTCTCCCACCTCCGCCAACACTGCGCCATCGGCTACGTCGGCGGCTCCGACCTCGCCAAACAGCAAGAGCAACTCGGCACGCAAACCATCCCCGTCACCACCCTCTTCGACTACTGTTTCTCGGAAAACGGCCTCACAGCGTACAAATCTGGCTTGCCCCTCCCCTCCAACTCCTTCATCAAGTGGATCGGCGAGGACAAGTACAAGGAGCTGGTGAAGTTCATCCTGCACTACATCGCCGATCTGGACATCCCCGTGAAGCGGGGCACCTTTGTCGAGTTCCGCAATGGCATGATCAACGTGAGTCCGATTGGGAGGAACGCGAGTGTGCAGGAGAGGAACGAGTATCAGGAGTATGATTTGAAGAATAAGGTGAGGGAGACATTCGTGGGGATACTAAAGGAGAAGTTCAAGGATTTGGGGCTGACGTGAGTTTTTCTTTTTCTACCATCTCATCGTTTTCTTCTATCCATCTACTCTTTCCTCTTCGTCCCAACCAAACCCAAGAAACCCTCCTCCCCCTCCCCCCCAGTTACCATTCATTACCCCTCCCACTAACCTCCTCCCAAAACAGCTACTCCATCGGCGGCCAAATCTCCTTCGACATCTTCCCCACCGGCTGGGACAAAACCTACTGCTTGGGGCTGCTCGAAAAAGACGCCCAGCAGCCCGGCGGCATCGAGTACACCGAGATCCACTTCTTCGGCGACAAGACATACAAGGGTGGCAACGACTACGAGATCTACACGGATCCGAGGACGATTGGCCACAGTGTTGCGGACCCAGATGATACCATTAAGCAGTTGAAGGAGTTTATGGCGGAGAAGGGTATTAAGTATTAAGTTTGGGGTTTTCTCTGTAGAGAGAGGGAGGATTAAGAAGGGAGAAAGAGGAGTTGGAATTGAATAAGAATAGAGGCGGAAAAAAGTTTGGTATAGATGTCCAACGTGTGATTGTATGTAGCGGCGCATATCCAGCCAGTTCAGATTTGCCGGTGAAGGGATTGGTTTGCGATTTTGATGGCTCTTACACGATTTGCATTGGGGTTCCCCATAAACCATTTTATGTCTGAGCCTCCTTTAGAAGATACATAAAACACATCAGCTGTAGCCAAAAGGAATTGGATAGCTTTTTGCCCTTGCTTCATTTCATCATGACCAATCTACATTCTCAGATATTCTCCATCTGAAACTGCGTACCATCCTCACCCACCACCCCATTCCCATTCCCATCCTTCCCCTTCACGATCCCCGCCCACCTCTCCGGCATAACCTCCCTAAAATCAAACGTGCCCGCCGCCCCCCTCAAGACCTCTCCCTTCTCTGTAATCACCGCATCAATCAGTGCCGCCGGCGTAACATCGAACCCCGGATTCCAGACCTCAATTCCCTGATGAGCAATCGCAACCCTCTCGCTCTTCCCCGTATCGACCTTCCCATCCTTTCCCACCACCGCCCCGCTAATCTGCGTCAGCTCCGTGGCCGGCCGATTCTCGATCTTGATCTCCGCCCCCGACACACACTCCAAATCGATGGACGTCGTCGGCGCCGCGACAACGAAGCGGATACCATGCGCGCGGGCGAGCACTGCGAGCGAATACGTGCCGATTTTGTTGGCGGTGTCGCCGTTGCGCGCGACGCGGTCCGCGCCGACAATTACGGCGGATATGTTGCGGGAGTCTTTGAAGCGGGCGAAGAGGGAGCCGGCCATGGAGTCGGTGATCAGCGTGGAGGGGATGTTTTCGTAGACGAGCTCGAAGGCTGTGAGGCGTGAGCCTTGGTTGTAGGGCCGGGTTTCGGTGCAGTAGGCGTGTTCGAGGTAGTTCATTAAGTGGAGGGAGCGGATTATTCCTAGGGCAGTGCCGTGGCCGGAGGTGGCAAGGGAACTGGGTTGGAAGTGTTAATGGGCCGAATTTGAGACTGAAATGAGGGGTTTTGGTAGGCAGATAGATAGACATACCCGGTATTGCAGTGTGTAAGAACACTAATTTTCCTGTACGTCTGATCCGGCGCCCCTTGAGTGAAAGGCGGGCTCGTGGTAAAGTATTTCGAACTGTCGCCATCGTCTTCAGGCGCAACGGGCATCTGCTGCCGTCTCAAATATTCCGCTCCGTATCGACCAATAGCCAAGTTGGTTGTATGATCATCCTCTAGTATCTTCTCTGCAGCTGTAATATATGCCTGTCTAACCTCTGCACAAGCCGCATCTTTATCCGCTGTATTTGAGTTGGTCGAGGTGGTTTGGGAAACTTTCTTGAGAAGTTTGATCGCGTTGGAAAGATCAACTGCAGTGGGTCGACTGCCGAGGAGGTATTCGAGGCGTTTGTTGATGTACTGGACGGTTTCTTCTTTGCTCTTGGAGTCTGCGGTTCTGTTAGATCGTCGGTCTTTCTCGGGCGCTCTGTAGATATGTAGCAACGAACCATCTTTCTTGTGATGAAGCTCAACAGCCAGGGCAAGTGCTGCCACAATCGCGATTGCTGGTGCACCTGAAAGGGACTCCTTAGCTTCCAACACTTCTCGATCTCCAACAGTACCGGCAGCAAATACCTCTCACTCGCATCGACTTGATGGAATCAAATGCCTCTTCACAAGTAGAGACATTATCGTACACAAACTCATGAGGGAGCTTCAATTGATCTAGGACTTCTAGCTTTCCCCTCGTATATTTGATAGCTTCCAGGCCTGCCATTGTTGTTGTTGTTGTTTGGTAGGCTGTAAATAATTTTCGACGGTTCAAGTTTTTTGTACGCGTTAGGCTTGTAGAGAGAATATAGTATAAAACGAAATAGCTACAGATAGGAAGTAAATGTAATGCTAATTGCTGTAATACTAAAATAGGTAATAGTGAATAAATAAGATGTGAACCAACATGTCTCTTCTGTACAAATTCGCTGCTGAAGATCTTCGTTTGCTTTTTCTTTTTTCTTACTCGACCCCGCTCCCCGCCCCCTCCCCAAAAATGGCGGCGCTTGGCAGATCTGCCCCACAGTGCATCAACCAAAGGTAACACTAGCTAATGCCATCTAAACGTCCCTGGCTTGACCGGACTTGTATGGCTGTGGAACTATATAACGTTCTATAATTGGAGATTGCTAACTGTCACCGTTCGGTGTTACCACCAGTCGGAGGCCCGCCGCAGAATTGATATGCAGCACGCTATCGGACCATTGCTCCGCCTCCTGTTCCCATCGCCTGCAGATGCAGTTGCAGAATCAGGAAACACTTTTGCATCTGTGATAAGAAACAAATTCGATCATCATTCCTTGGTTGCGTACAGACACTTTTTGAGATCCTACTGCTTAGATACTCGATACAAGAGATGTATCTTCTCATTCATACAGCTCTTGTCCTATATCCTGACTTGTATCGAGGCTAGGAATACTACTACTATGGGGAATCATTATCATCATGATGCCCTGACTATCCAATGACTCCGGGCTCCAATGCAGATCCAGGACGCCAAACAAGACTTCTCTTGTACATACTCCACCTAGACAAATTCGGCGACCCTCCATACTTAAGTGCCCCACTATTCTTCCTGGTATGTACTGCAAGCTCAAAACACTCGACAAATGAAAATTCTTCTTGGCGTAAATCAACGTTTCTCTCCTCGACTACTGCGGTCTACAATCTCCCCTGCCCTTAGTAGAGCGCTGACAGGATCTAATTCGTTATCTTCAACAGTAGACATGTAGCTGTGGAGCCGGGGAGATTCTTCTTTAGTGGCGGAGTGTGAAAGACTAAGTGGTGCCTCGCTATACCTCCGCATGGGAGGCATCGCGGTGGGGAAATCAACAATTGGGTGCATACCTATAGGCATTTATCAGTAACACAACATCAATTGAAGGGCACGGAATAGGCCAAGAGCAAACAAACAATATGAAAAAGGCCGCCACGAACCATTCGGAGAATGCTGAGCGCCAAGCATGGATGACTGAGGCGATATCGATGGGGCGGGTAGATATGAAACAGGCCCGTCATAGTTCCCAGATTTTTGAGGATATAAAGCGGGCATGGGAAGAGACCGGTCAATATTGGGCTCCATAGGTGTTCGAGGATTGTAGAACGTTGATGAGTTACTGGTAGAAGAACTAGTTGATTGGCTCGTAGACTCGGTCGAAAGAAGTGGTGGTGGTTGACTGCTTCGCTCTGAGCGGAGGTGATGCTGTCTTGAGCCACCAAGCGCAAGTTGGTCCAGTATGGCCGGGCCGGAATGACTCCTACGTCTCTCGCTCATGTCTACAATCCTTTGGATCGGCTGAAGAATGGCAGCTTCCTCACGGCGGCCATCCCGCCAATTTTGTGCCCCAGGACCAAGCATCGACTCGCGGTAGCCTGGTAATATCGACGTCGAATGAGTTGGCGACCCTTGGCCAAGTCTTCCTGAAACCGATGATGCTTTGTTGAGAGTCGGTAAAGTAGGTAGAGTGGAAATCGATGACAAAGGTGTCGATTGTGTAGTAGCTGCGCTCCATGGAGACTTGGAAGATGCCGAAGAATCAACGCGGCTACGACCGGTCGTGGCTTCACTATACTGGCTGCCAGTACTGCTGCTTGCTGTCCCACTACTCGCCGTGCTTGCTTGAGGCTCAAGCTTGGGTCTTTTCGCAACGTCCATCTCAGTCATCAACTGCTGGTTCTGCTTCTGCTTGAATTCTGCCAGATATTGGGAATAATCCTTGTAATTTTGTGTCTTCTTGTACTCGGCCAATTCGTTGTTGTAACGTTCTTTCGCAGTGAAGGCCTGGTGCTCGTAAGGTTCCTTTTCTGCTGGTGACAAATTCTGCCAATTCTCTCCTACAAGCTTCGCTATTTCAGTGAAAGATAAATTCCGACCTTTCAGATCTTCACGCATTTTATTTGAAAAAATGACGTATGCAGACGGCGGTCGCTCCGGCGCATTTTCATCAGGTTTAGGATGCCTCCTGTATTTCCTCTTAGCACCATGAGGACCGCTTCCTCCCTCCTTGACGTCTCCTCTCCCCCCTCCTCCCTTCTGCTCATCTACCTGGCCATCACCAGGTCCTGCACCAGTTGGTGATGCAAGAGCCCTATCGGATGAGAGGCCCCTCGAATTAGCGATTTTGCGTTGAAGCTTTCGCCGATGACCAAGCTTGACACCGAGAGCATCGAAATCTGACTCCGTTATATCGAGTATTGTGTCCCATGAGTCAAAACCCTGTTCAATGAAATCGTGTAGGTAATGAGAGATGCCCAGCTCCGCAAATATTTCTGCCAAGTCAGTCATACAGCAGGTTGCCTCTGGATCTTCGTGTCCAGATATGCACTTGTCATATAGCGGTAATTTCTTCGATTCGTATGATGGTGCTCAAATGAACGAAGTTTCACTCTTTCGCAAAGAAGCTTCCGATTCTCGCAAAGCCGTCAACGGCTGTTAACTCGGTTCGAGGTTCCAAGAATTTGTTGAAGGTATATATCTTGGAATGAGCATCGACTTTTATAAATGATATGCCGTTAGTCCCCCACCAGTACTCTGCGTGTGTCAAACCTCGAAGGCTTCTTTAAATGACGGTAAGAATATTGGGTTGCGAGAGGTAGAAGTTCGTCTTGAAAAATTGACCACGAAGGCGAATGGATCCTCTTGCTCACATGAAGACACTGCGAGTATGGGGACCTGCAAGCATCAGAACTCAAAACAGTTGATTGACAGCAGAGGTCTCGAGATGGTCCAAACTGCAGCGGCATGCGATGGGAAGTGTTCGGCTGTAAAAGCTTCGATTAATTGGAGATTAGAATAGATCGAGATAACAGTAACAGTGGCGTGAAAATCCTAAGTAGTAGTGACCGGCGTGCGGTAAATAGGTAGATGGTGCTTTGGTTGAAGTTAGCTAAGAGTCAGGCAATATCTATCAAGTGTAGAAGAGAATGCCAAATTATTTCCGATGCCACGATCTGCAGTGGTAGAACATGCGGATTTTCAGAAGGGTAACCAGGGAGATGAGGTATCTGGAAGGTATACCTTCTGAAGGGTGGAGAACCAGTGGGCCTGGTGTGTTTGATGATCTTTGAAGAGAGTTTTCCTTATTCACAACCTGGGCACGAGCTGTGGTGGGAGGGATCAGAAGGCCGACGAATGCGCTTGCTTGAGAGAGTCGTTTGGTTCGGTTTCTTTTTCCGCTGGTATGTCTGGAAGGCGAGGGGGAAGAGAAATTGAACGTATACTTTGGGAGAAGTTGAGAAGGAAAAGGATGCGATTCGCTGTATGGGGGATAGATACTAGATGCCAAGTGCAGAGATGGGTTTGTATATCGAGATCGGCCTATTAACACGCTTATGGGAGACGAAATGGGCAAACGTTAGAAGGTGCAGATTCCCATAGTAGATGTGTCATGGGCCCGGATATCTTGCAAGTATCGATGACGATGATGAAAGGGGACGGCGTAGAGGAAGTAGAAGGAGGTAGAAGTAGTACCAACCTAGGTATAAAAAGAAAGGAAGCACGGTAATAAAGGTGCGTAGCGTTTTACTTCAAGGAGCGACCTTGAGCACTGAATATCCAATAAAAAACGAATTAACTACCAGAAATGAGAAAGGAAATAATGGCGACTTTGTTTCTTATGCCTGTTTTGGGGGGGTGAATTAGAAAAGAGAAATTTTTGGGAATCTCGATCGTCCAGAAGACGAAGAGGCGAGTTTGTGGGTGATGATGGGATTTTGCCAGTTTTGGCCTTCAGTTTGAGCCAGTCAGGTTAAAGTCGGTTCGGGATTTGAATTTACTAAGGGGGTGGATGGATTGGGAATGTGGTGGGGGGCTGGTGATGGTGTGGATTTAGGGAGGAGGGAGGGGGTGGTGGATGGACACTTTGTAGAGGATGGAGGAGATAGTAGCAGAGGACAGAGGAGATACTAGCAGAGGATAGACTCTGCCAGAGGATTGTGCGAATGATGGCATTCCAGGGTCGTCCGAATCACGCGAAACTACGGTGCTGTGGTACTTGGTAGTCAGTCCGTAGGTCCATGGACTGAGGGGGACAGCCTTTTGATGTCTTGGGCCAACGGAGCGGGACCGCTTTAGGACCTTTGAAAAAACGTTGGTGACGGCGGTGACGGACTCAAGGGCCGCAGCAACGGACCCATTTCTAATACTTCGTGTATATAAAAAAGAAAGAAAGAAACGGGGCCAAACAAGCACAACAGCTTTTTCTACCGTACCAACGTACTGACACTTGGGCGAAAGGCGAGAAAGGGCAGGAATGGCTCGAGGATGACTAAGCCAGCGAAGGAATTTGCGAATGTGATACTTGATGAAGCAATTGCAAGCTTTTTTCCATTTACGTGGAGGAATGAGGGGGATGGGACAGGGACAGACGGAAGTATCGCAGCGCAGCATTACAAAGCAGCAGCAGCATCGTCATCGCCATCGTCATGCTCGTGATACGAGATTGTCACGCAACATGGACAATGGCAGGAGAGAAAACAGCCTTTCTCTCCTGCGCAAAGAAAATGGCATGTTTGCTCCAGCCGGTCGTGGGCACGTTCTAGAACCTCTGTATCATCTTCTTCCCTCTTGGCGCCTCATCCACAAGGCATGGCGCCAGAGCCATAAGGCAGACGCGCGTATCGATCATCGATGATATATACTTCGTATACATAGGGAAGGATATGATGTTGAGCGTATCCCGTAAACACAGGAGTCCTGGCCAATAAACACGACACATGATTATATTGGGTTTGCACCCCCGGGTGGTTAAGACTTTGAGTTCCTCAACCCTGAGGAGCAGCTCCTCTCCAGTCTTCATTGGGGACAGTTTCTTCTGACTCCTGCGTACTAGCGACGGCTCTTGGCCAAGTGGTAAACTCGGATCTCACTCGAACGTCGATTCAACAGCAAAGTCCCGATAATACTTACATTTTCTTAAAGCAGCGCCGGCTCCTTCGATCCCGGTACTCACATGTATCACGCGCTAGCGCGCGCTGGGTACTGGGAAGCAAAGGCAAAGGAAGGGGAGAAGCAGGAAGCACGCACGTATGTCCGAGTAGGTACTATGATATCTGGCGAAATAAAGGTTAAATTTGTTCTGGTAGATTCTATCAACAGGGGTAGTTTCATCGAATCACATCGTCAGGATCATCCAGCACGGGAGAATTTTAACAAATAGCCGGGGTATGCGTATGGACCTTTATCATGCCTGTCACCAAGTTGTTCTTTCTTTCTGTCTGTCTGTGTGTGTGTGTGTTTGTATCTGCACCTCTGCATATCCGCAAATCTGCATATCCGCAAATCTGCACATCTGCAAATCTGCAAATCTCGCAACCTAGGCAGGCTTCAGGCACAACATCTGCCCATAGTGTCACACCCCGATACCTCGCATCGCATCTAGGTCTTTCACTAGCTCTTGAGGGCTGGCGCTCTTGAGGATTGGAGCTCTAGCTAAGCTACGAAGGTGTATGATTGAAGACATCCTTCGTATGGTTGACAGACACGGAGGGAAATGCCGTTGCGGATAGACGCCATGTGGATTTGGTTAGCTGCTGGCGCGGGATCTGACAGCACACTTGGGGAGAAGCCCTTTTGCCCCTTGGAATTCCCATTTTCCGATTCCTATTCAACATCTGCCCATCTCTATTTGCCCCTTCTCGAGGCAATGCCACCGCCGCACGTGACTCCCTCGCGGTGATGGAGAACTGTCCTTAATTACTTATTTACTTGTATACTTATATACATATATACATACCTACATACCTACATACCTACATACATACATACATACATACATACATACATACATACATACATACATACATA
>JAJCXA010000063.1:0-182345 GCA_026770245.1 Clarireedia aff. paspali H2
AGGGGGGTTCGAGGGGGTTAAACATTTCCAGGCAAGGTGAAGATCGGTAGGGGGGAGTTGAAGATTGGCTGGGGGGAGTTGATGATTAGCAGGGGGGATTGGATGATTGACAGGGGGGATTGGATGATTAGCAAGGGGGAGTCGAAGGCAGGTAGATAGAAGGAAGTTGAAGATTGGCATGGGGGGAGGGGGTGAGTGAGATTTATGAGAAGTAGTGTTCTGTAGGGAAGAATTAGATTAAGATTCTGGTATTAGAAGTATAGTTAGAATGGATTTGCTTCTTGGTTTTCAAATAATTGATTGATGGAGTTTGAGTGAATTTTTTGGTGGAATATTGGCAGGGTAGGGTAGGTAGGGTGTTGGTGGATGATACAGTCGATGAGATAATAGATCATTGGGTTAGAGGTTATGTATGTACTTTGAGGAACAGCTCCCTTTCTTTGTTGCGTAGATAGTATAGCTATCTCTTAGAATTGGTTCATCCTCAATTGAAGAAAGTAAGGGGAGATTGGTATTGATGTGGAAAGTACGAGTCGAGTATGGGAGGTGAATGTTGAGAGATGGAGATGGTGGGAATGGAGACTGGGCTATGCTGTGCTGTGGTTGGGAGAGAAGGTGCAGGCTATTGGCTTGATGTAAGCATCAAAGGTGGCTTGCCCCCCGAGGCTGCCGACTGCCGGTTGCTGGCTTGATGTAACTCTCAAAGGTGGCTCAGTCCGTCCCCCCCCCCTGAGACTTTTCTCCCCCTGGGATCGAGGTTGAGTTAACCGTGGGGCATGGGAAATTCTACGGAGGTATGCGAGATTGTCAGAATTGTGCATCATGCAGCGCAGTACTGATAGCCTGATAGCAGGTGAGTACCGCCATCATCTTTATTATATGCAGCTTATGCAGAAACCTCGTACTCTAAGGGTAGGCAGGTGTTGTGGCTGATTGACTGGATTATCAAACTTCCGCTCTTTAGGAACATCCAATTAGACGATCGGTTCATCCGTTGACCATTCATTATTGATCGTGGATCAATCAGATCCAGCAGATCGACTAGAAGTCTTCTATACGATTTACGAAGTAGTATAGAAACAATTGGGACCAAGAGCTGGCAGAGGAAACAAGGGAGATGATTGTGGTTTTCTATGTGTGGTGGTGATGATGGTGGTGTTTGGGATATATATATACCAGATACCAGAGGTTATTTATTTTATTTTGTTTTGTTTTTATTTAATTTGTTTGTATATTCTTTAAATTACTTATTAATCTCATATTGCATTACATTACATTTGTAGAATTATTTATTTCATTTCCATTTCCATTTTCTTACTATACTGTGGTGTGCGGTGGTGTGCTATGAGTATGTAAAAGTAATATTATATCGTCTTGTGCAACTGGGACTGCAACTCTAACTGCGATAGTAAAATGAGAGAGAGGGAGAGAGATTACTCTATACAGGACAGTGCGTCTCAGTTATTTATTTTATTTTTTATTTATATTTTATTTTACACGAAGCAGTGAATACAAACTCTTTTAAGGTACAGAAGGGGGTTGCATTCATGTGATAGTGAAGACGGTAAGGACGGGAATGACAGGGGACAGAGGAAATAGTGGTCAGTTAACGAGAAACGAGAAACAAAAAGGCATAGTGGCAGACTGGAGACTGGAGACGATGATTATCATTAGTCAGAGTTGCGATATATTTTTCCGTGTTTCATCTGTGGTAGACCAGGCCCCGGTTCCAAGTAAGTATCAAGATGCATCTGTAAGGCGTAAACATATCTAAACATATCCGAACGTACTTGAGTAGCAAGCAGGATTGTATCCAGAGACATATACTGTAATAGGTATCCTTTCTCTTCCTTATATAGAGTCCAGTATAGTGCAGGTAAAAAAGCACCTCGACACCAACGCCAACACCAAATAAACTGCTTTTGCCAATCCACAGATCCAATCAGCCAGTTGCCCAATGAAAGTAATGTCCTTGCCCTTCTATTCCCCGACTGTCAGAAAATACAACGATTTCAAAACAGCCTATTATATTGGGTAGATTGGCTGGAACCTCTGCCGGTAATGGTTCCTAGGGAGGCGTAGGTACTCTGGACAGTAGTGTAGTGTAGTATAGTGTAGTATAGTGTAGTGTAGCGTAGTATAGTATAGGATTCTTGTTTGGGACAAATAGGTGTGGATGAGGGTGTGGGTAATAGCCCACGATATTCTCGGTTCTACGTACGTAGGATGTACCTTTGGGAGGATTAGGAGAATTCTCTTGGAAATGCTTGGGTGTGTGCTTGGATGCGTGCTTAGGTGCGTCTTTAGGTGCTTAGGTGGTAAGGGTGCAGGCTTCTCTTAGTGGAAGGTAAATGAAAGTTCTGCAGCAAATGGAGCCCTGAAGCCTGCAGCCCGCTGTCCTGTCGTGTGTACCAGGTAAGCAGAGCAAAGATGACCACCTAGAAAAATACAGCAAAACAAAGGCGGTAAGCAGTTTTGCTGCTGCTTTAATTATAAAATTTGTCCACGAAAGAATTCGTGGAGCATTAGCAAGAAAAAGCCCAAACTCAGTATTAGAGCAGCAAGTAGTTATTACTTTGTATAGTTTAGTAAAGTTGGCAGAAAAACCCTTGCTGCTGCACGACAGCAGCCCCCCATACACTGGCGCTAGTGGAATGGTTGCATGGTTCCCGAAGTGGGCAACCCAGCCTTACATTATCAACATAAGAACTGACCAAAAATATCTACATTCTTTTCCCTCTATTCTACAGAGTCGTTGTCGGAAGTGTCTTCAATACATTCTCTTCTTGATTATTTTATATATCGGAAACTCTACGAAAATCTACTAGTTGATATTTTTCCAATTCCAAGTCCTCAAATCGAGTCTAGAATTCTACCTCAAGACACTGGCCTTCCCATCAGTCTAATACTTTTTCATAGCCATTGTCGTTCGTCTCCTAAGGGTCGAAAATGGGTGCGTATACTTTTGTTCCATTTCTCATTATTTGTATCGTTCTTCTCTTGTCCATATCCATTCATCGGTTCATCCTAGGTCTCTTCATGTATTCCAATTTACCATCATAACTATCTTGGTAACCTTACTGTTCTCATTACTTATTCATTGGTGGCCTCTACTATTTCAGACATGTAGCTGATCCTCAACTATTCTTCCCACAGTCTCAACTAGCGATACCTTGGCTCTAGTCTTTGGTATTATCTCCGTAATACTAGCTGTTATTACTATTATCTTAACAAAACGATCACATGGTACGCAACTATCTCAATCTCGCATCTACCCTCTCAGTCTCTTCTTCATCATTTCATGTCGAAACTTCCACCTATCGATTACATTCTTGTCGTTGGTCACTTTCATCCGGGTCTATTCTAGCCTACTTATATTGTTCTTATGTCTAAATCTTCTAAGCCCTGACATTTCATCAAGCACAATGGGCCACCGACCTCGAAAGCCACATGCCTATGATGCCACTAGGGCATGTTGTTGATGATCATGATCGCATTGGTGACTTGTTCGAGTCAATTGCGCGATATCTCCAGCATGGACGTAGTTATCATCGGGGAAGAAGAGGATTATAATTCTAGAGAGAGCTGGCAGAGTCCGAAGTCCTTGACTCAAGCTCTTATCTTTCCTCGATTTGAAGATAGGACAATGTAGGAGGAACCGATGGGATGCTCGAGTACTTTGAGACAGTTTGCCCTCAACGATCAATGTGCATTTATCGGCGTGGAAACAGAGTTGTATGAAGGGTATGGAAATGGATGTCTTCTCGCTTGAGCGTGTACGAATATGAATTTCAATTGTTTCGGGGAAGCTTGCTACGTAACACTGTCCAAAGATATCCCATGTCCCGAAGTTGATTTGTGTGGGCTTTAGAGACCCCAGATTGAACCGTTGCATATCCAGTGATTTGGGAGCCTTGCATTGAGGAAGTCTTTCTCCTAGCAAATGAATTCAACCCAGTGTGTTCCTGCACTTCACCTTGCACAGTGAAAGTTCCACTGCGCTAGTGTTCACAGAGGATTGTTAGCGAGAGTGGAGAAAGGGAAAGGGGCTTGCACGGACGAAGAAGTCGTCATAACTTCATAAGAGACGAATCGAAGAGTGAACAGAATAGAATAGTGATTGAAATGGAATTTCGATAGAAATGATCGAGCTGGAAGATGAATGAGATATTGTAAACACTTTTTATTGGATTTCGCATAGTCTGGTGACTAATGACATCATTTGACACCGCACTATAATCTCAACGGATGGTCTTGACACCGGAAGGGTCCCTGAGCCGTAGCTTTAGAATCTAGAGGTTTGGTACCAACATGGCGATGTGAGACCAAATCTTTGTATACAGCTAATACTGATAGTACTCGCAAGTATCAGTCTCGTCAAGAATGAGGATGCAGTAGAGTTTGAGTTGCACCACTTTCTTATCGCGTTATCAGCAATCTATATGCTTGCATGTAAATCGTTCCGATTGCCGTGCTGCAGTAGCTACCTTACCCATCTAGCAGTTTTATGTACAAGTAGCTAGAATCTGACTCATCCTCACACTCCCCAGCCAAGAGTCGGGAGCGTTCAGACTACCGTACAAAACAGCTTAGTACGCGATCGGGGTAAATCTACCTAAGACTTGTCAAACATATACCCTTGGCTCTGCTCACCAAGCGCCTTGAGGCCTCGAGACCTCCCTCACCTCTTCTGTTTGCCAAATGAAATTCTCGACAACCATGGTATGTATGCTTTCGCGCTCCCAGTTCCGTTTTGCTCCTTGCCATTGATCTATATACATATCAGCAGTCTCATATCATTGATCATGTCTAACCTCAGTACTTCGTCAAATCAATAATATGCTCATTAGTTATTAGTATACGAACGACCGACCGGCATTATTGCAGGGTACTCGGGAGGCAGTCGATAGAGTTCTTTTAGGCAGGCGTCGTCTTCAACGGAACGACTAATGAGCCTTGAGGCTTGATCTACGGTATCAACGCCCGGATACGTGATGATAGCTTGCATGGTATCGCTGGTTTACAGGAGCATTACGCTACGGCTATAGGATCGCATGCGTTACAAGGATAATTATTTAGTAGAACTGCGCCTCAGGCTCCTTCGGTAGGAATGCTTGACCCGCCGCTCTGCCGCTGATTCCCTACAGCCCTTCCAATGTTAAGTAGATGTATTCACATGTTGCGGTAGCTACAAAGCCACGAAGAAAACAAAGACCGGCAAGCACTCCTAGTTCATGCTTCTAAGTTGTAACCTCATGATTTGAGGTCACAACATCTACTTTTCGAAATACGTATTCTGGCCCCCATGGCCGCTCTTGACTGTTCAGATCTCGTGTAAGGTTAGTTCGGCCGAAGTGATCATGTTTTATATACACAAGCTCAATCTCAATAAACACCACTGAGTGAGATGACAGTTTCGTTACTCTATGCGACTAGGACGTCGCCTGGAGATCTACTTGACTACTGAAATAATTCCTATATGCCTTTATCCTGTTTAGCTAGGAACGAGCTGTCACAGGTCGCTTTAGGCTTCCTGCTCGCTCCTTAAAAGTCACGTTACTGTACTTTTTAATGGACCAATCAGAAGTTGTAAATGGCAGTTTTTTGGACGAATCAAAAGCTGTACGTGGAGGTGGTCCAGGCTTACTATAATCTTATAGAAGACTATAGTTAATCTTATAGAAGATACCATTTGATATATGATGATGCACATTGATACACATTATGTAGCACAGTATAGCATCAGTGGGTAGCACAGCATAGCATCAGTGGGGTAAAAAGCTGTCTTTTACTTTAGTAAAAAGTCGCCAGAGCAGGAACACATCCATCCGCACACACATCCATCTGCACACACATCCATCTGCACACACATCCATCCGCACACCCATCCATCCTCGCATGATAGTCTCTCATTTGTGGATAGTTTGGGACAGCAAGGCCTGGCAAACTAGGAACGCACGACGGTTGCACGACCAGTCCTGCTTAGCCCGGTACCGAATTTGCGCAGGCTGACCGGATGACATGTTATACATAACGTCTGCGATTGCTTATGCACATTCCTACATGGGAACTGGTGGTCTCGGCCAATGGCCAGGACTGTGGAAGCGTGAATGCCCCCTCGTTGGTTATCAACAATGGCTGCGATGACTTCATTTGCACGCACCCAGACTCACTATACCGCGCAGAACCGGTATCATACCCTGCTGGTCCCTTTTCTGACTGATCAGTTTATTCCGATGGCAATCATTGGTGTCGGCAGTTAACCTTGAATGTGGAATGCACGTTCGGCATCAAGGTCAGCTTACTACCAACGGGGTGTTTAAGTAAGGCCTGAGGCGATAAAAGTATATCCATAGCACCGACAGGGAGTTTGAGTAAACCCTAACCCAGCAGAGTATCACCTATCACTCAAACTCTCCGTTGGTACGAAATAGTCTGCCTCCACGGCAGTGGCCCTCGGAGAGCCAGCAGAGTGTTTGTTACCTATTACTCAAACTCCTTGTTGGTATACTCGGATATATTGTTTTGCCAGTCTGCTGGTACGATCAGTATTACACAAACTCCCCGTTGGTAGATATAACCTCAGGTATTAATTAATTTTTCTGCCGCTATAACTGGATTATTCACACTCCCGGTGAAGGCGCGGCGGTGAAGGCATGTAAGTCCCTAGCCTGATGCTTTGACGGGTTGACGATGCGCGCGAATTGAGTGTAATTGATTCTTCAATCGGAATGGGTTTATTGAGACTTACATCAACTAAATGGCCAATTTGAGGCGCGTATGTTTGCATGCATGGTGGCCGTTCAGCAAGGATCTTGATACAAATCAACTTAGTCCCAAAGCGGAAGCAATTGCGCCTAACATGCGACTAGGTAGTGCAGGGATGTAGCTGATTTTCTTACTTGGTGTCTAGAATATGTACCCCTACAGTTCCTCACTCTTTTCTTTTTCCCACAAAAAGGGCAATCCTGACGCTTCTATAGGCTCAGCGCCCTGGCTGCGGTTAACTTGAGAGCCTTCAAGGGTTACAGTGGGACCAATTAGAAGAAGACCACAAAGAAACTCCACTTTTTTTAACATGGGGGTGGGGACCTACATACATTGTACACCAGATTCCACTGGAAAATATAAATATTATCTTGTCGCATAGAGTTTAATCGATGAATTGATCTCTACAACTTTCAGTTTCCAATTCATCATCTCTTCTTACTCCACCAGCAAGATACCCATCGTCACATTCATCAAAGAAATTCATACACTGCCGCAAGGTCAGCCTGACTACGAGGCTACGAAGTTTCTATATCGAATGCACAGCCTCATTCGGTGCATCAGCAACTTTCGGACTTCATTTTACCTCAGATTCTTCTATATATCACGCTTCATAACGACATTTACACTCTAAGTCGTTTCCCACTTCCTCCGTCTTCGATCTCATCTGTGTTGCATCTACAACCTCGCTAGCCCCACGAGTGGTACCAACAGTAGCGATGGGTATGCAGTCTTCTTGCTTCCACTGTAGCTCAGTCCACATACATTCCCAGTCACGTCCTTCTATTAATCCTCCTCTCTTCCACTAACTTCTTCTTTCTTCCCTCACAGTTTCCACTAGCGATATTCTCGCCTTGGTATTCGGGATTGTATCCGCAATCCTGGCTGTGATCTCCATAATATTGACCAGAAGGTCTCACAGTATGTTGCGTCTTTCCGCGTCGTCACTATATCCCCGGATCCATTTTCATATCTGCTCCTCCTTGCGCCTCGCCCCCCTTGATACAAATCACAACACACAAACATCTACTCATACTCAGTAGCGCAATCCCACCCTATACTTCCACTGGCAGAGATTGGTCAGAGACACCTGGCCAGACACGTCTATGATCATGACCCGTACCCTATTAGGGATCTACTAGAGTCTCTCGCGAGGTGTTTGCATCAATATGGTGGAGTAGGAGAGAACAGACGTGCAGCAAGTTGAGGTAATGGAATTTTCTTCGGGGAGAACAGATGGAAAGACTTCGAATAGAGTAGGGATTAACCAGGTATTGGACTTGGCCCTGTGAAAACTTCACGGGAGCTAGTTCATATAAGATATTATATCTAAATGTGTAAGAATAATGTACTGATACTTCCAATGTTCATCCTTCTTCGTTGTTTTGTGTGCTCGAGGTTTCCGAAGCATTTTCTGAACGCAGGCTTGGTACTAATCTGCCCAAATGTGGTGGTCAACGATGCTAATCTCATTGCAGTATTCGTGATCGCATTTGCATCTAGGCTCCGACCGATAAGCCTCAAAAATGAAGGCTCAGAACATGAAAAGCGGTCGAAGTACCACACACGTAATGAATGGATTATAAGCTTCTTTCAACATCACATCACTTGACATGACACCAATTGCCAATCGCAACATAGTGGTCTGATGGGGTGTATATCCGTAATCTCTGCCGTCTCACATGCTTTCCTACCGCCATTTAACTCTCCTGAAATCAAAATACTGCGTGCGAGCAACTCGCTCTAATTTCCTCGCTACCATTCTCTTCTCATTGCCTCTAACACTTTCGCCATCATTTTCCAAGACTTCTTGTGATTTGCAAAGTTAACACTATGGCTATTGAGCCTGGAAAGCTTCTAGGAGTGACATTGTGTCCAAAGAAGTTCAGGCTGATCGAAATAAAGAATCGTATATCTAATAACGGAGAATGCTAAAGACGTCCACATCCTGTGCTGAAATGATTTCGGGAAACAATCTACTGACTCTCAACACTTCATACCACTGGACGACTTTAGGTAGTCCTTATGTCTTTCCTCGGCGCGATTATTCTGGTCGAATGGTGCAGGTAGAGGGGTAGTGCTGATCTATCCTTACCCTTATGGCTTTGGCAAGGTCGCAGGATAAACTACCAGCTGGAGCAAGTCGCCACTGGAGTTGGGAAGCTCACTTCCACTAATCGGATCGCTCAGAAATAAAGCCTGCAGGTGACTAATCCACATATGCTACATAGGCTGCGGCGGAAGCCCAGCGGGCGGGACAAGAAGTTGAAAACCCGGCCCATGGGGCCCCACGCCGCAGCCTAATGCTAGATAATATGTGAGATGTGGAGTGCTAGGTTCTTTGTATGCATTGTGATTGAAGACTCAGTATGTTCCTGATCTCTGAAGATGTGAGCCAAAAGGCTGTCTCGCTCAGGTTATGCTACTGGGATGTTAAGGAAAACTGAGATTCAAATCGCTGAACATGACCAGTCTTTTTATTTTTCCTTCATTATTATCGAAGCTTGCGGCTGTGAGCGTCAGGGCTTAGATTTTAGTGAAAGTTCATTGAATAAAGCCGTTGAACGCGCGTAGTCGCATATTGGATCGTGATGCGGGCCATTTTGAGTTCTGTGACTTACCAGTAGCAGAGCCATTGCTCTGTGCTGGCTGATTCTCTATATAGATTATCCGTATAAGCAAACTGCGGAGCCAGCCATCAGAGCGTTCGACCATATTCACTGATTCGTACAGGGCTTTCAGACGGCTCCATTGAGGTGAATGTTTTCTTCTGCACAAATAGAATCCCTAGAGAATTGTCAACCCACTTCTCAGCTCAGTAGTTCGAAATAACTTTTGCTACAATATTACCAGAAAGACATGGGGACCTGTAAGTAGAAACTTCTACTACCTCTCGACTTTGCTTGTTAGTAGATGTCCAATCCAAATCCACAATGCGTCTATCCAGCTTCGATTAGCGACAGCGTCACATCAGTATCGCACTTGCAGAACTCCATGCGCTTCACCCGGATACGTCTTCAAAGACACTGAATGCTCCCAGTGTTAGAACACGAACTATTCTCTTCCTGCTATTCATCCATTGAAACAAGGTCAGATATTCGTCGACACGTCTTGTATGACGTACTTGGGGGTAGGTCCTGATACCAGCTCTCGCCCATCTTGGCCGCCAGTAGGTTGCAGACAATCTCAACACTAAAGCAGAAAATTGGCAAGTGTCTTGATTCCCTTTGTTCGAATGGATTATATTTCGCATTAAAGAAATGAGACATTGAATTCAAAATTAAAGAATATTGTGCAATTGGGTTTGCTAGACTCTGAGATTGCCTGATAAGAAGCTGTAGAGACTCGAAGATTCTCACACTTCGTAGTGCGTTCGAACTCGAAATGAGCGCCGTTGTTGGAATGATGGAGTATTTTCACTCCGGACGATCTTCTTATGTCCCTGGGTGATAAATTCGCTCAAACAACAGAAAATCCCACGCACACATTAATCAATTGCAGTAGCCGGATGCATTCACATGTTCGCGATTTGCTGGTGAATACGAAGACCGCGCCTGCGTTAGACCGCCGTCTGCCCTAAGCAAACAGCAAGCCATGTAGCCCATCAAACACGATGATGGCTCCCGGGACAAAGAGGCCTCGCGAGTGGTACCGCAAATTTGGTGAGTTGCAACTGGGTACAGCACCAGGTCCATTTTCACAAGTCCAAAGAATCTCGGTACCACATTGTCGGTCCCGACCAGACATTGGAGGACTAGGACAGAACACCTCACAATCTGCAGGTTGTGGCAAAGGATTCGGCGTTAGACGATTTCCATCGAAAGGAAGGAGATGATCCGATTTTCACTGAGCCACGCGCGCGTGTGAATGGCTGACCCCGCATGTAGCTTACTCCATGGGGTTGGTGCTGACCGGGGTGAGCTAGTCGTTAATCCTGTGGAGTAAGCATAGGCTAAAATGGACACAGAAATCTTTCCTAGCCGACCAGAATTTCCACCAATGCGTGAGCTCCGGAGGAAAACCATTGGAAGATACATAGCTTGAACGCCTATCCTCGGTGATGGCAGGGCATAGTGCAATGTAAATAGGAAAGTTTACCCTTGTTCCAATGCAAAGGTTCTATTTATCCGCTGCACGTGGTGTGAGGTGCGTTTGCAGGGCAGAGGGACGTATATTTCGTCTTATATAGATGCGGTACCTACCATAGCTCTTGATGTTGTATTGTACTACTGAGTGATTGCATTTGGGTTTCTGGAATCCGGAGCTTGATCGACACAGGGCAGGATGGGAAAGCTCTTTAACGTCTCATTGGCAGCGTTTGCCTCCACCGGGTGAGTCCACTCTTCCCTCATCTATTTCGACATAGGTATATCTGACTTCCGTAGCTCTTTTCTCTTTGGTTACGATGCCGGTGTTATGACAGATGTGATTGCCTCGCATAATTTCCTGAATTTCTTCAATACCACGAAAGACTCCTCCATCATCGGTGCGATTAACTCAACTTTCAATGGCGGGGCTGTGTTCGGTGCTCTCCAGGGTGGTCTCACCATGGATCGCTACGGTCGAAAAATTACCATTCTCATGGGTGCAATAATTTGTCTGATCGGCGCCGTTCTACAAACCGCTGCGCAGAATCTTGCAATGATCCTGGTGGGGAGAATTCTCACAGGCTGGGCTGTAGGATTGCTGAGTATGGCTGTACCGGTTTATAATTCTGAATGTGCGGACCCCAAGATTCGTGGTCTCATTGTCGGACTGAGTCAGCAGATGATTGGTGTTGGGTTTATTGTGTAGGCTTCCGTCTCTCGAAGTTCTAGGGAAGCAGTACTAACGCGTCGACAGTTCCACCTGGGTTGGTTACGGCTCCGGTACCACTCCTGACTCCAGTGCAGTTCAATGGCGAGTTCCTCTTGGTGTTCAAATGATTCCTTGTGCTCTCTTAGCTACTGGTATCATGTTCTTCCCTGAATCACCTCGCCACCTTATGGAAACAGACCGCGAAGACGAAGCCAAGAGAGTCTTGATGAAACTACATTTCAATGGTACAAATGAAGAGTTTATCGACAAGGAGTTCAACGAGATCAAGACCACCATCGCTGCTGAAAAAGCAATCACGGTTCCAGGTTGGAGAATCATGTTCAAAGTACCCCAATGGAGAACGAGATTGATGCATGGTGTTGCTGTCCAATGCTTCACACAGTTCACTGGAATAAGTAAGCTGGTATGATCTACAATGCACCAAGACTGTAACTAACCTATCGCAGATGCCATTGGATACTACCAAACCCTGATGTATGCTGCATTGGGAATAGTAGGAAACAGAAACCTACTTGTCACTGGCATTTATAACTGCATGGGTCCATTGGCTAGTAAGTTTCTCTGAAAGATCCATAAATACATGGCGCTGGTTGCTAACCCATTCATCTAGACCTGATCTTCATTACTTTCATGATCGATCGAGTCGGGCGTCGTAAGCCGCTATTATGGGGTACCGTCGGCATTACACTTGCTTTGATTTGCGAATCCATCATCAACAGTCAAATCGATAAGGAGAATCCTCAACACGGTCTTTCAATCGGTGGTGTCTTCTTCCTTTTCTGTGTTACCGTCATCTTCTCCTGTGAGTCTTCCGCAATAGGTCTCTCGTATTTGATGTGTTGAAGATGGAGCTAACATATGCGAAAAGTCTCTTGGGGTCCTATCTCTTGGGTCTATATGTCCGAAGTCATGCCCATGCAGATCCGTGCCCGTGGAAATGCCTTCGCGACCGGTATTGGAAATTGGCTTGTCGCTACCTTCTGGGCTCAAGTTTCCCCTCAAGCCTTGGCTCATTTGACATGGAAATTCTACTTCCTGTTTGCTGGTATGTTTAATACAACGATCTCCCTCCATCTAATCACAACCCTTCTTATATACTTTGGCTGACTTGTTATCTTCGTAGCATGGAACATCGTCATCACCTTCCCAGTCGTCTTTTTCTTCTTCAAAGAAACCAAACAAGTCAGTTTGGAAGATATCGATTTGCTGTTCGGAGAAAGAGCTTTGGGCACGCTGCCGGAAGATCTTAACAAAGGTGGTCTAGATGCTCCAGCTGTCGCGGTGGAACATCATGAAATGGATGCCAAAGCTCAAGACCGTGTTTAGTTTCATATATGAGGAAATGTGATGCCCGCTTTGATATTGAGAAAGATTCGGCACTGGTGTTATGGCGGCTTAAATAGTGTTTGTGAATGAATGATTTTTCCTAGTAGAATAAGTGTGCAAACGTGGCGTTTGAAAGACTGCTTGTGTTATCTTGGATAGTTGGTTGCTACTGCCTTCATGCCTTGTGATCTGGGTAGGTAACATATTGATTCTTGGGAGCTGGTCAAACCCCCCCTGCCCCAATTTCTCGTAATAAAACCTAATATTAATGACGAAGAAAAGCTTTCAGAGGTGGATTTATCCGGTATATGTATGTTGTCCTACAACCATGCCGCTGTGACTTTTCCCCGCTTGGGGGGGTCAGCTGAACGCCGCTTTTCAAGACGAATCGGAGAAGCTCTGGCATGGATGCGGAGATCAATAAATGTAGCTGCGCTCTAACGGAACCCTCAATATTTGATGGGTTTCTTAGGCTCACGATGTGTATTAGTGTTAGTTGATCTTGTGTTCTTTTTACATCGTTCTGTGGAGGCCATACGAACATAGATATCCACGTGCGGAAGTGGCGGACGGGTACCTCGGTTACCTCGCGAGGACTCCTATCCAATCTTTGGTGAGGCTACATAAGTGAATTCTGCAGAAACACCTAAGGCATAAAAGTTAAGTCCGGCCGCTTTAGTCCGAGTCTATCAATCTGCCACTCTGCAAAGAATTTGAAAGCAGAAATCAAGTAAGGACAGCCGAATACAACATAACCAAACACTTCCAACTCCGACGCACATCATTACCACCATTCTCACATGGCTCATACCGTCATGATCACTACAATCCATATAATTTGTTGATGCCGGACTTGTTAGAGGCATTGCGCCTCAACCCCTTGACTTCATACCCTATTTCATTCACCAGATCGGTACGAACCGCACTCGACTCGTACACCACCCAAGAACTAGGCAGACTGTAGAGCTGGTCCCCGAGTCCCCAATGTCTTTGGATCTGTTACAGCGATTTATTGAATCCGACATCTTCAACCAGAATCCCTTTCTTTCTGTATCTTATCTATCGTATGTGGAAGTCAACTGCCCCCTTTCCGAACCATTTCACCTTGGAATATACTGATGTTTCGAGCTCGCAGACGGTATGCGCACCATGTGGGGATACAATACGTTCTTTGCTCGAGGTTACGACAGTTTAGCTATGAGGAAATCGAGTTCTTCCTGCCGCAATTATGCCACCTAGTCATAAGTCTTAACAATGAGTCTATGGCTCTGGAGGAGTTCATTCTGGATCTATGCGAGGAATCGGTTAATGCGGCATTATTGGTGCGTCGAATGGGAGCTCAAAGAGACTGGAATAAGCAACTAATCAAAACCGCAGACGTTCTGGTTGCTCCAGACTCATCTCAATGATCTCGCCTCGAATCCGAAATCCGAAGCGTTCCAGACATGTAGGAGGGTGTATAACCAGGTCCAGCACATCGTGTTTGGACTGTCCGAGTCAGGCAGGACCGAAAAGATTAGTGAGAATGTTCTGCCGGTGACGGTGTTGGCAAGTTTTGTCCTGGCGAGTGTCGCAGCGCCGTTTTTGCCAAAATGGGCTGGGCCGTTGGCTATTGCGCAAGCACGAAGACCGCGACCGCAGATTACGGGAGATACAATATCGGAGTCAAATCAGGTGCAGCCACAGAAGATCGTTCGAAGTCATACTACAACGCCTGGCTCGACCCGGACGAGAAGAGCGAAGGAGGCCGCATCAAGAAATGCGGGCGTTCCTGGTGGTCCTGTGGATACTTTGTCGGCTGACTCCTCTCCAACCATACCTCGATCAAACTCTTTGACTAGGCCTAGTTCGTCAAAATCGGCTAGGAAACTCCCTATGGAACTTCGTCGTCCTATACATTTGGATCTCAAGGCTGCGGATATCCGAAATCTTAGTTCGGCATCTCTTCCAGAACTGCGAAGTTCAAATATATCCAGTAGACCTGCTACACCAGTTACCGCGGGTCTCCCATCTCGTATCACCGAGCCTATTAATAAACGCAATTCACCTCGCTTACAATCTTCGAAACTCATCACTTCGGCTTCTTTGACGCCTAAACAAAAGGTCAAATTACTGCGGCAAAATTATTTTCGCTGCGAATCCCAATTCTTGACAGCCTTGGAGGACATTTCAAATCGCCTGGTTATTGTTCCAAAGCCAGCCCGTCTTAGCGCATTACGTGCAGAACTTGCTCTCATTGCACAGGATTTACCGGCTGAGGTCGACATACCTGTTATATGTCCAGCAACACTTGTAGATGGTATTCCTAGCAAAAGTCGACATCATCGTATTGTTCGGCTCAATCCTGCCGAGGCGACTGTTCTGAACAGTGCCGAGAAAGTACCATATCTTTTGATGGTGGAAGTCTTGCGTGATGATTTTTCATTCGAACCGGATACGGTTGAAAATGAGCGCCTTATAAGTAAATTAATTTCTGAACAAGGAAGCCATAAGCGGAGGATTTTCGATATCTCGGAGTCGGCTCGACCACATGGTACTAATGGAATCAGAAGTCCAGGCAACACCCCGGATAGTGTTTTTGAGCCAATTTCCGGTGATCTAGGTAGCTCGCCATTAATAAAGTCTACGGACGAAAATTCACCTATATCGAATCCTAAGGAAAACGTTGCGCCGCCGCCACCGGTAAGGATACCCAGTGGTGCAACGACTTTATCAACTGCTTCTACTCTACCCACACCGAGGAATTCTGGCACAGACACATCTAGATCGACTAGTCCGACGCCTAAAAGGAAGATGACATTCCCTGGTGCAGGGAGATCGGGCGCCCCAGATCAACCAGATTTTTCTGCTCTTGCCACTCATATGCGGACTGCTTCTCAAATGCTTGCACAGCTTGAGTCAACTAGCGGAAAGAGACCACGAGGTGAAGTAGCCGCCATTCGTGCCAGGATTATAGCTAGTATGCAGAGTTTGGAGGAGCAAAGCTTTGAATTGGAACCAATTGCAAATCCACAGACGTTCGACATGATTATGGCCAACGCAAATGCTGTTGCTGCGAATACTGCACCAGAAGATATTGAAGATGAAACACCATCAGATGCGGCGATCAATACAGGTGCTGGTGCTGCTCGAATGGAAAACGACCAGAAGACGAGTGGTGTTCAAAGAAAAGGTGATCGAGATGATCCCAGTGCCGCAACATTTGGAGAAGCTTGGAATGTCAAGAAAGAACGCATACGAAAATCCTCACCTTATGGTTGGATGAAGAATTGGGATGTTCTGAGTGTCATCGTAAAGACTGGTGCAGATCTACGACAAGAAGCATTCGCGTGTCAACTGATACAAGTTTGTGACAAGATCTGGCAAGATGCTGGAACTCCTGTATGGGTAAAGCGAATGCGCATACTGGTCACGGGAGAGTCATCTGGTCTTATCGAAACAATCACGAATGGTGTCTCCTTACATTCTCTCAAGCGTAGTCTCACGCTCGCCACAATCGAAGCGGGCAAAAACCCTAGAGGAAGAATCGCAACTCTCAGAGATCACTTCGTCAAAACGTTTGGCCCGCCGGAAAGCGACGCATATAAAGCAGCAGAAGACGCATTCAAAAGGTCACTCGCGGCTTACAGTATCATTTCTTATATTCTGCAACTAAAGGATCGCCATAATGGTAATGTACTAATCGATAACGAGGGTCATATCATTCATATCGATTTTGGATTCATGCTGTCGAATTCTCCGGGCTCGGTGGGCTTTGAGGCGGCGCCTTTCAAGTTAACGCAAGATTATGTGGATGTTCTCGGGGGCGTGGGATCGCCGGCTTTTGATGATTACAAAAGATTATGCAAGCAAGCTTTTCAAGGTATGTTGTTTTGTCACTCTGCTTCGAAGCTACATCTCCCTCCTCGTGACCCCTGCCCACGGCATACTTTTTCAACATCCATCTTACTAACAAAAAAAAAGCCCTTCGCAAATCAGCAGACAACTTAATTGATCTCGTCAGTTTGATGGGGAAAGAATCCAAAATGCCATGCTACTCGTATGGCGTAGCGCAGGCGACGAATAGTTTGCGTCAGCGCTTTCAGTTGCAGATGAGTGCGGATGAGGCGGAACAGTTTGTGGAGACGGATCTTATTGGGAAGTCGTTGGGGAGTTATTATACGAGATTGTAGGTTCTTTTCTTTTTCCTCTGCTTGGTTTTGGGGGTGGATTTGGGGATGGGGAAAATGCGAAGGAGAGGGAGAATGATGAGCGAGATGATGAAAAGTAGAAGATATGAAGGGTACGATTGCTAACATTGTGGAATAGATATGATACTTTCCAGTACCGTACGCAGGGCATTTACTAGTTGAAAACCCGGGCGCAGGAGGTACGGGAAAGGAACATCTGGTGATAGGACGAGATGGGGATGGCTGTTTGCATGCATCTAAGCTAGGCGCGAGGGAGCTGGTGCGGCATGGTGCTGTATGGCGTTGGATAAAATATATCATTTTATTTGTTGTTGGGCATATACAGATGAGGATGGCTCTGAGAGGGAGAAGGGAGGATGTGTATTTATGTATGAGGGGACTTGTGTGTGGGTGAAGTGATTCAGAAGGTGAAGTGGTGCAATGTGAAGCGGAGGTTGAGGAAAAGAGGGACATTCAACATGGAGGGGAATGTGGATGGTATGGTATGGTGGGGGGAATGGTTGGATGGTGTGTGCATAAATGAGTGAATGAACGAACGGACGAATCAACGGCTGGACGGATGGATGGATCGATCGATCGATCCGGATATGTAGATGATAGATGGATGGATACCAACTCTACTGATCGTATGTATGTATATCCATACTGGTGAAATGAAATCTGGTACATATATTTATAGAGGTGTGGTGAAGGGAGATATGAATGACTTGAGTGATTTGATGATTTGATGATTAGGATGGATTTGTTTCTGTTGTTTTTGTTTTTGTTGCATTACCGTGCTGTGCTATGCTGATAAAGAGACATGAGGAATTTGGAAGAAGGTGTTGGTGAAGGGTTGAGGTGGCAGTGATGGTGATGGTGATGGTGATGGTGATGGTTGAAATGGAGAAATGGAGTAAAAAGAAAGGCAGTATCGATGGCAAGTGGCTTATTCGCGATTGATCGCGGCGAGGGAGGGAGATGTGTGTAAAGTGCAAAAGCGTGCGTCTTCTGCGCTGTATGCTGTATGCTCGATGTCATTGAAAGGATACATACACAGAACGAACGAACGACTCCGAGCATGAATAGGTAGGTAGGTAGGTACTCGGCTACCTCGCTGCGGGGAGGTTTGATGTGCTAGATGTGTGTGGATTCGTGGTGTTGGGTGTTGAAGAGCTGCTGAGGAGGAGGAGGAGGAGGAGGAGAAGAAGAAGGAGAAGAAGAAGGAGGAGAAGGGGTTCAGCTCGACCACTGGCATCTGGAACCTGCAGGCTAATCCAACGATATGACAGCACATACGAACTACACTGCACTGCACTGTACATACTATACTGTAAGATTCTACCCCAGCCAAAACCGAGCAAAGCACTGCAAGCAAATACTAGCAAGTGAGTCACAATCCACCTTGGATGTAGCTCTCCACGAACCAAAAAAATAAGATACTGCGAAAAGAGCAAACTGCTCCCAACCCCCCACACCCCGAATCCGAGATCCGAGATCGGCTCGTACTCAGAAGATCCAATTGCCCGGAAAGCGGTAGAAAAGAAAAACTTGTGACACAAAGAATAATAGGCTGAAACTACACTTAGACAAACGAAGACATTTGCCACCAAACCTTTCTGATTGCAGACCTGCTTGCATGTTTAGTGCTGGGACTACCACGAAATGGGATTTAGGGTAGAATGAGGAAAGGGCTCAAGTAGAAGAAGGAAAATGGAAGGAGATGGCTTAATGTGGTAGTAAGATTTTAGATGTGACGTGGTATCCGAAGGTGTTGATGACTATGACTGCCAGCCGGGATGGGCCGTTTGTGTAAGGATATCATTCTGGTATGTAATAATTTGGTGTAAGAGCACGTTGTGAAGAGGACGTGTCGACATGCCTTGCACCATCGTGTTACTGGTACTGGTCCTGAGCTGTAGATCAAGGGCGATGTGGAAATAAAGCTCAATACAGAGTTTGGTCCATACAGCATAAAATAGGTGATGAATCTGATCATGAATGGAACGCAAATGCAATCAAACCTTCATCAGAAGTGCCTTTTACGTCTGCTTCGCTGGCCTTACAAAAGTGTGCAGAAAATGCCGAGCCAGACATGAACTTGTCCGCTAGCCGTGTGAAGAGCCCCAACATGAGTGGTTGGATGCACGACATCCTGCAAGCAACCTTCGTCGCAATATTTTCCTGAATCGACATGGCAATCTATGGTGCTGGGCACGCATTTGGATTGACCATTCGAAAAATCTAAATGACTTCTACGAGAACTCAGCTAACACATGTCCAAACCAAGAGGGTCTAACCGCCTGACTATGATTGATAGGGATGTTGAACTACATCTTTTTGCGAATAGCATTGACAGCAGAGGTACTTTCGGTGCGAGGGGGAAAAGAATAAGCACAAACAGGTGGAGAATGGCATTCTTTGAAACACCAATGCCTTCGGCGATTCCGAGTAAAACATAGCTAATGATCAGATGATGTACCCTGGGTAAAAAAAACATGGTACTAGTAACTCCAAGATAGTGATATGCATCAGGGACGGGATGTTAGCTTGTCGTGTATCAGGAACATTGTGGGTCCGAACGATAGATCCGCTGCTGACATAGGCCTAACGGCTACGAGTTCGATAGCAGATAAATGAGAAGTGACAAAGCTCGTGCATTTAAGCATAAAGTAACGATCACTAGATGTCTAGACATGGAAAGTGGAGCGAACTTCTCCGATGCTGTAAAAACTTGCTCACTCGCAGTTGCTGTTGCCTTGTACTCATAGCACCCGCGAGGATGAGCTGCAAAGAACTGAAGCTTTCATGTAAAAAGAACATGCAAGTAGTTATCCATTGCTTGGGATGTTCTCGCAGTAGGCTAACAAATCTAGGCTCAATAGCGTGCATCTCAACTCATTCCTGAGAGAAATGGATTGCGCCACTGTCAGCGTAGTAAGTTCCATGTTCGGCAACCTACAGAACAAGCTTTGTGTTGGCTCTCACTGCACGGGAGTAAGCCTGTAAGATCCATCAACCCGGCGAGAGGTAGGGAGGATTTGACCAATGAATATATGCCAGTCGGAGAACACGCAGATTCGCTTAAGAACATCGGTGATCTCAAGCTGCGGTAGTACGAATTTCCAAATTGAAATCAAGTTTTTCTTTTTTTCTTGACCGGATTAGTGCCACACCTCCTCACCAGCGAGCGGCCGCCGGGGACCTCAAAAAGAAACACCCAAGTTTTCTCCCCTTTCCCAAATGGTTGAAGTTGGTCTGCGGTTCGAATGACTAAAGCGTGTAAGAAAAGTGCGTAGGAAGACGATGGTAAATCATAAGTCGTAAATCATGAAGCGCGTTTGCCAGGTATAAAATAATATAAAAGGGTTGCCGGAAGCGATAATTTGAGTTTGGAAGGGCTGGGTCGACGAAAAACCAAATGTACTTACTGAGTGGACCAAGAAACATTTGGCCTATCGTGGAAGAGGAGCAAATGATCCCATTTGCCAACAATCACCCGCCCCAAGACGAACCGAAACAAGTTCCTGACTATAGGATCGACTTATTAAGGTAGTTGTCGCCTTGATATGCCGTTGATCTGTTCAGTTTGAGAAAGGAACGTTCATGGATACGTATGTCGGTGACTGCAGTAGGTAGAACTTTGCCGGATAATTTGTTAAGTATGAGAGGGAGTACAACCGTACTTGAGCGTGCATTGCCAGGCCCCGAGCCGGCCCCCCCTTTCCCTCCCCGGGAACTTTCGCATTGATGTAGCTTACATGCGTACAGAGTACAGCATACGAGCACCAAACAAACAGCATTCTGGGAGATGTCGTGTTTGGGTTCAAGTGTTACAAAAGGTAGTCCCGTTATTAGATTTTTGCTGACCGGAAAATGCAGCTGGTGTAGCATGCCCAGTTGCCACACCTTCACAGGCATGCAACCCAGCGTTTTGCCCTCCGGAGTGCTTTTCAGAAATTTGAAGAACGATGATGGAATCTTGGTGTTGATGGTAATCTTAGATGGTCTGATCCCTCCCCTCCCACCCCTGGCGCCAGAGTTATGGATCCGTCCCTTATTTGTCAATCCGGATACAGTTGGGAAAAAAGGCCCCATTCCTGGGCCCAAGGATCGTCGGTGACTACGCTAATTCGGCATATCCTCTCCAGGGATTAGGCAAAATATGAGCTGATTCCAATAGTTGACATATCGGATTGCCCTCCGCTCCCCCTACAAATGTAGAATCGTTTATCGTATGTGCTTTTTAACAATAACATTACATTGGCATGGGAAAATGAATCAGTTTTGCGAGCTTGAAGGCCTTGGCCGAGCGTTTCTTACAACGAATGAGGGAAATCCACGAGGGCGTCAAGGTAGAAAGGAAGCAGTAGAGACGCAGGTCACGTTAGGAGTAGGATATGCCCGGAAAAATACTTGACAATTTTAGGACAGGTTTTGCTTTGGCCTATAGTAGGTTAAGAGGTGGTAGTCACATCTTATATGGGTGGAACGTGCCACCACCGTCTCCGATACGGGAACAACTGCAGAGATGTAAGTAAGTGCGGCAGAGGAGTATGACAAGTAATATGATTGAGTGTTTGAAATGAGAGAGTGTGTGTGTTTGAAATGAGAGAGAGTGTGTGTTTGAAATGAGAGAGAGTCTTTGAAATAAGAGTCTTTGAAATGAGAAAGAGAGAGAGAGCGTACCAATGAATCCCGGCACCCGCGCTTGCTTTTCCAATGATTGAAGATGCAGTGAGGGGCAGTGATGACCGTGGTTCGCCAGCTATGGATGGTGGCTTCCGTGCACAACCTTACACAGCAGATACCAAAGAGCTTGGGTTGACGAGCATGGCGGTGTGGTGAAGGAATAGAGAGGGGGGTGATGAGAATTGGGTAACATTGGGAAGGAGTTTTGCTCCCTCGATAAACATATGGGCTTGTTATATGTACTGGTATGTACTGGTATGTATGTATGTATGTATGTATGTATGTAGCGGTTGGGGACGGCTGCGAGGAAATAAATGACAATGATCCTGGATCATTATTGAATGGATTGTTCGGGGGATTGCTTTGAAATCGGGGTGGGTGTCATACATGCCTCGAGAACTGCAAGTATTCCCAGGTAGCTCGGAATGATGGTCCAGGGTATCTCATTTCGAGAGTCTGTTGCCATTCCTTAATGCCGACGTGCAGTCACATTTCTTCGGACAGCATTCCTCAGACAGCAGTGCGCCTTCATCGTGTCCTTGGCTGGCAACTGTATAGCATGAATACTTGCCAAAGGTACTTTGTAGGTGACAAATCGTCGAGCATCTGCGACTGTACACGGTCAAGCAACTCGCAAGCAAGAATTTGATAAAGATGCAGGAATATGGAGTAATAGTGGAGCCCCTTGATCGCTTGGACGGTTTCATGCCCGAACGAAGTCGTCTCTCGGTTCCTCCCCAGCGAAGTTTATGTGAGTATCTGTGCTAGTCATGGAGCGATGGAGCCATGGAGCCATGGAGCCATGGAGCCATGGAGACATTGCTCCGTACTAGTCGCAACTCCACAGGACGAGTAAAAGTACACTTTCTGCTGTGGTGCACGGATGGCAGGGCGGGAGCCACACTTACAGTGCGACATTCTCTTGCGTTAATTCATCCGGGAAAAACAGAAACAGAGGGGGCTGTTTTGTTTGGCGGTATTGCTGACGAAGTAGTTGTCGTTGACTTTTCATACTCTTATTCCCATTCGATAGACAAACTCCCGTTCTACTCTTGTTGTATAGACAAACTCCCGTTCGGCAGACAAACAGAAAAACAAAGCCATCAAAATAAGCAAGCAAGCCCACACGACCGAACCCCCAAAAAACAAACTAATCCCATACATAAGTCCATGCCCTAGGCCGAACCGGGAAAAGACATCATCGTGGTACACAATACATATGTCGAAGTACGTCCATCCACCCCTCACCACATCCACATCCACATCCACATACATCCACATCCACTTCCACATACATCCACATCCACTTCCACATACATCCATATCCACTTCCACTTCCACATACATCCACATCCACTTCCACATCCACCCCATCCCCCATCCACCACACAACCCTTGAGTAGATGTCAAAACCTATTTTCATCTAATCCTGTCCTTCACTGCCGCTCCAAGACACATCAACCATACAAAGTACGTCGCGCCGTCGCTCCACTCATCAAATCATTTCGACCAACCACGAATCCCGCCCGCTTTATGCAGAAGGTTGCACTTGCAAAACTTCCTCACCCGGGTTCTTGGGTTTTTCAAAGTTTGTTCAGAAGGCCTCTACCCATGCCCCATGCTCCTCTGTATTAGGTCGTCCCGTTCCGTCACCTCGTCCTCCATGCTTCTTTTCTATATCTCCCCACGCCTCTTCCCACCCCATCAAATGAAGGTCCCCACCTCCACCCTCTTCACCAATGTTCAGTCTCGGAAGTTACACACGCAACCATAACTTCACATAGGTCTTCGTATTCATGCGCTGCCGCTCAGACTTCGAACTCTCAAACAAATACCTGATTCTCCGTCCTCCTCGGCCATTTCCACACACTCCTGCTGTGCTGTTCGAGCAATTGCTGACCCCGTTCTGTTGTTTCCTTCCCGACTCCGAGAGGTTCATGTTACTTCAAGGTAATCATTCATCCGAACCCCGTCCACGACTTCTGCAGATCTAATGTTCCGATACTTAGCTTATGCAGATACCTCTTCCCTTATCGAACACCGACACTGTCTACGAGATCGCAATCTATTTCACGATTTGCACCAAAATGTACCAGCCGGGTCGTGACGCTCTTCCAATATACCGACCGATAGATGGCAGATCTTCGAGTTATCGTCGGGAGCCGTTGCCGTACCACGACAACGGCGACGATCGAGCACATATGCCCAATCTTAATCCGCCGATTCTACCATCCATATCTACGCTGATACAATCCATAGATCAGACAGAGGAGAATAGCCTACCCGATGATCGTTATCGTTCGCCGTCGCAAGGGCTGCGGTCGCCTGTGGAACTGGACCGTCCCATGTACCTCCACCAACAGCAGCCACGAAGCCCTCGTGAACTAGATCGGAATTTCAAGCAATCGCAAAGTCCGGTTGCCTTATATTCAACCGCCCCTTCGACCCCCACTACAGCGTTGTTTGACACAAGGGAAAGGTCGATACCTCTACAAAACAGTGGTCCACTCGCAGCCCCTGCCAGGTATGTTTGGCTCTATTCCTCCTGCCATTGAACGCTCATTGATATCAGAAGACCCACGCCACAACCTCGACAGAAACCACAATGCAAGCTAGTGATCCTCCAGCAGCCAATATCCGCACGCGCCTGTGGGTATGGAGACAAGGACCGGCGAATGATTGATCCACCACCAATCTTGACATTTGAGGTGCTTGATAATGAGACTCAGCAAGTCGTTGGCTCAAAGGAGAGAAATAAGATGTTGAGAGGATTCATGCCGGTCGTGCACTGCTCTTTATGGAACCCATACACAAATTCCGTCGACGACACCATTGAAGGTTCTGTTGACAGACGAAATCAAAGAAGGATGGTCGGCTCTATGGTCTGCAACGGCTACAAAACAGCGCTTAGTCACGGCGAGGAGCGGTTCTATTTCACCTTTGCTGATTTATCTGTTCGGTTTCCAGGTGAATATCAACTGATGTTCCGGTTGACATTGATTGACCAAGCACCTCTGATGATGAAGGTCTCCAATGCTATCATCAGCCCTCTCCTAAGTGACGTGTTTACTGTCCACAATGCTAAGGACTTTGAGGGTATGAGACCGAGCTCGGAACTTGCGAAAGCTCTGGTGAATCAAGGATATCCGAACATTCTCAAGATCAAGAAAGGCAACGCAAAGACCATTGCGTTATGTGACCAAGGGGGCCAGGACGGTGATGGCGATGAAGATGAGGACATGGAAGACATGGCTGGTGGCTCTGCCCGAAAGCGTAGACGCGAGTGAGCTCTGCTCCTATTGCATAAGGTGTTTTGGTTTGTTGTTCGTTGCGGGATTCTTTCCAAGGCATGGTGTTCGGGGTTCCAAAAGGGGGGGAAAGATTAGTTGTTGCACGCTCCGGAGATCACAAAACATGATTTTATGAATACATGAAGGATGATGGACGACATTTGCTTCCTTGTGCTGGTACTTTACTACGGGTTTGGGGGACTTTTTGGTAGTAGGTACTTGGATGGAGCTTCGACGAATCTAACATAAAAATATTGTTATTATAGGACGACTATTATATACCCACTCAAGAGAAGAAGATATGCTCTATACTATATATTTTCTTTTCCAAATGTTGTTCTACCTATTTGTGTTCTGGGCATCTGACTCCTGATCGATTTGCCCATATAAAAATGCAAGCCACAGCCACAGCCACAGCCACAGCCACAGCTTGAACGCTCTTGCCACATAAGGCTGAAAGTTCACAAAAAAGGCTGAGATCTTCAAAAATTCATCCCCGCTATGAATCGACGAGCCTAAATCACGTATCTAATCTAGATAAGGCTAGTCTCACGCGCCCTCCCATGCCCCACCACCAAAAACTTTCTGTCCGCGCCGACTGAGATTTTCTTTTCTCTTTTCCTCCTTCCCTCTGGCATAAGCCAGGAAGGGCACCATAAATTTTCAATTCACGCGAAAATGAAGTACGTTCTTGTATCTGGAGGTATGTATTGATTCTTTCCTATATATGTGTGTTGAAACCCATCGAAACAGTAACTAACAGTGCTGGTATTCAGGTGTGATTTCCGGCATTGGAAAGGGCGTAATTGGTATGTTTTGAAACAGCTGCCTGCAGGAACTCAACACAGAAGTTGCGCCTTGTGGTGAAAATCATACTGATGAATTGGCTGCGGCAGCCTCTTCCACCGGCTTGTTGCTCAAGACAATTGGATTAAAGATATGTTCCGCATGTACGATTCTGCGAGAGCTCTTGAGCTGACCTCGAAAGCACGTTACGTCCATCAAAATCGATCCCTATATGAACGTCGATGCTGGAACCATGGCCCCTACCGAGTATGCAGTACATTTCCTCTGCGACTCAATTCTGGACTAACGTCATCATACGCAGACACGGGGAGGTCTTCGTTCTCGACGATGGAGGAGAGGTCGATCTTGACCTGGGTAATTACGAACGCTATCTCAACATTACCCTTACTCGCGAAAATAACATCACAACGGGAAAGATCTATGCGCATGTCATTGAGCGCGAACGCAAGGGTGATTATCTTGGAAAGACTGTCCAAGTTGTACCACACTTGACAGATGCGATTCAAGATTGGGTTGAGAGAGTTGCAAGAATCCCAGTCGACGACACGAAGGAGTCACCGGATGTCTGCATCATTGAGTTGGGCGGTACAGTCGGTGATATTGAGAGTGCACCATTCATTGAAGCGATGAGACAATTGAAGCGAAGAGTTGGAAAAGGAAACTTTTTACAGATTCACGTCTCTCTTGTTCCTGTCATTCAAGGCGAGCAAAAGACTAAGCCAACCCAGCAAGCCATCAGAGATGTTGGTAGAACTGGGTTGGTTCCAGATCTGGTATGATTGAATGGTTGCCATACATATACGGTACAAAACACTGACTGTCTTAGATTGCATGCCGATGTGACGTTCCTCTTGAGCGAAGCACCATTGAAAAGATCGCAATGTTCTGTCAAGTTGAGTCTGAGCAGGTTGTTGCGGTGCATAACGTTAAATCGACATATCACGTTCCCCTTCTTTTGGAGAAGCAGGGTCTCATTACTGCCATCAACAAAATCCTCAACCTCGATGGAATCCCGAAAGCCAAAGCTGTTGTTGACCGAGGTCAAAGGACGTGGACAGAGTGGAAATCTCTCACGAATCAACAAGACCGTCTATTTGACGATGTTTCCATTGTGTTGGTTGGCAAATATACGAATCTACACGATTCATATCTCAGTGTCATCAAATCTTTAGAGCACTCAGCAATGCGATGTGGTAAGAAACTTAATCTGATTTGGGTTGATGCTTCTAGTCTTGAAGAAGACGCGAAACATAATAACCCAGCAGAGTTTCATAAGGCATGGCATGAGGTCTGCACTGCCGATGGTATTCTCGTTCCAGGTGGATTTGGTCATCGTGGAACTGAAGGTATGATCCAAGCTGCGAAATGGGCACGTACCAACAAAACACCGTATCTTGGTATTTGTCTTGGGATGCAAATTGCTGTCATCGAGTATGCTCGAAATGTTTGCGGCATCACGGGAGCCAGCTCTGAGGAACTTAATGAGCAATGCCCTGACAAGGTCATCATTTATATGCCTGAAATCGATAAAGTGAACCTAGGAGGAACCATGCGCCTTGGTATTCGACCAACAGAATTCCAGCCCGGATCAGAATGGTCTCGACTCCGCCAATTGTATGGCGAAAAGACTTCCATCAATGAAAGACATCGTCATCGTTACGAAGTCAACCCCACCTACGTCGACCGTCTTCACAGCGGCGGTCTCGAATTCGTCGGAAAGGATGAGAGTGGTCAAAGAATGGAGATTGTGGAATTGAAAGACCACCCTTGGTATGTGGGCGTACAATTCCATCCCGAATACTTGTCCCGTGTCTTGATGCCGAGTAAACCGTATTTGGGCTTCGTGGCGGCGGCAAGTGGTTGTTTGGAGAAGATTACGGCGGATTGTTTGAGAGATGAGTTGGCGGGTAGTGTTCATGGAGTGGGAGATTTGACGAATGGTTTGAATGGTGTTAGTATATAGATGGGGCAGTTGTGGTGGGTTTGGATCTGATTGATGGATTAGTTGATAGCATGTGGAATATGGGCATAAAATCGATAAAGTGGTGTTAATACTGGTTGGTTTTGGTGGGATGGATGGACTGGACTGGTCGGTTTATGTTCTTGTGTTCTTTGAACAAAAATTATGCATTCGCCTGGATGAGAGGTTGATACGCATAGCGGAATAGAATGTCATAGCGTCATTTTACAAAATTACTTAGATTATTATGATTGCATATTCTTACCATGTCTATATGTATTTATATATGTGTGTTTTGGGTAGTAAGTTAGCCGCTATCGTTGTTTATCCGCTTTCAAGGTTTCAAGAGATTCAGTTGAGCAACTATCACGTTGTTTGAATTTCTACCCGTCTCAATTATTGGGGACGAAGGAGTTTGCTGCTTGCTCATTGAGAACCTTGTGATGCTGGGTCTTCCTCTTCCTCTTCCTCTCAACTTATCACCGTGCTCCCTCCCACATACTTCAAGTCTCGGATTAGATCATTGCACATCAAGTACTACCGGTTTTTACTCCCCACACCCCCCTCCCGCATTCGACTATTCATTCATTCTTACGCTGGAAATGACGTTGCTTCGTTTGTTGGGATAGGATAGGAGGTCGGTTGATTTGGTTTGGTTTTGAAGGTGAGCCCAATCGGACGATGAGGCTGGCAAGTCAGCTGACTTATGGCAGCGGATCTTTTGAATGTAGTAGGATCTTTCCTTCTATGCTCGGGTTTGATGTGCCGATGGAGGGAGGAAGGCTGTGCTGGTGAGACTGCGATGCTAGGGTTGTTGCTTCGGGGGTAGATGTGTGATGTGGCTGGCTGGCTGGCTGTATAAGGTAATTAATCACAGCTCCCTCCTACGAGCTTAAAGGCTATGTTTGGTGAGAGATAGAGAGAGATGAAAGTTAACTGCTTGCTTGCTGTATTCGGTTGGAAAATATATGTATCTGAGTAAAGGGGTTCGATATATGTAGTGCTGTCACACTTAAAAGCTCTAAGTTGACTTGCTGTGGTATGCTCTATTAGCTTTATTCGATCGTACTGTTTAGTAGCAGTTTATCTATTAGGAGAGATCATAGCTATCCCAAGAATATAAGATATCTGCTAACAAATAGGTAGCTTTATTTAATTCAACTCCCGTGACAGTGGTAGGTAGAGAGAGGCATTGCATAGCCCTGAATTAAGTCGCCTTTGATATAACTTAGAACAAAATATAAAATGCAGTTATAAAGCTCACGAAATAACTAACAAGTACACAGATAAACAGACGTCTTTACTATATTTCTAGAAATAATCTTTCTTCTCTATCTTCTCGTGGAGGAAAATCAATATATACATGAATACGAAATACTCTGCTATATACTTCGATTTAGAACTATACTTTATATATAGACGAAGACGTCACCGATATAACCTACGTAGGTCGGTCTATGTTCTTCGACATCTCGTCTCAAGAAATAAAATACTATATTATTTCATAGCGAGGATGTCGGTTCAGTGTATGCACTGAACTACAGAAAAGACATTACGGGATAATGAACTACGGAAGGGGGACTACAGGACATAGGATACTCGCTGTAGTATAGCAATTAGTACGGGAGAGAAACGCTATATAGTCCAACTCTCCCTCTTACCTAGTTTAGAGAATTCAACCCGATTCAACTGCATTACTTAGGCCCTATTGTAACAAAGTATGATGTAACGAATCGGATCAATATTACAGCTGTACTAAGCCAACCGATAGAGGATTTATCCCCAACTAGTAAGTCATTTATTACAGTAGAACCTGTGACGATTCGTACCCGAATCGGCCACGTTGGCTACAGCTTTAGCTATATACCTTACCGCCTGGCAGAAACTCGGTATTTAGTCTTGATCTGAACCCCGCTTGGGCTCAGCACTTTAGTATTCTAAGTAATAGATTCAGTTCGTTACAGAACCAGTCTACCAGGAAACACAACTTCAACACGATAGGAAACCATTTCTTTTCTCTAGCAAAACCTAAATAACATTGAGCAGTCTCACACAGACAGTGTAAGAGTCCACGTTCAAGAAGCTTAGAAACGTAAGTTCAGATTAAGCTATAGACGATTCTATGAAGAGAGGAAAGAAAGGTTTCCGTTCCTATACTAATTTATATATTGTGGCCCTATGTTCGGTAAAAATAAGCGAAGGCTCCGCCTGAGCCCTTCACTATAGGTCCTACCCTTTATATTATCTCTCTTCTCCTTCTATCGTCTGTTGTTCTTTCCTTATTATCGTTTTATTGTTCCTTGCTCTTTACTTTTCCTTTTCTTACTTTTTATCTAATTGTTGAATAACTACCATTATATTCTTTAATACTTCTTCTAGCTCCTATACTGGCTTTATATAAATTTTCTATTTAACTAGCAACCTTTTCGATTAGTCTCTTTTACAAACTTTCTTCTTGTCTGACGATTCGAACTCCCCGTTTTAGCGAATACAAGCCGTTACAGTTTGATGCCTGATTGGAACTCCCCGTTGGTAGGGCAGGTTATCTCAGTAAATCAGGCTCTATTTCAACAATTAGGCTTACTAGTACTCTGATTGGTATTTAGTATAATTTTAAGTGTTATTTTCATTAAAAAGTGGATGTTTACGATAAAAAGTAGAGGTTTATAATAAAAAGTAGATTTCTAGTTTACTTAGGTTCTACTACCTTCCTCTATACTAATCAGAGACTAGAACGCCTAATTGTTGAAATAGAGTCTGAGGAAAATTGGTTCTTTTTTACTAGAGAACTTAAAGAAAACAACGATTTCGAGACCTCAATCGCGACAATATACTTGGTACCTTTAACAATATTCAAATTGGAAACCGAATATACTAATTGAAAGCTCTTAGTCGATTCTATTATTTCCGTTACCCATATATTTCCAGCTTTTGGATTAGTTACAGGAGTATTGAGAGAAATACGGAGACTGCTGAACTTGAACTGGCTGGGTAGTAGGCTGACAAGTGCAAAGAGCCAATGCGATAGCCAATACGATGGGCTAATGCGATGGCCAATGCTATAGCCAATAGCATAGCTAATACGATAGCCAATACGATGGCGAATAGCATAGCAAATAGTAGTCTGCCTCCACGGCAGTGGCCCTCGGAGAGCCAGCGGAGCGTCACCCACTAACGGGGAGTTTGAATAAGGAAGGCTGGCGAAGGGCATGGCTAACAGCATGGATAATAGCATGGCCCATAGTATAGCCAATGACTGAAGCATTGTACCAAGTGTACAAACGAACTCCTTGAAGTCAATGGGTTCTACTAAAGGTAATCATCTTCTGAGCCTAAGGTCCCTCAGCCGCCACGTGACTGGGTCATAACAATCCCATATTGAGGTGTTTGTTGTGATAATAATAATGATTAATAGAAGATTATAGAATTAAAGCAGCGGCAAAATCCTTCACCACCTTTATTGCAGGAATTGTGGAAACCCCCTCCGTACTTTATAGGACCTTGTGTCGAGTTACACGTGACTTAAGGTCGTCATCTCATTTTCCTGAGTCGATCATCATCATAAGGCTAGATCACTTTGAACTGATGCGCGATTCATCATTCCCAACTTAATACACGAGTATTTCAATACTTTTCCCCATCATAACAGCTATGAACCAACCGGCGACAGCCTCGAAGAACGGCTCACGTCCGAATCAGCAAGCTTCGCCTGCCAAACCCAAACAGCGGCGCCACAAACATTCCGAAGAAGAATGGAACGAGTTACGCGATATCATCACATGTCTTTACATCGAAGAGGACAAAAAGGCTGAGGAAGTCCTCGAGATCTTGAACACACAGCACAACTTCCAGGTTGGGTTCGGCGATCGCAGCCTAATATTATTGCCTCTGCTAACGTGCTGGTAGCCTCCGGAAATTGAAAGATTGGCTCAAAGACAATGGGATCTCGAAGAATATTCAGAAGTCCGATATGTTCGTCGTCTACGCCAAACGCCAGGCTCGCATGATTGCCGATGGCAAGAAAACCATTATTTATAAAGACGGTCGTGTTGTGGAGGACACTCGTCTTGATCGATTTGGTGAAAGAAACAACCTCGATGTAGATCATTCTATCTATCTAGCCGCTGGTATGAGTCTCTAAGTTAGTCGAATCTCAAGGCTGATCCTTGTTGTTAGCAACACCAGCCGGCTACACTTACGCAACGCCCCAGGGTGCAGCCTTTGACGAAGACTCGGAAGTCTTTTCCGACCCATCACTTTTCGAGGTCTTCACTGCCCGAAGGCACATACGCACTATTTTCGGGGACGTTCTCGACAATGAAAGCTATCAAGAGCAGAATGGCCACATTCACAATATTGGAGTATTTGGTCTCAGGATGCTTTCGGAACGGCGTGCAGAAAATCTCCCCATAGTACTCCGACAATGTCTACTTCTGGCAAGAGATCTTATGGGTTTCGTTAGATCTTCCTCCTCGGCCTCTCTCGCCGACTACGTGTCGACTGGGCCTGCACCGAACAAAAGGGTGCCTAAGGTCCAAATCAAGTTCACCGGGGATACTCAAGACATGTTCACAGCGCCCATGAAGAATGGTATAATATCCCATCTGAAACATTCAGAGACGGTTTTGCAGCTGCTACAGCTTGGGTCGGCAGACCAGGAAAAGTGGAGCCAAGATTGGTATGCCATGACCCCAGAAGAGCAAGCCACATCCAAGCAACTATGCGAGACCCTATTCGGGTTGCCATCTAGCTTTAATTCTGCAATGTCGTTCATGCACATTTTAGTGCTACTAGCGTCACCAAAAGATCCATTGGATACAGTCCTCGTGCGAGTGTCTCTCGGCGTTGATATAAGAGACTTTCCAGACTGTAGCACATGCCAGCGCCAAGTTGTATCCTTGGATTGCATCAGCACAACAGGAGCAGTCCAGCTGAATGTGCCGCTTCGATCGACATGGAATGGCAGATGGGAGCCACTGCGAATTTCGACAACTGAGATCTCGGAGCACGGCAAATGGAGTGACTACGTCTATTCTCTAAGAGGGTGGTTCATCCATCTATCGTCTTACCTTCACAGGTTCAGGTCCTTTTTTGAGTCCTCCTTTAACAACTCGGGGTGTGAGAATATAACAGAAGAGGATGAAACCGAAGTGTGGGACGAGACATGGGATCCGATGGACGTGTCCACCCCTTTAGCGACTTTTCAGCCATATGATATCGCGACCCCTGCGTCTCTATGCGCATATAATGGCTTTGAACTTACTCAAACCCAAGATATTGGAAGAGAAGACGATAGTCCCAAGTTTGCACCTTATCCTACTGATGATGATATCTGGGACCCCAATGGAATTTGATGGTTAGGTGCGCGTAGAAACACAAGAATCAAATGTTGAGGGAAGAACATGTCACGCTCTATCTATCTATTCTAGTCGAATTGGATATTGATATGGAGATGCAACGAGCCAAAGTATGACTCGGAATACACATTTGGAGCAGCGCTCCCACAGAATCGTATTGAAAGCCTGAAAACACTCTATGCTCCTTACCATAAACTATTACAGCTCCCAAGCTGTGACAATTACTATTTCAATTGACTTGAAAAGAGTAAAGCCACAGGTTTTGTATTGTTCGTTTCTAAAGAAAGAAGCTATCTACAGGGCGAAGGTTACTTAAGGTGACCTCGCTTGGGTTGTGTGATGCCTAGGCCCGTAACATAAACGTAATGTGGCCTGATTCCACATTCAGAGAATAATTTGTTGTCCGTAATGGGCTCGCGATGTGTGTGCCCAAACTTCTGAAGTGGCGGTGTACCAACCTGCTTTCAAGAAAGGCGAGCCCTCTTGCCCGGTGGCGGACTCGATTCTGGCTCAACAATCTTGCGCGGAGCTGTATGCCGGATCGCCATCTCCAATACACGATATAACAGTTTCTCCTTTTTGATTAAACACAGTCTACTAGACACCTTGATAGCATTCTTGAGCTCCCTTCCATTCAATTCCCAGCGTGCAAGATTCCAGTAGTCTTGCTCAGATAGATCAGCTGGTTGTGCAAATGCCTTTGAGCATGTCGCAAATTCTACCATGGTCTTTAGGAGTTTGCATCGTGATGTCCTATCGAGCGCAGGATACTCAAGGTGGACGTCGATGCGAGACGAAAAGGCTTCATCGATCTTCTCGGGGAAGTTGGTCGTGAGGAACAACACTCCAGAATAGTACTCTAATCGCGTCATCAAAGCTAATCTGGGTCAGTGTCAAGACTTGACTAGGTAAAAGTAGATCCAGGCTTACTTCGCACAAGGCTAGATCGGTCGGTCTTTTCACAGTCGTTTCCCAGATACGCATCGGCTTCTAGTTAAGCATACGTCAATATATGCAAGGCAGGCTTAGTGAGAAATTTACCATCGATAAGAAGAAGGGCATTCCATTCGGTCGCTAGCTTGAAAGCTTCCTCCAGTTGCTTTTCTAAGTCCCGGCGATCTCTACCAAACGTTTCAGCCTGAATGCGAAAGAATGGACGTTTCGCTTGGTCCGCAACTTCAAAATTTTAGCCTTCCGAATGCAACGGTTAAATCAGTACGTACCAGCTTCTGCCGTTAATGTTTTCCCAGTCCCAGGAGGTCCACTTAAAAGGACCACAAATCCGTTGCCTAACCAGTGTCAGAGGATTGCAGATGACGAGATTTGATTTCGACATACCTTTTCCCGGAATGATGTCTGACCCAATATCTCTCATTTGTCCATGGTTCTTTACGAGCGTGAGGAGGAAGTCCTTCGAATCTTCCGAAAACACGATTCGTTCGTAGGCCCAATCATTCCACCTCACTTCGCGAATGTAATCGACATAAAATAGAGCTGTTATCATTAACTCTTTCTCTAGATGGCACAAACGCTGAACAGCTTACTAAATTTATATTCTTTCAAGGAGTAACCAGCAATAAAAGGCTGCAAAATAAGCAGCCAGTGAGGCTTGGACGACACGATTTCCACATTCTTTTGGATGCGTTCTGCGGACGGTCGACCTTTCGAGCCTTGGCATTCAAAGTGATTTCGAAGTTCTTCGTCAAATTCAGTGTTTTCGGACGTCAACCGAGTGAGCGAGCATCTCAGGCCGCGGTACTTGTGATACCCATACGGATCGATGATGATTCGCTCCCTCATCTATTTTCTGTTTAGCTTACACTCGGAAACAATGATGTAGAATAGTCATAAGAGGGCCACATACAGGTGGAAGGTTTCCCGACCGTCGCTCGACATTCTCCTGTTCGTTCCTCTGACTATACTCGGCGTGCACCATTCTCTGGTATCGAAGGGCTTTCTGGCTGCGCAAAACTGTGTTTCTTTCCAATTCTTCTCTGTTCTTGTGAAAGGACAGAGGGTATACACTCAGTTCACAGATTGCCCGAGCGCCCAAGAAGGCAGACTCCGTGAAACTCAGTTCACTAATGCCGTAGTTGGAGCCATCAAAGGCGACATAGCGGCAATTGGCTGTTGCGTTTGTCGTATCGTATGAGACTACCTCAAAGAGGCACTCATGATCGCCCAGCTTGGAGACGACAACTATGCCCTTAGGGAAGAGAGTCCATAGGTATTGATACGTGATCAACTTCTTCGCTTGAAGGTCCGTTACTTCGCTGGTCATTTCCCGAAGAAGTTCGTCTGTAACCTCTTTTAGAACTCCCAAGTGCTGCTTCTCTTCTGAATCTTGTTCGCATTCGTTGTAAGCCTCCAATATCCCCGAATAGGCGAAGAACAAGTCTACGAAAGGCGCATTCACCTGCACCGAGCCCTTCGCCGTACCAGCTCTTCCAATCTTCTTAAAAATAGGTTCGAGTGCCTCCAAGATGACCGGGCTTTGGATGACGAGCCACAGAGGACTGATAGTCTTCAAACCGCCTAATGTTTCCTTAGAATGATCCTTGCCATGATATATGCGGATGGCAACACCGTTGTACTTCCCCTTCGCTTCATCCGGTACCTTCTCTGGCTGCTTCTCGACCCAGTTTATGCAACACTTGCACGTTGAACGCCCCTCGTAGAATTTCTGGATCGTCGCAGTGCTTCCCTTGCAGTTGTCGTTGGACTCAAGCGAAGGGAGCACGGGGGCTGCACATATTTCGTTTATCATGCGGTTCCATTGGCCCATGAAGGTATTCGTCAGTTCGTCAGATGTCAGATTCGGCTGATGAAGAAGATCGGGGGCTATTCCTATATCATGTGACTGATGACCATTATTGTGCAAAGGCACGCCTGCATTGGTACCGTCTAAATCCAATACCGCTTCACCCGAAAAATCTCCCATTGGGATATGACCTAAATCAAAACCTGAACTTCCAGAATTCTGAAAAGGGTCGAGGCTTACATGGTGTCCATTAATCGAAGTAAAATGCGTCGCCGCCATAGTGACTGGAAAACAACGAAAAGAATGTTTTCCAACTGATCAGCGGCATCGTTGGATATCCTGGGGCTGGGCGCTCTTAAACGCTTGACTCGGGCTGTTAGGCAACAAGAAGGCGACCTTGTGTTTGTCTGCTCCGTCGCCTTCTTGTGCAGCTCGAGCTGCATGATGCAATCGCTTCAAAAAAAATTCGCGCAGAAAAGGCAACGAGGCGCAAGGCAAGCTGACAGGCAACGCCACAGGGTCCGTGCGTTGTCGTCAAAAGTGCATTGCGTCTCTCAGTCCAATCCAACAAAAGTGCGTTCGGCATGGCTGGCTCAGCTCTCATCTTCACAACGCACTTCTGTTGAGGTAGTACAGAAATCATGCTAACGCAAAAGCAGAGGCTCAAGCTCCTGCAGTGTGATTTCGGCTATCTTAATGGCTTTCCAAGCATCATAGGGTTTCTGCTCCTTACGCTTGTCTTGCGAGCAGGTTCGCGCCGCCCATTCGACAAATCATAACGACCGCCATGCTAATGCACTTCCGTATGAATACTCGTGCTCCATGAGTGTCTTCTCTCAGCCTCAGAAGCTTAGCAAATGGCAGGCGAGAAGCACATAATGCACTTCTTCAATTAGTAAAATGCAACCAACGACACGTACATACGGGCGAACAGACTGGTTGCACCGTTGCGGTCTATGTGAAGTGTTATGCACTTTTGCAGGAGGCAAGTTGAGCCTTGGTCACGCTCTATGTGTTGGAATTAGGTGTTCAATAAACAAGGACTTTGACAAGCATGCTTCGAGTATAAGTATCTCGTAGCAGGTCCCTCACTCTCGACACCAATTCATTCCCACAACTATTTCAGATATAGACAGCAGCACCATATAACTCAATCAAATATCACTTCAAGTGAGAAAAACACGCTTTCGTTTATCTTAAACAAGAGTGCTGATGAGAGAAGAACAACAGATGCCTCAGGGTGCCGGCAAGAAGGAAGCCAACTATGGCAGTGAGAAGCCCAAGCATCAACCTAAAGGTGGAAGGTACAAACGATTCTCTTCTATCAATGTAGTAAAAACACTGACGAAATCACATAGCAAAGATGAACAGCGTCTACTAGAACTGAAGGGCATCGGAGGCTGGGCCGATGCCGAATATACAGGAGCAGATTTTCTCGGATCACAACGAGAAGAGGGTTGTGGAGTAGCCTGTCATGACACCGGGTGTGATATTTTGCCTCTTGTACGATGGCTATCCGAAGATAGAAAAACACAGCCATGGAATGGTATTGAACAGAATAATGACCGGCCTACAGAGTCTAAAGTAGACGAAGGCACTGGTTAGGGTTGATGCACACTGCCCTTGTGCCTCTAGACGACGAGTTGGAGTGTCAACGATCCAATTTAGATTACTTCGTACCAGCACTTCGCCCCTTATTCACCACCTAGCTGGGATTTCGCCCGACTGCTCAAGGCGCCTGTGAATGGTATATCAAGACGATGTATCCATACTTCTTGATCCGGGTGCTCTTTGAAAAATTCGAATTTGTATCTTACGAACTCTCTAGCGTTCATTCACAACCTCTAATCCACACATATCCTATCTCTAAAGTCGAACTCGCTCTAATATCCTGAGAACTGCCTTTAACATGGAAGAGTAACTCCTAGTAGTAACCGCCCATTTCTGAGTCACAGTGACCCAGGACGACAAATCCCTTTTCCTTAAACTAAACGTGACTTCTGCACTCTCTTCAGCACCTAAGTCTCTCGTCCTCTCAAAACGACGGAGTACTTTTGGCGGCTGCTCCGCTTCCGCTCTCCAGCGCCCACGACACAGCCCGAGTTGCGAATCGTGAGGGAGAGGAGGACAGCCGATCCGCTCCTGCCAAAGGGTTGTGGGCTCCAACTGCAGTATTGAGGTACTCTTCTGTACCAGGGTGGATGTTATCACTCTAACTCTGATATCACACTAAGTTAGTCAATTAAAACAAGAGGGTCTAGGGCACTGGTTGGACTTGGTAGTTGTATTCAAACCTGATTATTCTATAGTCAGGCTGTGGGTTTTCATACTCCTCAGAAGGGTAAGGCTAAGCTTAACTATATTGGCAAGCCATGTGAACTGTACTGTCACAGTGAAGAGAGCTCGACTCTGTCATCAATGTTTCCGGACTTCGGGCAAAACAGGCATCCAGGAAGTTAATAGGTTTTCAAAGATAGCTACTGTAATTTATATATAAATATTATCTTATCTTTGATATTTATTTATAATTAAGTTAAAAGAGAGGTGTGGGAAATTTTATATTTATATAATATTTTTAGAAAAGCTTTTAAAACAATTCTAGATCTTTTCTAGACTCTTTCGATAATCATGTATCGATTTTCTAATCGTTTCCTAACCGTTTTCTAAGTTTTTACTAAACATACTCTAACCACTCTTAATACTTTTATATCCACTTCTAATCCACTAACAAACTCTCCCAACTCCCTCAGAACCCCCCTCGAACTCTCTCTCCCCTTCTTTCAACGATCTGCAACAAACATTCGACTAATCACGTGTAAGCCTCCATCCGATTGGTTTACTTTTACCCATGTACTGTACTATAGGTAGTACAAAGTAACTTATCGTCGTCACCTACCTACCCAGCCCTATCAATCCAGAGCAATCCATCTCAACATCACCCCACCCCGCACCCGCATCCAGGGTCGAAGAAGTACAAAAGCGCTGCAGTGCCCAAAGACAAATTTTGCGATCTGCAACAAAAGGACTCTTCTTCATCTCTTATTGGTATTATTTCTTTCGGTGCTACGATGAGGGAGCGTTAGTTACCCTTGGAATAATTGAATGCTGCATGGAGCCGAAGCTTGGGGGGTAGGTATGCGTAAGCATTGTAAGTAACGTTCCTCTGAGGTATGCGACAAATAGATAGACTTCTCTTATACTTTCTGCTTCGTGTTGGGTTTGTGTGGAGTAAAGTAGAGTCAAGTAACACATCACCAGGCACAGCACAGCACTATACTGTCCAACCCGTGTTCGAGAATTTCTGATGTGCAACAAGTTTTATTTCTTCTTCTTGTTTTGCTTGGCTAGCTGCTGCTACAGTGATGCGGTTGAAATAGTGTTTCGGGAAAAGCTGATGTAATAGAGGATTGCGATACATGAGAGTCGGCTGTACTAAGATACTCTTCTTCTTTCTCTTTTTCTCGATGAGTGCTTTTTCTTGCTGGATAAAAGCATGGTAGTAATTAATACAACTGCAATACAAAGAATCATGGTGAGTGTATCATCATCTCTCTCAAGTCTGCTGCAACAAAGGCAAAGGATTGTTGTTGCGAAAACCTTTCTCCTCCCAGTACCCAAAGACCTCCGACTGACCAAAAAGCAGATTTTCAGACAAGCAACAAATCCTCTCCCCTTTACCTCCGACTCGCTTTCACCTCTGCAGTGTAACGTCTGGTTGAACACAGCCAGCGGGTATCCAATCCACAGCTACACAAACAACCTCTCTCAATCCTGCCCCTCATTATTTCCCTCGAGCCTCCCAAAGCGGTTTTCAGACTGCATATTCCAGATTTGCAACAAACGCACTTCTCCCACCTCCTCCAGATCCTGATAGGTAGGTAGGTCCTCACACGCATCCCCCCGCGCCACAAACCTACATTTACTACCCACCACTACCCACCCCACCCCACCACTCCTCCAGTCCCTATCCATCCAATCAACCCTCCCCCTCTCCAACCATGCAGTAGTAGCACGAAATAAGCCCCGACGTAACAATGACCTTGAATATCGACACGCAACAACCGAATCCCTCTATCCCATTCTACAGCGAATCAACCAACCTATTAGGTCATCACTCCACTCCAGTGTGTCAACTTCTCAGCCGCACTCTGCATTGCATTGCATTTCTTCGGTATCGATCGGTATTACGTAACCCCGAGACCGAGACCGAGAAACTGCCGCTCAGTCAGAAAAAGCATCGATCGATAATTGGTCCAAGCCCCTGCCCTCCCTCCCTTCTGCTAGAATCGGGCGCGCTCCCAAAATGACTGAGATATGCAACAACACACAGCACAGGAAGTCAGGGACAACACACACAACACAGCGAGCGTCATAGATAACGATGATTGATTGAGTTGGCACGTGATACAAACATCTGTATGTGACACGACAACAACAACTCGGAAGGTCCTTCCTACACTAAAATACAATATACACGAATTTTGAAGCGTAAACAAATTTGCTCGCTTGAGATGTGCAACTTTTTTGACGTTCTACTTGAGTTGTCACGTGAAGGGCTGGATGCTTATTAGTTAGTGCGAAATTTAAACCTCGGTTGAATTCATTGGGTTTTTCAGCTGCATGGCCTTGGCTTGGATTCCGGAATGTGTGTGCGAGTGTGTGTGGTGTGTGTGTGTGTGTGTGTGTGTGTGTGTCTGGCAGAGGAAGCGCGCGTGGATTTTCTCATTCGTGCCCAATTCGAGAAGAGGAAATGATTTTGCAGTTTTGTTATCCTCAGGCAAATGTTGGCTCTCCTCATAGTAAAGCAATTATACCACACATATGGATATTGAAGACAGGTACGGGTACCCGTCGACGGATTAACCCGTCCGCGGTGCTTAGATTCCCCAGATTCCGTACGATTCCCGAGCGAATTCTCATGAATTGATCGCAGCCTCAATCCTCCTCGCCCCTCAGTCTTACCCACAATATTAGATCAGACGAAACAAACCCGCCAGCGCAAAGAGTTTGTTGCACATCTCACAAAAAAGAGGGTGTAGCAATCGTAACAAATTTACATAGCGGTGTGTAGAGGTATGGTGTATAGGGTGTATCATTATAGGCTTCCTTGAGCAGTTTGTCCGTGTGCAGCGACGGGTGGCTGCTCAGGCTTGACGTGGCATTTCAATTGTCGAGGTTGCAATTGTTTCTTATTGCTGTGGTGGTAACCGTATCCGAATGGGTGTGTTACTAAATAGCCAAAAATGGTGTCAGCATTTCATCTCGGATCATTGCTGTTTTCGGAGCCAATTCTATTCTTGATATTTCCGCCGCTGAGGTTCCGCTTCACTTTCACCCCCCTTGCATCTTACCCGCCCCTTGCATGACCCCTTTCTTCGGATTATTCTACAGCTAATATCTCATCCAAGGTTTTGTAATCGTTCAATACTGACATCTTGTAATGGGATACCTGAAGCTTCCGCCATATCAAAGCCTCACACGGCTGGCCAAAAATCAAGTGACGGATGAAGGGGGAAGGGTGCAGACAATAAGTGGTCCAATTACGAGATCCTTGTATGCAGCTATTGCCCGGCGAAATGCAGCGGACATGCGGGTATCATGTTGTTTATGCATAAACCGCATACGATGTACAACAGATTGGCTGCAATGGGAGGAAGACCAAATGATACCAACGGCATGTGTGATGACGGAGGGGTGGTGGTGGTGGTATGTGAGACCAGAAAGAACTTATGACAGCGCAGCCTTGAGGAACCTATACCATCATGCCAGAGACAACAAGGAAGATCATATCGGGATGACAAAGGCCTTCTTATTATTCCCGGGAGTTCCCACCGAATGGTTGACGTTACCGGAGTTAGAATACCAAATAGTTGCAGCACGTGATTTAATCTTCCGGATCGTTCAAAAAAAGACTTACTTTCTCCTTAGAGGCTCGGCATAAAGTGCGATTTGCAACAGAATGAAAATGAAATTCGGGAAGACGTCGGGTGGAGTGGTGCAAAGTTTAACAAGATCGTGTTTCACGATAAGTTGGACCTCCGAAAAACATCGAATGATCGACAAGATAAGAAAAAATTGAAGGGCAGAATACAGAGAGTTGATATAATGAAGAAGGATAGAATACCGAGTGAGTACAGTAAAGCACATGTAGTGAGGTTCATGTACTTGGCCTGTTCGTAAACTGAGCGAGACCTTGCTCAGGGTGCAAGTACACAGGCTACTACAGATGGCCATGGCAACTAACCATGATGATCATCTTTTTCTCGAAGCCCAATTGCTTTTCCGTCCTCAGAGGCGATATTGTCAGATTAGATCAAGTTACTCCTTCATTTGACCAGAACTGTTCGAGTAGAAACCGCAAGCATTAAAGCCGGGCTTCGAGCTCAATACAGCAGCAAATAGATGCTTGATATGGTCTCTGGTAAGCTCTTTGTTATCATCATTCAATATCGCCCAAGATGGATGACGAGGCTGTTCAGAAGACGAGAATTTGCCGCCTGATGCCAGGAAAGACGTGTTGATCCAGAGCGAACGCGGAGACGGCGTGGATCGGATTGACTCATCTCGAGTCAGGGGAGAGTGGGAAAGGTGAACGAGTACTCTACCGGAACATAATATCGTACAGTGAAAAGGGTCAATAAGATGCCGCGATGAAATCCAGCACATTGTGTGCAATTCCTATGTTGTTTTTGCTGAAGCCTACGAAGTAGTAGGTTTCCTGTCGCAATGACCGTTGCGACGCGTCTTGGGAGCCTGATCCTGGATGATTCCGGATGGTGTAACTGTCGCACACAACGCTCGTTCTCAAGAACCAGTGCTCGAGCAGGACGGTATGTAGAATGCATTGGTTCGATGATTCCAATGCCTTCTTCCGCCGCAACCCGTCCAAGATATAGAGATATATATAGTTGGTAGTCTTTGCATAGGAGTGACTGTTGCGAGGAATACTTATGTAATGTATTAGGCTGCTAAAAAGAAAAGTGTGCATGGCGCTAAGCCGCATGCGGAAGAATCAGCTCTTACATCGCTCTCACATCCCAGTCATTTTGTCGAATCTCTTGTGATCGGGGATTTAGGTCGGGGGTACATATAATAAGCAACAGTCCACCCTCTGCCCTTTTTGAAATAAGGACAAAGGAGTCTTATGCAAAGCAAAGGAAAACCAAGCTCGACTAGCCAACAGCCTCGTGCAGCTCGTGCAGCCTCGTGTCGCCTCGCTTCGTTACCAAACTTTTGTTGAGCATTCCCACCCATGTTCATCGACCAATCGAACTTGCTTCCGGTCATTTGAATGTGTCTCTCGATCTTTGTATTGTTTTATGCAGAGTCGTTGAAGCTCAGCTCCTCATTGGTTGGCTATATTCTTTCTTTCTTTCTTCTCTTTCACCGCCTTCATATGCTGTCATAGAAGGGCTGCTGCTGCTGAGAGATCCTCTGCTTTATATGAAGGTCGGTACCTGCCAAGTTGAATAAAGAGAAGAGAATATACGATCGGGGAGAAGAGATGGAATAGAGAAATAACGTATAAATATTCTTCTTTACAGCTCTATAACCACCACACTTGCACCACACCCACCCAACAAACAAACACAAAGAATATAAAAAGGGCAGAAAACAGGGCAGAAAACAGGGCAGAAAACAGGCAGAAAACTAAGCAAGGGAAAGGAGGAAAGAGGAAAGAGGAAAGAGGAAAGAGGAAAGAGAAAGAAACTTGTTTTGTGCATCAGCCTTGCATAAAGCTCTGTCCCATTCACTGCACGGTGTTATCCCCGAAAATTATATTACGTCCCCAACTTTCCGAGGGAAAAAGGGAAAAAAGGAAGTTCCGAATGGATTCAACATATGCTCCCCAATCACCAGATTTATCGAGTTTCCTAAATCCACCAAACCCGCAACAACATCGCCAACCACCGCATCCTACCTCCACACAAGCCACGCCATACGCCCCGAGGTCGCCTGTCATACCAGCAGCATTTGGTACAACTTCATCGGCGCAACCAGTTCTACAACATCAGCACTTCAACTATCAGCAAAATCAACAGTTATACCCGTCAGGTGCATTTGATTCCACCAACGAATTTGCTGAATACGGAGGAACACAGTATATGCCACCAATCCCGGCCCTCCCGCCGACACATTCCTTCGCAAACAACAACACCATCAGCACCTCAACGTCGACGCGAGCCCCACAATATTACCCCTCCCAACCCGTTATCAAATCGGAAGCTTCTTATTATATTAATTCGCCCGTCAAATCAGAGCCGACTGCGCAATACTACAATAACAACAACGCATCGCCCACCACACAGCCTTTTCCTCCATCCGCGCGGCCGTTCAGTCGCACGCCTTCTCCCATCAAACCGAACCCTATAACAGCATCATACCACGATCCGGCTCAAGTTCCAGCCCAGCCTCAATCTCAAGGCAACCCTGCGATGAGCACGCGTCCTATCCACCAACCACATATCAGCCAGCAACCACAACCCACCATGCAAAACGACATCCCCTCCTACCCCGCCTACCTCGGCGCCTCAAACCCTATGCACATGCCTCTCGCGCCGCAGCCCGCGCCCGTCCCCGCCAAAAACCCCAACCCCGACAACATCGAAATCCGCACAAAATTCCCCGTCGCCCGCATCAAACGCATCATGCAAGCAGACGAAGAAGTAGGAAAAGTCGCGCAAGTGACCCCCGTCGCAGTGAGCAAGGCGCTCGAGCTCTTCATGATCAGTCTGGTGCAGGGAGCGGCGCGTGTGGCGCGCGAGAAAGGAGGGAAGAGGGTTACGGCGCAGTGCTTGAAGAGGGTGGTGTTGGCGGATGAGCAATTTGATTTTTTGAATGAGATTGTGGGGAGGGTGCAGGATGTGCAGGAGGAGAGGGACAGGGAGAAGGGGGATAAGGATAAAGAAGGGGGGAAGGGGAGGAGGAAGAGAGGAGGTGGGGAGGGGAGTTCGGGGGTGAAGGAGGAGGGGGGGAGTGACACGGAGGAGGAGGAGGATAGGAAGAAGAGGAAGGGGAAGGGGAGGAGGAAGAAGAGCGAGGAGTAGAGTTGTTTGGGGGGGGGGGGGGGGGTTGTTTGCTTGCTTGCTTGCTTGCTTGGTAGTCGCGAATACTTGAAAGGAATCGTAGAGACGGAGGTCATCTGAATGGAGTTCTTCATATTTTCCTCCTCTTCTCAAATTCAAATGCAGGCTTAATTTGCTTGCTGGCTTGCTTGCTTGCTTCCAAGTCAGAGGTTCAGGTTCAGGTTGGGATCGGTTGGGCGTTTCGAGACTCGCTTGCTCGCTGGACGGGTGTTTACATGGGTTTTAGCATAACGTATGGGGAGTTTATGTCGCTTCACCATTGAATCATATTCTATCGCATTCGTCGTGTCTCGCCCCTGACAGCAAGCAAATAAATACGCACGCACGCACGCAAGGTTTCTTGTGAAGAATATAAGTATGATTATGAATATGAGTATAAGCAGGATCTTATCTTTCCTCGTTCGTACTGCCGGACATCGATAGATATTTCAAAGTCATTTATTTATTTATTTATTCACATACTCCCTCTACTGCATTTATTTTTGTTCATTTATTCTTTTGTTCATTCCTCCCTTCCATATTCACCACCTTCATTCACTCATTCATTCATTCATTCATTCATTCATTCATTCGCATCCATCCCCACCACAGTATCGTATCGTAGCCGGCCGCTGGTCGGTGCGCCCCGCTCCGCAACGTTGCGTGCGAGGGGTGGAAATTCAATCATATCTGTGTGGGCGGGCGGACGGTCGGAAACGACTATACTATAGTGTACTGTGGACGAATGAATGAGAAGCATGGGTTTATCTGACTTGCGAGTGGAATATTATTTGTTTGAAAGAAAAAGAAGAAGAAGAGGAAGAAAGAAAGAAAGAAAGAAAAGAAGTTTCAATCTGCAGCAGCGGTAAGTGTAAATGTGTTGAGGGTACAGCAAGCAGGTTGACACAAAGAATAGTTAGTTTAGTGCCTGTAAGGATCGGAATGGATTTAATAATATTAAAGCAAACTGTGCTGGCACTTGATACAACTAAACCGAACTGACCGAGCTATCTTTGTCAGAATGAAGATACTCCCAGATTGAGCAACGATCTTCAAATGCCAGCTGTCCAATTCTCTTCTATTCGTGAGCTACAGAATGTACTTGAATCACTAATTTTGCTACAGCTTGAGGATATAAACCTCCTTTGAGTTGCTATGTAGTTGGTTCTTTCGATAGATAGATCAAATCAGATTCAAATGCAATCACTTTCTTTTCAAAGAGCTCTAAAACTCATATATCTAGAGTGGGAAGGACCTGGCCTTATATAGATAGGCATTTCTCGGGCTAGTGGCTAGCCTGACCCGTAAATTCTCCATTTGTATTAGTTGGAGAATGAGCGATGAGATCTGAGGCGGTGCGATGCTGTTGTGATGGGGTGGGTATAATAATCAAATTTGAATTGAAAGAACTCCCTTCTCTTGTCATTTCCCCGGGAGGATGAATGAATGGACCAATGGATGGATGGGTGAGTGAATGGATGGATAGAGAGATCTGTTTGATCAAGTTTCACATTTTTCAATGCTTGTGTAATGTGTTGTGTTGTGTTGTATTGTGTTGAGGTGCCGATGGCTAAAGGAAGTTAGCGGACTACGGGGAATATAGAATATCGGGTATATATACAGTGGAGGGATGGATGGATGAGAGGATATGAGAGATCGTATAAGATGTGGCGTCAGCTTAGCTTAGCACTCTGTATATACTATGGTAGTTGGCCGAATAAAACCAAATACTGGGTCCTACTTAGAAACTTCTAGCACCTTGCTTGATATAGTAATATCTCAAGCAAATGGATAGCTTTTATACTACAAATCAATCCTGTTTTCTTATACCTTATACCGAAACAGTATTAACTGCTGTAAGTGTTACAAGACCCAGTGTTTGGTTTTATTTGGCCAACTACCATAGTATATAGAGAGAAAGAAAGAGGGAGAGAGGGAGAGGGAGAGTTCTTTCCAGGACGGGTGTGTTCCTATTGCAAAACTTTAAGCGGCATTGATGTATGTTCTGTGACTGTGACTGAGTCTGGTATATGGATGGATGTGGATGTTCTTCGGGATGTTCAAGCTTACCTATAGGTAGGTAACCCAAGCCGGTGGGGGGCATCCACCTACCTACTGGGTTGAGGGCGTAGCCTACTTGTGGGAGAATTTAACTCTGGTTCTCTATGGTTACTTAGCTTCATGTCCAGCTTACTAGAGTCATGCAGTTGAGTAGAGTAATCCGGCATGACTCGTTAACTCTATTGTTTCGTTACTAGTACTATGTCGCCCATGAACGAAAGCTTAATTTTTTAGGTGGTAAAACTCAAAAAAAAAATTGATCTTTGTTCAATGGGGGAATATAGTACCTTTCTCTCCCCTGAAGATATTTCATGGGCGCTAAGAGTTGTGCTTCGAAAGTTGTCATGTTGTTTTTGACGTCCCTCTCAAGAACGTCTTGCCGTCGTGTGAAACCAAATATAAGCCGTAAGTGTCTCTTCTCAAGAAGTAGCGTCGCTTTTGGATTTTCACAGTTATAAGACCGGTTAGCACGGATAGCACAGTAGTAAAACCCACAACTTCACATCAAGTAACCAACAAAACTAGGTCGGTCTACCCCTGAGCAGTGGTCTAGCATACAAGATACACAAAATTGGCCTAATTCACTTACTGGAAGTAGTTCATTGAAGAGGTTATTATTAGAAAACCAGGTTAGTTTACCCAGCAAGAAAGGTAATTTGAGCACGTAAGATACGTAAAACCGGCCTAGTCTACCCGTTTAGATACGTTTACAGAGTTTACACTCTGAGGAGGGTATGTGAAACCAAACATATGCCCAAATTGTCATTTCTTCAGAAACGGCGTCACTTTTGGATTTTCATATGTCGTGTTGTGCCACACGTTGTGGGTATTCGTGCGAGGCGACATTATCTCAACCGGGGTGATCGCTTCATGTGATAGTGAATGGTGCTGTGTCCTCTCCATCTTGTAAGCTACTACTCTGTAAGAAGCTCTATACGGGAATGTGCAAAACTGCTGATTCAGGTGAGTCTGGTTGAGATCTGGTCCGCCCTATTGCACTTCAGGCCCGCTATTTAACACCGCTGAATAGGGCTGTATAATGGGTCAATAGGACATCTGATAAAAATAGGCTGGCCGACTAGATACTATACTATCTTCCCCATGAATAAAGGCTAAATTTTTAAGTGCCACGATGCAGAAAAAATTAACCTTCATTTATTGCCGGGGAGGGAGAGGGGGTGGGAGTGGGGATAGTTCTGTCTTATTTGATAGTGCAGTTGATTCTTTTAGATTTCGCTATAAGAACACATGTGTCAATGCCTTTCCACTCCCCTCCCCATAAATAAAGGTTGTTTAGTGGAAACGACAAGCGGAGCAACACGAGAGAGGTTCATCAAGTAGAATCTACAGATTTTGACAGATTTCTGTCCACCTCAAGATATTACATCCACCCTGTATCAGCTGAAATGCAGATAGCAAAAGGAACTAACAAGGTGTATCAGCCGCTCAGATAATACCGTTTCTACTGATTCTGTACTATCCTACTCCTGGTCCGCCAAAAAAAAAAAAAAAAAAAAAAAAAATCATTTATAGGGGAGAGAGTATGATTTGAGAGCTCTTGCTGAGGTAGTTTGGGGAGGGGGGGGGTACGTAAGCTAGGTCAACTAGACTGGGGAGACAGTCCAAATTGGTAGACAGCCTGAATGGGTAGACTGGGTAGCATGAGTAGCCTCAATCTATTCTAAAAAGCACATAAGTAATGCAGCACTTTTAAAAGAATCGGGACTTGTAGAACTACTACTGATCCCGATATGTTTCCAAAAATAGTCGTATTTCTTAGATATCAGCGTATTCGTTAAGTACGAGGCAGCACTCGGAGCTGTTCGGGTTTTCGGCAATGTGGAGGAATGAGGTAGATCAATTTGGAAATATTGACAAATAGGCCCGAGGTACGAATGCGATGGACCAGATCGAGTAGGTGTCTTCAATGAACCAAAAAATATGCTGGCGAAAAGTCGATGTACCGCATCCATAAGAATTTTCACCGACCAGAATATGTAACCTTAACACGTCATGATAAAGCGTTAGGATTGGGTAGAAACGGCATTTCGCCGGGCCAGCCCGGGGAAGGTGACAAGATGCATAGATTTAATCTAAGGTTTTCGTTACACTCGTAGGATACTACCTATGAATTGTGTGAACGCGGTCGAAGAAAGTCAAGATAGACTTGCATTTACCGTGCATATACTTTAATTCCTTCCTAAATCGACCCCCTCATTCCAGGGTCTTAAAGGGCTAGGTTTTGGAAGTAATTATGGAAACGGTAGTTGGTGTCCTATTTATATATCTATACATTAATTAGGTCGCAATCACGGATAATTCGGGTAGCGATGATTGGCAGAACCCTGCTGACCTCCCCTTTTATTTCGGGTCCGAAGATCCTTAGGCTATTTAAGAATTACTATAATCGCATCAGCACGAAGTATAAAACAGATGGGAAAGCCTTACGAAAAGTTCGTCGATATACTTTTTGGTCTGTTTTTTTGGGTCGTGTCGCCGATGGATTGTTTCTTTTGATAAATTTTCATCAATATTGCCACTTATCTAAGGCAAAAGGTAGAATATGTTTTGACGTTTGGTGAATGAAAGACGTCGGGAGTGTATAGCTACTTATATTAGGATAGTTTCATGTGCGAAAAGGTACGTCAACATTCCCAGCTGTCAGCCATATCCACAGTCCTAGGGTGTATCTAGTTAGAAAATCTGGTAGATAAAATGATTGTAGGAGGTTGTGCGGCGCTATCAGAATCTCATGTTAGAATTGACCGTTTGACACAAAACTGGGAGAATCGAAGCTAGTCCTTACCGTTGCGTGTAGAGGTATGTGCTCGCTTGCAAGTTAAGCCACTCACGGCTGATGAGTGCAGGTTAAGTAGCGACTGCTTCAGTTCTGCTGTTTTGCTTCCGAATAGATTGATCTGCCAAGACCAGTCAGTATGCCATCAATCATTTACTATGTTTGATCGCGCAAGCTTCTTAATCTTGGACGTTCCGGGTGATCGAAGTCGTTTAGTGACCTCGTCGACAGGCTCTTTCTCAACAAGATAATGTTGACTTCAGTAAAGAATTAGCAGAAATTACGAAATCGATTGAAAAAGATGATTATCGTTAATCTACCTTGAAAATCGATGGATGAAGGAATCAGAAAGATGTTTGAACAGGTGCGAGAGTCTCGCAGGGTGATTCTATCAAGTGATGCATGCTCTATACTCATGGAAGAATCATGCAAGTTATTTCCGTTACGGATCAACGCAAAGCGCGTCGTATTCTCATGATCATAATCTGTGCCTTCATCATTCATGGCCCGAGTAATCACCGAGTATAGTTCCACGTAGTTGGTGATTCCAATTAGAAAGCTCGAGGTTCCACTTCACCCCCTCATTTCTCGCTTGCTGTGACTAAATTTCGACTTTCCGGTCACCCATATAGATGACATACATCCATCTAACAGATTTTTTATCCTGGGAAGATGATGCTGAGTGGTGGTATGTATTCTCTCCAGTGATGGATGTAAGTACTTCCAAGCTCTTGGCTGTAACTATTTGGCAACATCGGTCCACATTTCCTACCATTTTATTTCTAATCAAACTGCTATTTTGGTATGGCGACATATCTTTACAGACAATCAGGTTGCGACTCGCTATCTGCCAAGAGCAACAATATCTGCCAAGAGTAGTAAAGCCAAGGATGCTATGCAGAGAGTCCCCTTTGATACTATATAAAGCAACACAGAACCACATTGATTGCCTAAATTGGGATTTAGCGATGTCTGCTTACCCCGCGTCAGCCTCATGCTTGTCGAAAAGCTAGGTCGGAGGTTGTTCGGGGTTTTGCGCCAAGGGAATGCTTGAATGTACTGTCCTCATTGGAACTACATATGCTTACACCGTGCCATAAAGTCGATTCTGGGGTCCGAGAAAAAAATCCCGATGAATTCCCGTATGTAAGAAGCAACCCTGGCTGCAGATCAAGACGCTGATATAATGAGTTGTATTTATATGACCGTGCCCTGCTGACTCGCTTTTCATTTTCTACATCAATCATGGAATATGGTGTCTCTTCGACTTCGAATTGTTGGCTCTGCTGAGAGCCACTCGCGGCACTCGGATTCTGACTCAAAGACGACGCGATCAAACAATTGAATGTATCAAACAGTTGAATACACCGAGGGATGGAAAAAAAAGCAGCAACACGCAGTTAAAGATACCAGTTGTTTTCGACGATATTCGAAAGTTCCCGTCCTATCACCAATTGAAAACTTCAATCGGCGTCCGAAATCTTAGTTTCGAAGAACCAGAGATCATCGACTTAAACATTACCATCGCCAAGGACATATCGGAATAGGACCAGCTCATCGTCGTAGATGTACAAAGAAGGAACTTATATCACATCCAATAAGGCCGGCTCCCTTGATATAAAGCAAAAACAACCGGGCTCGCAGGGTGGGGGCTGGCAGCGTCGAGCAGAAGGCCTAGGTTTGCCTGAACTTACTCACAACTATAGATGGGATACGCCTCTGCGAACATTCACAAACATCATCGGATTAGTCATCACAACTACCCTCGATCACAATCGATCGAATCGAACGAGGTTGATATTAGGAAATAAACACTGATGCAAGGGGACATTAGATATCGAACGGCTGGCCTTGATCCGACTCACCGAGCAACATAAAGACCGATTACTCTGATATATTAGCATGCTGGCAATACTCTCAAACGAGCTTCGAACGAAACCACCAACGCATACAACTATTATTCTGAAAAACAGTCACGCTATGCCAAAGATGAAGGCACTTCCTCCATGGAAACTCAATGATAGGCTCAGTTTACAAGCTCGACAAGACCTAGACGATCGTCACCCCTGAAGTGAACTCTACCACCCAGTGGCATCCACAAAGTGAAAACCATCGTCCAGTATCCAGAACTACAATATTGGAACCATTGACATAAACTTTGGTGAAATCAACGAAGTCCAGAAGAAAGCCAATGACTGCCATCGTCGAATTTATACTTGGTATATGAAAACTCCAGTTGATCGACTTCGATACACAAGAATAATAGGTATACTATACTGACACTTCACAAGTACTAATGCGCAGAAGTCGTAATTTGGACCCATTAACACCACGGAAGAGAAGAGTTCTGTGAAAAGCAAGAGGAATTCAGTAGCTGAAGGACAAGCATGAGCAATTTCACTTATGTTGGATCTAAAAGTGAACCTACGACAAACGAGACGAAAAATATAGGATGTGGACCTCACTGTTTCTAATACGAGGTATTGCCGCAAAATTCCTTTCGTTCTTAACTTCCTGACAGGCTCGAAGACGAACGAGAACGCGGTCCTGGCATCTTATTGAGGGAATACGACGAATCGGAACTATACCTAAGAATGTGGCAGAGAGCATCAATTAAGCTGTGTCTTAATTCGAGTTGTATATGCCCTACAACAGAACGATAAAGTCCAACACGAGTAGCGATTCACCCCAGATATAATGACGGATACCATATTATCACCTGTTTATCCCGCTGAGCACTCGAAATAGCCAGAAAATATAGAAAGACAGAAACAGTGAATACTGACGACATGTCTCGGGAGACTTATTCCAAGACGACACTCGAATTCCACTATACGCAGCGCGGTCTTTCGGATAGTATATGGGATGGCTCAAATTCGAATTTCAGGAGCTCTCGGCTGGGGCTAGTCTTGCGAGCCGAGGGGTTTGGAGAGGTTCAATGCTCAAATGCAGGGTTTTCCATATCCCCATCCGTGCGAGACGGTACTAGTGACAGAGTCAGAACAATGGGTAAAATCTATCATGAGCGAAAGTGGAATACACTTAGAGATGTTGCTGGCAAGAGTCAATGGAAGGCGAAAACTCATGAGTGGGCAGGTCTCGCATATTTAGTGGGAAAAGCATCTTCTCCGACGACCCTTTGACAGCGGCCTCACGCTGTCCCCGTCGATCGCTGATCCTATACTACAACACCATTCACTGAAGCAGAATAGGCTTTATCAACGGAACCGTGGGACTCGTATTCATCGAACCCGGATGAACACCCTTCGCATCCGTTCGTCCTTCAAGTTTCGGATGTCGCACTGCCATCTCGCCAATGCCTAAAGCCGCCGAATACTAACTACATCCAGTAACACAATACAGCTGCACAGTGGCAAACAACTGCTAAAAGCTCTCGACAGCTACGATTACGAACCTCGTCCAGCTGATCAACGAAGAGTCGAGAAAATCGCTGACAATCGTTATTGTTTTTTTTTTTTTTTTGGGAAGAGGACTCAACTGCAAAGTGAGTTCTGCGTCACAAACAAGGGAAAAGTAATGCTGCCCTGTTTTCAATAGCAAGCACGGTATGGAGGAATGGTGCGATTGGGAGGTCGTCTATGAAAAGACGATGCGGAAAGTACGTGGCAGCTACAAATCAACATAGAGGAAACTATACGGAGGCAAAGAGCGAGGGCATACACGGAATGGACGGATGGACGTATGGAGACCGGATGGTTAAAGCGCATCGGATTTCCTGAAGCAGTAGGTAGGAGCGAGAAGGGTGTTGCCGGAGGTTTGGGCTGGGAATAAAGCGTCAGAGGCTTGAAATCGCAATGGCATCAGACGGCAGAGGCTTGAGGCTGCATTGAAATACCTGGACAGCATGGAATACCCGGACAGCATGGAATGCCTTGACAGCATGAAATAACCTGGATGGCTTGGAATCCCTTCGCGAGGTGTGATTGGGTTGGATGTATGCGACGTCGAAGGAGCCAATGGTCTGGCAATTCGGAAATCTACCTACGATAAGTACATTTTCATATCGATCACTCCATGAAACGCTATCTTGACGTCAAGGACCTTTCACCTTCTATCCGAATCGATTGGTGGATAATGGATAAGGCCAGGATTGGATTCCTGGTGTGTTCGTGTCTAAAACTCCCCGAAGTCATATCCCAGTTGGTTCGGTTCGAACTCCACGATATAAGTCTCTGATTGGCTTTCCTCGTTCCACTAGTGCTCTGCGTGGGGTTTGAGGGGTCTTGGAGGCGATGGGTGGGTGTTCTTCGGGGAATAATATTGTAGGTGATAATCCTTCCCCTCGATATCGATTGATGGGTCCTTTCTCTTGGTGAAAAATTCGAACGACATTGGGTGAAGAGGGGACGAGGGGTCAAGATAAAGAAGGGGGCTGTGCAATTCTGTGCTGTGCGGGTGTTTAGCGGCGGAAGCAATGCATGGACTGGGGTATTTGGGTTTGATGGACCGGAACTTATCAGGGGAGACGGACCGGGAATATGAGGAACATGAACCTAGCAATAAACGCAAATGCTAGGGAGAGTGGGAGAAAAATGGGTTATTAGCGGGCAATGGGTGAAAGGAGCAATACAGATCCTCGGTAAAGCAAAGGAAGGGTTGCAATGGTGGGGTGGGAAAAAAGGTAAGACACACCCGACATCTAATCTGTACGTACGTACAATTAAAATGTAACCACTGTTTTCGGAGCATCGAAAGAACGGTAACCAACTTTTTCTTCGATAAAGGTATCGACGCTGACAACCAATCGATAGGAACCATTACGACCAAATCATCACTATTGGGCAACAACACAACGTTTTCTCGTGCTCATTCGGTAATGAGCTTTCTTAGTTACCTAAATGGTCTGTGTACAGTACGCAAAATCCATTCAATCTGCACGTCTTCCGGACTCCGAAATATCTGTCCCGCCAATGGAACCGGGGTACCACCATTGCCAAGACTGTAGCTACGGAAATGAGATGCATTGGCGTGATATTTATCACACAACCATGCATTGCCAACGTTAACGGTACATCTTGCGGCTTGCTAAGCTAAGCTGGGAGGAACAGTAAGAGCTGAGGTGAGAAAGTAGTCTTTACTGTTTCTATACATTGCAGTAGTTGTTTCTGCTGAAAGATAAATTTTGGCTTGATGATGTGCTTTAGTGGACCTTCGCCTGCACTAGCATTTACAATTCTCGGGTAGATGGGCTTGGCGTGAGGTAATACAGACTCGCAAAAAAAGTATGGTTGCAAAGATTGGTTGCATTGTGGCAATAAAGAAAACCACGAGTCTGTCGAGCGGTGAATGCTAAGGTGAGATACCAAGTACGAAGCACGAAGAAACAACGAAGTTGCTTGGCGCAGGGAAATGTAAAACAGGAATTAAATCTTGGCGTATCTAGACCATTGTGGAGATATCTGGAGAATGGGGGTGTCTTGAATGCGGAGACTTCAGCTCTAAAGGCCAAGGAGCCAAAGCAAATATTCGATGCTGGCTCAACAAATGTTCGATGCTGGCTCAACGAAGTACGAAGTAGATTCTTGGATTTGAGGTTCTGAATATGGCTGTAGCCGTCTATCTTTAATTCTATAGTATGTTATTAGTCTATGTACGTACTCTTGTGCTAAATTGTCCAATCCCGTATGCTTTTCCCATGTTTGTCTTAATTGCCGAACACAGTCAGAATGCCATAAGATATTCAGCGTTCAAAGGAGAGCTACTAGTGTTGGAAAGGCCTGATATCGGTCATGCTCTCCCAGTAACGTCCTGCTCATCCACCTTGGAAATCAACCAACTTCCCATGAGAACGAACTTGATTCCAGCCACCAACCATAGAACCGATTGTACCTCTCCTGTACCCTTACTGAGCCAGCCTCCAACTATTCCCCCAACCAGAGTCAATACAAAGGCAACAAATCTCTTATTCCTCTTCGGATTCTTGTTGATAGCCACTCCAAGCTTCACATCCGACATTAGATCACACAACAAGCTCGTAATAACGACGGTAGGGACCTCCCCCACTCCAAGCGTCCTAGATGCAACGATTTGCCCTGCAGCTTGAAAGCTTAGTAACCCAATCGGTGCGAGCTGAGCCCAGTCAATATCTCCAGCTTTAACTTCGCCCCGAGTAGTGGAGTTCAGGCCCGATGCAGCATTGCTGAGTAGATGTCCTTGTATGATCGCTGCTGAGATAATTACGAAAGCTAGCTGGATAGCGAAAGACAGAAAGAGCGTTCCGCGGCGAAGACCGATGAGGTACTTGTTAAGCCGGGAGAAGCAGAAAGACCCGATGATGAAACAGCCGATAGAGCAGAGAGATCTTGCCCAGCCGTATGGTCGATTGTTCTGATTAGAAGTGCCAGTTGCTACGAAAATCGTGTTACCTGAACGTCTTAGTTAGCTAGTCACCTTCTGAAACTTACGGAAGACTGTAAATGGTGGTAAAGCCTCGAAAGGCTGGGCATGTGGCTAAAAAATGTCATCTACCTGTTTGCATAGACACGAAAGTTCCATAAGCTACGATGAATGGTCAGCATTGATCAAATACCCCGCTGTATACTACCACATGAGCAAGATACTTACTGATGTAGACTGCACTGTCGAGTAGCCCAGTAATAAAGCAACAGGCAAGTAGTTGAATATACGAGTACTGTGTGTCAATCTTCTGAATCCACCAGCTTGTAAGTCTCTGTGGGAATGGGCGTTCTTCTTTCGAGCCGAGCTGACCTTGCTCAAGTCCAGCAAGAGAGGAGGGAGTTTGAGTCCCAGAGCCTTCGATTTCTCCAGTCTCTTTGTCGAGTGTCATTTTGCAGCGTGATGAGGATGATGAGGATGCCACAAGACCAAAGGATTTTTTTCTGGCAAACTGGGAACGTAGATGAAGTTCTGGTCAATATAGAGGTTGTCTTCGACTGCCGAACCCAAGGAGCTACTTCAACAAGACCCCACGCCAAGTCTGCATACAGCGTAAGCAAATAAATGGTCCACGGACAAGCAAAACTAAGATAAGTTGGAGGTAATCTTACATGGTTAAAGGATCAGGATTAAAACAACTCCATTAATCCGTATCGCAATAACGGAGATCTTTCTCGATCTATCCTACCTCTTTAGGAGAACATTTTGTGCAACATGTTAGGGATGCGGCATGGACCGATCCGTCTTGTCCTCGTCTTGGCATCTTGGCTTGCGGGTCTGTACGCCTACCCCCAGATCGCGCAAAGCCAGAATTACATCAAGTGTAAACTTCGGTGATAATTATGTCTGCCTGTCACTTTGCATATCGGATTTATACCCTTCATTCTTCGGCACGTGGTACTTGGTACGTTTTATAATTCTCTTGACTTCTGCACGCCAAACTTTTGCCAATGCCGATGGTAGTTCCGCGATACACAAACCATCGGCAATTTCTGCTTTCGGTGGGCATGCAATCTTACGGCTTATGAAGTGATTGAAGATGCGATCAAGCCAGGTCTTACCTGTCTTCTAAGATTTCTGACAGGAGGGTGATTGTGATTGTGATATGGGTTTAAGGTTATCAGTGGATGATGTCGCCTAACATGACAAATAGGGGTCCATAAATGTTCTTCAGATGAACCATGATATGCGTGAACTCCCATCGAGCTCACGGTCTTTGACCGAGCCTCGAGCGGCATGTTGGGGTGCGTGGACAATGTGCCATGTTTATTACCAGATCCGTACATCTCCACAGCCAAGAGAAAAAAAAGTCTTGTCCAAAGTGCCACGTCTATTGAAGCCCTTATTTCTGCCTCTTACGTCGGTGACTTTTACCGTTCTGTAATTTGGCCGAGACTTTTTGATGAAGATACCAAGCCCGAAGATAATATGTGATGGATAATTTTGAGCTAGGAGCGGATTTCCGTTCAAGCTGAAGCCAATGCACTACAAAGCCTTGGCTGTCAGCGTGCCAAGCTGGTCCACAATACGATCGATGTCCGCCTCCGTCCCTCAGCCGTGAGAACGTTGAAGCGCTGGGCCGATAGAACAGAGGTCTCAGATTCGGGCGTTCGGTTGGGCAGCCGAGATAACATTGTAGACAAGGGGTCAGCAGGAGGGCCTCAATGGCCTGTGGATATGTCGACTGAATTCAACAAAATCCCTCATGCTCCATTGAAGGATTACTCGATTGCATTCCGGCATGCCTGCGGGTATATCCTGCAGAATTAGATGAGCATTGGCGATAACAACATCCGAGTAGCAGCGGGCGAGAACGTTTCATGGGTCACTAATTAGGCCGATGCAGTTGATAAAGAAATCCTACTGAGCCCTCTAGATGCTTGGCTGGCTGTAAGTGGCGAATTTGAAAGTCTAGATGACGATCGGAGGTAACAGTGTATTGAACGTCGACAGTGAGAAAGTCTAAGTGGTCAGTTCGCGAGTAAGATGGTCGTCCAAACGGAAAAATTTGGACCGCAGCGTAAGGATAGGATTGATAAGCAAAGATGAATGCAGACAATGTCGATAAAGCTTGCTGCATGAGACAGGCAAGTGAAGTTCGAAAAGACATATAAGAAGACCAATGGTTCCTCGAAAGCAAAGATCTCTATTCCACAATCCAAACATATCTTCTCATTCTTAGTTCGCCCCCCAAAAAAATACCCCTCTTCAACACTATTCCAACGTCTTCAGTCGACTTAAACCAGTCATAACATTCGATATGGATACCAAAATCATCTTCAACGGCGACGCTGAGCAAGCTCCATTCGTTGTCAGCAAGGAACCTTCCATTGTCACTCACATTGAGAAAGATGAATCCTGCTCCTCCGACTCCAACTCATCAGAGCCCAGAACACCTGTCGATCAAGTAGAGCTACTTGCAGAGACTGCCATCCAAGGCATGCAACACGAAGATGCCCCAGAAGTTCCAGAAGTCAAGACACCAACACTTAAGACCCAAGATGAGCCTCGTTTCCTCACATTGAGCCATGTGGCCGCCTCTGTTGATATGCCTAATTCAGGGGCTACCAAGCTTCGAAAGATGATCTTCGAGACCAATGAGTTGATCGTCTGCCCAGGTGTTTATGATGGACTATCTGCACGTACTGCCTTGGAGGTTGGCTTCTCAGCACTGTATATGGTGAGTATCCATTAGCACATCAGTCAATAGAAGAGTAAAGAGCATCAACTGACGTTTTGTAACTATTAGACAGGTGCAGGCACCACAGCATCACGTCTCGGCCAGCCAGATCTGGCCATTGCTCAACTATACGAAATGAGAGAAAATGCGGACATGATCGCCAACCTTGATCCTTATGGTCCTCCTTTGATTGCAGATATGGATACTGGATATGGAGGTCCTATCATGGCGTACGTACACATGTCCCATCATAGATTGATGCGAAAGCTAACATACAATCCGATACAGTGCTCGCACCGTTGAACAATATATTCGCTCAGGCGTAGCTGGCGCTCATCTCGAAGATCAAGTTCTGATGAAGCGATGCGGTCACCTTGCTGGAAAGAAGGTTGTTCCCATCGACGAATACCTCCAACGTATCCGAGCAGCACACGAAACTCGCCGTCGCCTCAAGTCTGATTTCGTTCTCATCGCTCGCACTGACGCCCTACAAAGTCTTGGGTACGACGCTTGCATCGAGCGTCTAAAGGCAGCTCGCGATATCGGTGCTGACGTCGGTCTACTAGAAGGCTTCAAGTCCAAGGAACAAGCAGCTCAAGCAGTCAAAGATCTCGCTCCTTGGCCTCTTCTGTATAACTCCGTTGAGAACGGTGCCAGTCCAACAATCAGTGTCGAGGAGGCTCGCGCAATGGGTTTCCGCATCATGATCTTCTCTTTCGCAACACTTGCGCCAGCTTATACAGCCATCAGAGATACTTTGATGTTGTTGAAGCACAAGGGTATCGTTGGCACACCAAAGGACATCACACCTGTGAAGCTCTTCGAGGTATGCGGACTTAAGGACTCCATGAAGATAGATATTGAAGCTGGAGGAGCCTCATTTGCTAGTGGTGTTTAAGGTGAAAAGTTTGCGATTCTTATTTCTTCATACCCAGGCTGTATTAGCCATTCCAGTGTCTTTTTTTTCTTTTTTTCTTTTTTTGGGTTTTTTGGGGGGGGTTTCATTATCCCAATTTGAGATATAGGGAGATGGTTCGTATATATTTTTCAACAAGCAGTAGGCCGATGTACAAAATTCTTGTAGCTAGGTCAATCATTAGTTAGTCAATAGTACCGGAACTAAAAATATCATTGTTTCCATTGAACTGTTACCTAATTCACATGGAGAAATTCATCGTAGAACGTCAAGGGGGTTCGTCCTCATCAGTTCGAACCCTCCTTCACTGCCTTCGCTCCCTCCTCGTCATGTGCCGAAACTTCAATCTCAACCCTCATGTCATCCATACCAAGCCTTGTCACACCAACACAAGTCCAGATCGGCTTATGACCTGGCATCCATTTTTCGAAACCTCTGACCATTGCTGTAAGGGCTTCGTCGTTCAATGGCACGTGATACGAGTTCACACGGAACACTTGTGGCCAGCCTTTCCCGCCAGCATCTTTGAGTGCTAGATCGACGTTTGCAAAGGCTTGTTCAATTTGCGCGTTGATTTCGGTGTTTATGACGCCGCTTTCGGTATCCCAACCACCTGAAGCGGAGTTAGTTCATACGAAGCGTGAGAAGCTTTCAGATTCGCAAGGGCAAATCGGGAACTTTAGGGGGCTTGGACAGATTGGCGAGGCATAAATCGAATATCGATCCGAGATGGACTGCCATTAGGAAATGGGAGGAGAAGGATCAATTACCTTGACCGGCGCATTCAATTCGATCGCCAACGCGGACCGCTTGGCTGTAGTGGAATTTATTCTGCAATGTCTTTCCGTAACCGAGATAAGCGTAATACTGGAGATGGGACATTGTCGAGTCGAGATACTGAAGTCGTATAAAATTGCAGAGAGTCTGTCAATGCTATGAGTTTGAAATCCGCGAGAAGATACGACAAGTTTATAGTCGAGTACTGCAGCGCTTTGCAGCCAGTGTTCGGTCACCTTGCAGTGAATGCTTTGTCATTAAGTGGGGTACAAGAGTCGCCCCATGTTCTTGTGTCCAACGCGCACTACCATTGAAGGAAAGAAATTTTCGCAGCTAGCCTTCGTAATAACGTAAAAGACGTCTAAAAAGAGTATTCGTTGATTTAGTTTCTATGTTCTGAAGTGGGCTGCAGATGACAAGATCATAAACCAGTCGCGTCAGTCAGCCTGGGATTGAAGAAACGCAGTCAGCTCACTTGCACATGCAAACGACGGCAGTTCTCGATACTAATAGATATTTAGCCCCGGATTTACCACTTGAATGTATATGCGAACAGGAAAAAATTCAAAAGTGGCATATAACTCAGCTAATTGGTCATGCTTTGATCATGGGAGTTCGATACACATCCCAAAGGCAGTCAAGCTAACCTAGTTCCCATCCCACGCTACGGAATCACCACCGGCATGTTAAGCGCTCCTGCTTAATATGTGAAAAACACCCGGACTAGTCTATTTGCTGAGCAGAAACCAGTTAGAGTTTTACACGCGTAAAGGGAGTCATGGCGGCCGTTACGCAGGGCCAGTTAGAAGCCCAGATCGATTGGTCCACATATCGATGTAACTTATTACTGTGAACGTTATGCCTTCACGGCCAAACTTGACTTCAACACAAGACCAAACCACAGGAAATTCGGCAGCACGTTAGCTGAGAATTGACTGGGAAAGCGCAGCCTCCATACTTCACCGCTCTTATTCATACGGTTGCACCAGCAATAGTCACCAGCTGAGAAGTTATTCGGCACTTGTATGATTTATTAGCATTCGGACCGAGCATACAGGGCAGGAACCATTCAATAGATACTTAGAAGGGGAAATAACTCACTCTATCGACTCGGTCCCAGTGTTTATCTATTAAATCGTCTTTCCCGCCGCCCTTACCGGTCCGGATATAGGGCGGTAGTCAGCAGGTCCGGATGTAGGGCTATAATCGGCGAATTGGTTCTCCGGTCCCATCAGAGCTTCATCTAAAAAGTTCCAAATGCATTTTCGAGTGCGTCGAGAGCATGGAATGCAACCATAGCATAAGAAGGCAGCTAGCCATAAAATGGAATCATAGCATGAGAAAGCGGCTAGCAATGCATAGGATGCCTCTTCTTGTCCTGCTGAGCTGCTCTTTCTGCCACTTCTGAAAGTTGTAATCATCACGAGAAGTTTTGAAAGTAGACCACAATAGCCCACTGATACCGCGTTCGGGAAGGAACAGAGGGCAAGGGCTCCACACACAGAGATGATACGCAACGGATTTGACGGAAATCTTATGGATCAGTCTGGTGAGCTTTCAAGATTTCTGAAATTCATCCACATCCATTATCTCCAAACTTCAAGGAGACGTGTGTAAAGTACGGACGTCTCTCACTTTGCCCAAGCACCGGCTGAGACCGGAATCGCAGGCTACCCGCCGTTCCGAAAACTTCACCGCTTCTAGGCCCAATGAGTGAAATGAGCCGTAGGTCAGTGTCGATAAGGACAATGGTTAAACACATGAGCTTTTGCTGCTTTGTTTCGTGTTTGCGTATCGACAGAATAAAAGCAGGTAGTGATGAGAATGTTACGACTTGCAATTCAACTTGATGTCTTGATGTCACTTTCCCCTGCCGATCTTTTCCTTTCGTCGTATTTTACACGGCCTTAATCTCAATTCGGTTTAGCGATCACTATCTTCGACCTATGAAGTAGCTCACTGTCGATGAAGCGAAGAAGCTTGGGCCAATCACGTCCACGGTTTAAACCAGGCAATACCTTCATATCTACTTCAACATATCACAATGAATATGCTCGCAATATTCTATGATACCAAAGCACGCCTACTTCAGCTTATCCCTGGCGACTCGGCATTAACGGTGCTATCGGTTTTGAAGCGGAATTAGATCATGTCTCCGCCGTAGCCAAATAGTATAAGACTTGCTGGTTTAGACAGATTTAATAGCAAGGCAGAAAGACTTTGTGTTACCCTCATACCAACAACCAGTCGATTGAAGGAATCCTGCCACGCCTTCTGCATACCCAAAATCAACCATGTCTCCCACAAATCGCGCCTCATGGCTAATGTTCAAACAATCCCCCATCAACATCATCGACTTCGCCCCATACACCTCCCCCTCCACAAACGAACTCGTGATCAAAACCAAAGCAATCGCACTCAACCCCGCAGACTGGGTGATCCAGAAACTCGGAGTCATCGTCGAAGACTTTCCCGCAATCCTGGGTTGCGATGTCGCCGGCGAGGTTGTGGAGGTTCACTCATCGCTTGCCAGCACCTACAGCGTCGGTGATCGCGTGATCGGCTTGGCGAACTGTTTGGCAAGAAAAGATGGCATTTATTGCTACTCGGCCTTTCAGGAATATGTGGTTTTGAAGATGCCAACTGTTGCGAAGATACCGGAGGGTGTGGCGTATGAGAATGCAGTAGTGTTGCCTTTGGGGGTCAATACGGCGGCTAGCTGTTTATTTATGAAGAAGACGCTGGGGCTCGAAGTGCCTTCAATGTCGGCCCGTAAGAAAAATCAAGGAAAGACGCTCTTGGTCTGGGGTGGGAGTAGCAGTGTTGGATCTTGCAGTGTACAACTGGCTGTTCAGGCTGGGTATGATGTTGTCGCTGTGGCGAGTGAGAGAAACCATGAAATGGTCAAAACCTTAGGGGCGACAGCGTGCTTCGATCAGAATGACTCCACTATTGTTGATTCAATGGTAGCGTACTTAAGAGACAAAGAGGTTGTTGGCGCTCTGCATGTCATTCATAACGATGACGCTTTAGACGCTTTGTGTGAGATCCTGGAAAAAGTTAGTGGCAAGAAGTTGATAGCATCGGTTATCCCGGGTGCGGAAGCGAAGGGGAAGAACGAAGTTAAGATCATTACGAATAGCGATACTGCTTTTGCAAATAGTGAGATTGGGAAGAGGATCTGGGATTGGCTCAATGAAGCGATGGGAAAACGGATAATCAAGTATATGCCGCAGTCGGACGTAGTCGGGAAAGGATTGGAGGATGTGCAGAAAGCTGTTGATATCCTAGCTGAAGGAGTTAGCGCCAAGAAGCTGGTCGTATCCATCTGAGAGTATTTGATTTATTGACGCAATTGTGTGGATTTGTCTTGATGACACCTGAATTCGTTTTGTAGTGCTGCTTCGGGAATTCATCACTATTATCTTAAGTCAGGAGTTGTTGTTCAGCATATCATCCTTGTCTTTTAGTGCCTTTATTCCCAATGCTCAGTTGCTTCTCTCTGGTTAATTTACAGGTGTCCGGATTCAACAAATAAAATGCGCATCGGAAAACATTGTAATTGGCAGGACCGTTGTAGAGCGCGAGCCACTAAAGAGAGCATGGCGCTACGTTATCAAAACGTTCTGTATCCAGTCGCGACACCTAGCGAACGAGACATGCAACATTAGATATCTTGTTTCTCATTGAGATTCTTTCACTATAAGCAAATTGGCAAGTGTCGTCAAATACTTTCAGCACTGCCTATCTGGAACCTCCGAGTGGGCTACACCTCCCATGGGCCTTATTAGCAACCTCGATTGATCCTTGCGACTTAGAGTAGTAACTTCGGCCGTTGATAACCTTGATATTGTACTTTTTACAGAGCTTAAGTACTGCCCTCTCGAATTCTCTATCATTATTGTATATCAGAATATGAACAAGATATTACACTAGCCTATAGGAGACAGGTTTAATCTAGTTCTTCTCCCTGTAAGTAGCTTTAGTATTATAATACTGGTAACGGTCTAATACCTATTTAACGTTATCGCGAATAATTCTGTAATATAAAGTGTGAAGATATTTATAGGTTTTAGGGAAAATATATCTAAGGATAAAGTAGTATATTTAGTAGGTAAAAACAGTAGAATAAATATAGTATTAAAGAATAAAAGTAAAGTAAAAGTTAATCAATTATAGACTATAGACACAGCGAATATATTTATAGTAGGAAATCTTATAATTTACAAAGTAAAGGATAAATTGTAGTACTAGCGAGGTTAGGTAGCGCCGGTATAGCTCATTTGAAACCTATGATAATATCCTTCCGAGAGCCTTATCGTACAGATGAAATTAAATAGCTTTACGATAGGTCTATATAGCCTCCGATACGAATATAGAGCTTCCATAGACTATAGTGGATCTGGGACCTCTGAGTGGACTATATTCACGATACTCCTTGCCGCATATAGCACCAATTAGCTATGCGCTGAGAAAATAGTCTAGCGTAACAAATAGGGATGCTTAACACTTATTCTTTCCGTCCCCTTTTTAGGTTTTAACGATGTTTATATACACTTTTTAGGTTGAGCGGTAGAACAGAATGTGTCAATGAGTTCGATCTTGAGCCCTACGCGAAAGCGAATGTTTCATAGTGAAATGATTGACCGAATGAGATAGTCATTGACCCAGTCGACCCTGCTAGTAGAGCACTTTCTGTTCGACAAGACATCGCTGTGAATGGCGAGGGAGACGCGAAAGCACAATCATCGGCGTTCACTTGAGCCGGCTCAGGGACGTAGCCACATCTAAACTGTAGATTTGAGCAGTGACTCAAGATGAGGTGTCTGCGCAGCGAACAAGAATAGATGTCTTTTCCATAAAACGTCTTGGATGAGTCTTGATATTATGATAGACGATGATTGGTCGTTTGACGAAAAAAATATATCATTAAGGTGGTGGTGGTACAGATTCCTCTACTTCCCCTTTATGCTTCTTCGGCTTTACCAATAATAAAATAAACATGCCTACAACCAGTAGGATCAGTAACAATATGATTCTCCTCTTCGTCCCACGTCGTTGATATCCACTCGCAACCTTCAGCTCTGTATCCGCTGCCTTCACGTCCACTGCCATCTTCTCCACATTATAATCTATTCGATCGAGCATAGTTCCTTGATCAATAATCATGGTCTGTAGTTCTTTAAATATATCAGCAAGTTCTATGATACCTTGCGCAATGTCAGTAATTTCTCGCTCGCGCTGCATTATGGCAGCGTCGTTAGACGTGAGTTGTTTTTGTGAGGTTTGTTGAAGGGTCGACTGAGAATAGGATTTATCGGCGTCGGATTCCATTAGAGAGGGGTCGTTATAATTGTTGAATTGAGGGGTCGAGACTCGATCTATAGGGCTGTTCATGCCTCCCAAACCACGCAATTCTATAATGGTTAGCGAAATTTCAGTGTAAACGAAACAGAAGATATACTTTTTAGGTAAGAGCTCTGCTTCTTCCTAAATCCGGCGCTGGCCTCTTGCACTCTTCCTGCCAGTGATATTTGAATATTCTTTGCCATCGTCTCCTCTCCTTTACTAATTCCTCCCTGGGTTCTTGACTCGCGAACCATCTGCTCGATTCTGTTTATTGCTTTTTGGCAATCATGGAAACCCTTCGTTATTTGTTGTGTCAACAACTCAATCTCCCTTTCCTCCCTCTTCTTAACGTCCTCGTCATCGAACCCCGGTAGTACATGCTTTTGATGCAGTTTTTCTAATTTCTGGCTCTTATTCGCAATATCTGTAAGGTAATCTGTAACTTCATCGCTTACATCTGCCCATCTTGGAGGCAGAAGATCCATTTCTATGATCGCATCTCCATCATCTTCGAATGCGCCAGGCGACATAAGTCCCCGGCGCTCTTCTGATGCGCCACCACTATCTGAGTATCCATTTCCGGAGGCTATTAGACGTTTCGATTTCTTCGCGGGGTGGTGTGCATATGACTGTCGATAGGAGATATAGCTGGATAGATAGGTGTCAGTTTCAAGCTTGTGGTGCATGGATTGAACCATTAAACATACAGATTCGTACGATCACGCCACATGGCGTTTTCAAATGGAACTTTCAACCTTGGAAGATGCTATACTGTGGGAGTCTCATGAGGAGAGTTGGGTTTTTGAAAGTTATGTGAGATTTCGTTGTTAATGGTCGCATGTTGTCCGATTCAGATGTTTCCAAGCTCTCCCCAGCTTCGCGGCTCGCTTTCGCTTGAGGAATTCCAGACTTGCGTTATGCGGCCGCAATAGCCCGCCGTACATGAAACTAACCTGGTCAGAATGGCTCACCGAATCAAAACATCTCAAGCAGCTTGTGTCCATAGAATCAATAGAATCGCAATCACAGCACAGAACAGATTGTCTACCTTCCTCTCACAAACTTTCTTAAAGCTTTTGTTTGCGATAGCTTTCTTCGATACCTTCATATCACCTACCACTCGACTTTACCTTCATTTAATTAAATCCCCCCAAAATGGTTCGTACCACCCAAGAATCATTTGAGCCTCAGAACCCCGCGATCAGCTTCCTCGCTGCGTCTGAACTGGACAGCCGTTGGCGGCGCAGAAGAAGGATAGAAAGAACTAACTCGCACGCAATTAGGCTGATTCTCTCACGGAGGAGCAAGTCTCCGAGTTCAAGGAGGCCTTCTCTCTCTTTGTAAGTTCTCCTTTACCATCCTACCATTTCAGCCCTCTGCGAAGTTGGCATAGCCATTTTCAAAAACTTAGAAGCTAATGGTTGGGACTTAACAGGACAAGAATGGCGACGGTCAGTACCCCTTCTTCAAGCCACATCCGAATTGTTTCTGTCGCATATTGGGTTGGGTCATATCTGCCTTTATTCGATTTACCCCTTTTGCATACAATGATCGGACGGACGACGAGGCTTGGACCACTATCGCGACCTTGAATATCATGCTGATGGGTAGCTTCAAGGACAAATTACTAGCAAGGAGCTGGGCACCGTTATGCGATCCCTTGGCCAAAATCCCTCAGAGTCTGAGCTTCAGGATATGATCAACGAGGTTGACGCTGATAACAACGGCACCATTGACTTCCCGGGTATGACATAACATTATATATGATGGTTCGGGCTGTGGACTGACATTCGCAAAACTGTAGAATTTCTCACCATGATGGCACGAAAGATGAAGGACACCGACTCTGAGGAGGAGATTAGAGAAGCTTTCAAGGTAAGAAGATTATGAATATTCGCTACTCTTATAGACTAACGATGCTCGTTAACCAGGTCTTTGACCGCGATAACAACGGATTCATCTCTGCAGCCGAACTTCGCCACGTCATGACATCTATTGGTGAGAAGTTGACAGACGATGAAGTTGACGAGATGATCAGAGAGGCTGATCAGGATGGTGATGGAAGGATTGACTGTGAGGATTACTGTCCCACAAACTCCTCTTAAAACAAGTACTAATCCTTCCCAGACAACGAATTCGTTCAACTCATGATGCAGAAGTAAACTAAGGTTTTGTTTTATTTCACGCGTGTGTTTTTTATTGGTGCGGGAGGAGCGTTGTACTTCACGTGAAGAGGTTTTGGACAATCAGTCTCGATAACAGCGTAACTGGTTGATCAAATGTGTAGACTGGGATGAGGCATCTATTGGCGTGCTAGTGGCCTTGCAGATCAATGAATACCTCCAGACTACAAGCTCCTCTTGAAACATTCTCTCAATGTGCAAACATGATCCAAAAGTTGCAATGCCATATGAGGAGGATTCAGCCACCTTTCAGCCTCAGCAGAACTGGCGTCCAAAAGGGACAGGATACGAAGTACATATTCAAGCTTTTGCCAACGAACTACGCCAAATGATCTCCAGGGGCTTCATAAACATCTATTTTACGGCTGCAAGCTGTTAGACCCCTATCTTAATGCCAGAGAAGAGGGAGGGCACCGAATTGCACTCTCCGCAGCCCTGCATTGATTTCGAATAAGTTTAAGGCCCCTTTCCGTTTAGAAACAGCAACTTAATGCGGGAGATTCTTGAAATTCTTGAGATTCTTGGGATTCTCGGGATACCTGAATCAAGAAATATTTATGCTTCCCTTAAACTACTCTCCTCCCCATTATCGCCCCCCGCCAAGATAAAATCCCCCAAACTAAACCCCGAAACCCCGACCCGGGGGAAACTAGAATAGTAGCAGTTCCCTTGCAGCAGGGTTCGAGCTTTCCGCAAGAAAAAGACCCCAAGCCAAGATAGACCATATGGGATGGCTTTCGCATTCCTTCGTCTCAGGCGCACTCCAAGTCCATATTCTTTTGGATAAAGTCCTCTCTTTTCTCTTTTGATCTTTCTGCTGATTTCTTCCTTCCCTCTCAAGGCGCGCATGAGTATTTCGAACGATCCATTGTTTGGTTTTTCACGTAAGATCAGATGAAGGACAAAGCTGCAATTCCAGTTGTAGCAGTGAACTCCCTCATTCGAGCAATGCTTCAGATTGACAGATAATCATATCTTCTCCCCTTCCTCTCATTCTTCCTTCATTTGAACTACATATCTGCAGCGGCAACTTGTTCTTGCAACCATGCCACCAATGATTAAACGATGGCGAGTGGCTGTCCTGGCTGCTGCATTTATGATCTTTATTGTTCACTATTACAATTCTCGGCGCGTTATCTGGAGTACAGGTTATGCAGGCTACACTCCCTCTAAAGCGAAACCACATCCGGTAGATGGTCGTATACATTGGTCGAAAATACCGGAACGATACCCAGTCACATCGTACATTCCTTTACCGACAGGGACATCGAAAACGATTCCGCAGATCCAAGCTGCGGCGCCGAAAGAAGATGCGGCGCAAAAACAAGAGAGGTTAATGAGATTGGCGGCTGTTAAGGAGAGCTTTGTGCATAGCTGGGAAGGCTACAAAAAGAATGCGTGGTTGAGGGATGAGGTTACGCCGATATCTGGCTCCTGGAGAGACACTTTTGGGGGTTGGGCGGCAACGCTGGTGGATTCTTTGGATACTTTGTGGATTATGGGATTGAAGGAAGATTTTGAGCTTGCTGTGCGAGCTATTGAGGACATCGACTTTTCGACCACAGATGAAAGAGATATCAATGTTTTTGAAACTACCATCAGATACATGGGAGGCTTTTTAGCGGCGTATGATGTCAGTGGAGGAAAATACCCAGCATTACTGCTGAAAGCAGTGGAAGTTGCAGAGCTTTTGATGTGCAGTTTTGATACCCCGAACCGAATGCCGATATCCAGGTGGGATTGGAAAAAGTAAGTTTTACTAGTGGTAGTGAAAGGGGTTGTGCGCTATGCTAACCTTGCTGAAGATATCTCGAAGGCGCGGCACAGGTTGCGCCTAGAAGAGCACTGGTCTCAGAACCCGGTTCTTTATCGCTCGAGTTTACTCGACTCAGTCAGTTAACTGGTGATCCGAAATACTATGATGCTGTACAGCGGATATCCAACGAGTTTGAGAAAAGTCAAAACTCGACGAGGTATCCGGGAATGTGGCCTGTCGGCATTGATATACAGCAACTTCGATTCGATGACGATACTATGTTTACCATGGGTGGAATGTCTGATTCAGCGTATGAGTATCTTCCCAAACAGTACATGATCCTCGGCGGAGCCTTAGAGCAATCGCAGAAAATGTACGAAACCTTCATCGCCGTAGCCAAAGAAAAAATGTTTTTCTCCTTCCTCAATCCCAAAAACCAAAAACTGAAAGTCTCAGGCGACATCCGCATCCGTGGCAAACCTGAAGACAGACGGGCCGAGCTCATCCCCCGCGGCCAACACCTCACCTGTTTCACTGGTGGCATGGTTGGAATCGCCTCTAGAATCTTCAATCGCCCCGATGAATTGCAGCTCGCGCAGGAACTCACCGACGGTTGTATCTGGGCCTACGATAGTAGCGCGAATGGCGTGGCACCTGAGATCTTCACCGTGGTTCCCTGTTTAGACGCCGATTGCACGTGGTCGAAACAGAAATGGTACGATGCTCTATACAACGCGTATCCGCACGGTCCGGAGGTCTCACCCGAAGAGACAATCGTCCGCGTCGAAACCATCGCACACGATCGCCGACTGCCGCCTGGCTTCGCCACTATCGACGACAAGAGATATATTCTCCGTCCTGAAGCTATCGAGTCGGTGTTCATCATGTACCGTATTACCGGCGACAGGAAATACGCCGATGCGGCGTGGAGGATGTTTCAGGCGGTGGAGGGGATTAGTCGGACGAGGATTGCGGCCGCGGCGGTGATGGATGTTACGGTGGAGAGGGAGAAAGTGCAGCAGTTGGATAGCATGGAGAGCTTTTGGTTGGCGGAGACGTTGAAGTATTTTTATTTGTGTTTTGAGGAGTGGGGGACGGTGAGTTTGGATGAGTGGGTGATGAATACGGAGGCGCATCCGTTGAGAAGGCCGGGTAGGTAGAGCTTAGGGGGGCAATTTTGGTGGGTTATAGATAGATGGGTTGATCGTTGATATACCCCCTCGTGACGAATCGCTGTAGAATTGAGTTAGCTGGATTGTGCTCTGACATGGTCGAAATGAGAGATGATGAAATGAATACACTCAACAGTGGACTACGAAGAGATCTTGAAGATAATAGTGCTTTTAGTCTGTGATGCAGTAATGATTATACGGCATGGGATGGAAATGTATAAGTGGCTATAAATCCAAGTACTTATTGCAGAAAATCCCATCAATCATCAAAAACGCCAGCAGTGATGCACTCCACCATCCATCCATCTATACAAAGAGCCGTCCATTATCCCAATTCCCACCACGCGAAATGATAGGTCCCAATGCAGTCATATCTCATAACTCATAAACCAATCCACTTGTATTCCCATTCATCTAAACACCTTCATCCTCCTCTTCATCTCGCAGCATTGACGACCCAACCTCATCTAAATCCTCCTGCCCAATCCACCCCCTCTCATAACAATACTGCAGCACATCTCCCGCCGACTCCATGCCCCCCTCATCCGGATCCAGCCACTCTCTCAACTCCCTAACATCTCTATTCCAGGCCCTTTTATCCCTCCCCTTATAGCAGCTCGTGAGATACTCCAGCAGGAAATGGATCCACAACGCATTAGTATACGGTGTGTATTCCTCCCATGTATGGCCATGGCGTTCAGATTTCTTCAGTTTGCCAGAAGCGTATTTCGGGTTGAGAGCTTTCGACCGCGAGTATAGCCACGTGCGCATCCGGCGGTAGTTGGCGAATTGGATTGAGGCGATGGGGGAGTCTGATTCGCCGCGGAAGACGCAGATGTCTTGCTCGAGATCGTAGAAGACGGTGGTGCCGCTGGGGAGGCTGGCGCGGGAGAGGCCGTAGTCGAGGATGGTTACTTCAACGTTAGAGTTGCCGTATTTATGGTTGGGGGAGGAGGGAGCTGAGGAATAGGGTTTGGATTGTGGGTGTTGGAGGATGCAGATGTTGTTTTCGTGGAGATCTCGGTGCTGATGGTTGTGTTAGTAGGTGGATATGGATTCAGGAAACATTGATACAGTATATGGATTGTACATACTTCGAATTGGTATTCTATTTCTGCTCGTGCTAAAGCTATCACAACTCCAAGGAATATATCCCACATTTGATGAATATTGCTGATTTTGCACTGCTCCAAAACACAGCCGGCATCACCCAGTTCTATAGCTAGAAATACTGCTGCCTCGGAGATGTCGTTGGGATGCGGGAAATATGATTCCTCGGTCGACTCTATGTGAGCTTCATAAGCCTCAACAAATGCTGTAGGAGGTTTGCCTTCTACAATATGAGCGTCCTTGAACTTGACAAATCCAGGGATCTCAGTCAGCGCATTCATCAGTCGCATTTCCGACACAACGGTTTCCACTTTGATAGCTGTATCTGACTTCTTAGATGTTGGATCAGTGGGCACTTTGAGGCGGAGCAGTTTGAGGATTGAAGATCCAATTGGGTTGGTGATTCGGAAGACTTCTGCATAAGATGCTTCTGCGATCTTTTCAAGCGTACTACCTGGTGCTAATACATCGTCCCACTTCTTGGTGGCCAGCGGGTAACCACGATCTATTTCGTATGCATCAAGAAGAGGGGCCAAAGAAGCGGCAAGAGCGGGCTTCAGAGCCGGAAGAGGGATGGGGCTGGCTGCTTCATCGACCGGTGACGGAGAAATAGTTACTTTCTCGATCGACACCACTATCTCATCAAGTGTGTCGTCTTTGAGGACTGTATTCTCAAGCACTGCTATGCTCTTGGCGGTATCCTTAATGGTCGTCCTCTCATGAAGTTTTGTGATTTCAGCTGGTTCATCTTCAACGGCCGCTGGCTTAGATTTGTGCGTAATATCAACGCAGTCCTCTTGAAGAGTTGTTCTTTCTAGAAGATTTGTGATCTCGGCGAGAGCGGGCCGAGCTGGGGAAGGCGGAATAGTAGCTGTGGCGGTAGAATCAGCAGCTCCAAAAATCGCCGTCGCTGCAGCGCTGGCTACAGGACGTTTCTTTCCATATTTTCGGGTCATTTTTATAGTTAACTGTAGGATGTTAGACAACCTTCATACTTCATTATCGTTCCAGCCTCAAGCAGCAGACTACATCCTCTTTGCTTCCCATCATCCAATCAGAATAAATGCGGTGTAGCTTGTGACTTGAACGTTGAAGCACTCTCCACTGAAAGCGCCTTTAAATACAACGAAACGCATGTCCAGCTCCAACCTTCAAAGGAACATGAGCGACTTCGCCTGCATTTCCTAACCTACACTGATTTTCTGGCAAACAAGGAGGTCACTGCTCCGGAATATAAAGGTATAGTAGAAGAAGCAGCACTTACATTGGGATATTTCTCGATTGAGAGATGTCGTCAATGTTAAATCTGAGGCGGGTTGAACTTCCCTTTTCGTCTCAGGGTACTCTCCATTGCGCAGCAAATGAGAGCTTTTAATGTTTGAGTTTACCTTTTTTGGTTGACAGCCGGACGTTGTCTGGGGGATAGGGCGGTCTGCACCGGCAGAAACAGTGACAACTAGAATTAGACCAAAAGCAGTTAGTAGCTACTAATGAATTTAGAAGCCACTTGAGCTCACATATTCAAAGCTCCAGATCATCAATAATAAGTGCATCTCTCACCCATTATGGCTGCATTATTGAATGGTCTTTTCGGAGGTTCTGAGCCATCTGCAGTTCCAGTTAAAGCTGGCGACTCTGGTACATATGCGCCTTTACATATCTCTTACAATTGTTGACAGGCTACTTCACAGATTTTGCCGATTTTGCTGGAGCTCCAGATCCAGCGCCTGCGTCATTCTCCGCAATCCCTTCGGCAGCAGATTACACAGGCCCAGTAGCGACCCCAACTGGTGCGCCGGTGCCATATACAAAGTGGTATAATATCCATGAGAGACATTCTTTAAGTGAATTCAAGCAGGAGGGTGCTATCTTGGCTCTACTCTTCGTAGTAGTAGCTATCCATCTTTACGGAACAAGCACCAATCGCAAGATTGTGAAGAAATGGCTCGACGCGCATGCGCCAGTCCTGCGCAAGGAATTTGCACTCGTCGGTTTCGGTGGACGACAATCTCCTACTGCTGATGAGGCCGAGAGTGAAGGGTTGGCGAAATCCATGGCTGGGCAGCTTGAGCTGCCAGAGGATTTGTTGAAGGAGAAATCCCCACAAGAGTTCTCAACATACGCAACTGGTCGCCAAAACGTCGCTTTTCTTGATGTCAATATCAAGCTTCTCAAACGCTACAACCCATTTTCACTTTTCGTCGAATACGGATTCAGTCTCTTCTTCGATAGTGTGCAAGCACCAACTGAGCGCATGGAGGCCATTCTCTATCCATTCGATGGAAGAGAGAATCTTGCCGTTCCCAGCCAACTTCCTGGGGCGCAAGAGTTGCGCAAGGACACAAAAAGCGCATACGATAACTTCGTTTGGGCTGTTGTAAACAAGGAGACCATGAAGCAACTTCGCGATGACAGATACGATGTGTCCATCACAAGCACTAAGGACCACCCAAAGCTGCCAAACTGGGCCACTGTTATGAGTGAAAGTGCCGAAGTTACCGATTTTATGCTCACTCCAGAGCTTATTGCTGCTGTTGAGAAGGCTGGGGATTTTCTTGAGCATCTTATCGTCACCGATCAACCAATCGATAAACCATCAAAGTAAGTCCAATATACTCCCCATTGTCTACCACATACTTATGGCAACTCTAGAATCGATGAGACAACGCCAAAGAAGCGTATCTACCTTTCTATGAAGATTCCATCATCTGGCGATTACTCAAATGTCCTGCCGATATTCGAGTACTTCCTTAGGGTCACCGATCATCTAGTAGCCGGGGCTCACTTCCGTCCCGAAGTCATGCGCAAAGTTCGTACGACTCGTGAGGACATGATCAAAAAGCTTCAAAAGATAGATGAGGAGGAAAAGGCCGAAGAACGAGCATTAGAACGTGAGAAACTCAAAAAGATGAAGAGGGATATGGAATTGAAGGGCCTAGATGCCAAGGCGCAGAAGAAATATTTGGAGAAGGAAAAGGAGAAGGAGATGAGGAAGCTCCAGAAGAGACAAACTCAACGAGCATAAGTTGCCTGCGGGCATCGGTTACATTTATGTCATATTAATGTATACAAAACAGGTTAGGAAAATTCAGGGGGTTTCTAGACATGGATAGTGTCCTGGAGCATAGTGAGTTGTATTTTACATTTTTTGTAAATTATAATGATTATTATGCAAGCAATGCCTCATGCCATTCCTGATAGAAGTTCCTTTGGCGATGATCCAGGCCACAAGTTACATAAGATTAACATCAACACTCCATGTTTGATTCATTTCTCCAGTGGTCATCTTCTTCTCCGGAAGTTTGATGAACCCGCCATGCAACTGTCAGCAGCAACCGGCTCAGCATTTAGCTGTGGAGATCATCGCAGCTGACATGCCAGCATACTGTCTTGTTGGGGATTGGCAGCAGTTGCTAGCCTTGGGGCCTTGCTGTCTGTAAGTAGTAACTTCCTTCGGCGGTCTTTCACTTTCATTTCGCTTTCTCTCTCCTTACTCCGTTGAATAGTCGTCGAGTACTGTTGGTTCTTCGTCGGTTAGAGGTTCGATGGGGTAGTCACGATTCTTGTTGCTTCAACTTGCTCTTCGGGCTCACCACTCGGAGGCATTGTGAATGTTATGGAGGAGTCGATATAAAAATGTTCTTTGTCTGTCTGATTTGGCAGGTAGCATTTGGTATAGTACTGTTTGTTGACTCTCAATTAAATGTTCAGATTCTATTATTCTACAAATCTATACATAACTATCCTTTACATCCAAGCCCAACTCTACCAAGCCGTATGCCCCCCATCAACCACAAACGACGTCCCCGTCATAAAACTACTCGCACCACTCAACAAATAAACCGCCGCGCCTCTAAACTCCTCTGGTGCCGCCAATCTCCCCAGCATATTCTCTTTCTCCCACATTTCCCTCAACCACGGCTCTTTCTCAAAATTCTCCCTCACCATCGGCGTCATAATATGTCCCGGACATAGCGAATTGACCCTGATCCCACCCGACCCATCTTCTCTCATCTTCCCCCACTCCATCGCTAAATTCCTCCCCAGTTGAATGACCGCCGCTTTCGAAGAATTATACACTGGGGAAACAAGTCCCTTATTAGCAATCATCCCGCTCATGCTCGCGACGAGCAGTATTGAGCCTCGGGTTTTATACTTGATCATTTCGCGCGCGACGGTTGTTGCCGTCATGAATACGCCCGTGTAGTTGATATCGAGCATTTTTTGGATGTCCGATATGGAGTAGTCGAGCGCGGGCTGCACTTGCTGGATGCCTGCAGCGGCGATTAAGCCATCTAGTCGGGATTTTTCCGCGGCAATTCCCGAGATTGTGTGCTCGAGGGCGGGAACATCACGGACGTCGATGCGGTCGTAGTGTAGGGAGCCGGTGAAGCCTGAGGAGGAAGCACGGGATTGCGCGCGCAGGAAGTCGTCAGAGGGTGAGGAGAGCCGGTCGAGACACCACACTGCGCAGCAATGTTAATATACAACATCAAGAGTTAGACGATTGAAAGTAAGTGACAGAATCCTGACCTTTCCCACCAGCCTCCATAAGCGCTTCAGCCATCGATAATCCCAATCCCCTTCCCCCACCCGTGACGACGAAAACTTTCCCCTGAAGATCAAAGTCTCTAAGCGGGGGAAAAGCATTCTGAGTTGGGCGCAACGGTGCTTCGCTCGACATTGTGCGTCGTCTACTCCATAGTGATGGTGTTGTTGCTATTCTCGATGCGACCAGCGCACGATGACTGATTCTACCCGCGCATGAGCTACTAGCTCGCGATGCTACTGCTGTAACAGCACAGCGGAGGGAAAATCGACGAAGGTGTTGAAGTGACATGGTATAGTATAGTATTAGAACAGTTATAAAAGTGATAACTTTATCGCAAGATCATGCTTTGAATTCTGCTAGAGCCGTGTTTCTCCAAAGCAAAGGGTTCATATATATGAAAGATATGCCAACCGGAGGCCATCGCCAATCGGAGGCCTCCTCGGCCAACCAGTTATGTCTGGGGGGCTTTCGTGTCCCGATTTTAATCGGGAACAATGACGTTTGTTAGGATAATCCTTTGCACATGACGTACCCGTGGCCCTGGCCGACACCTGCTGTTCAACGTGAAGAGGAGCGATGACCTAAGTCAAAAATACATAAAATTCGTGACGAAATTTGGTCAGTTTGGCCAGGTGTTGTTCGTTACTCAAAGGAATAAAGATTTTCCTACAAGGAAAGCTATTCCAAGATACTGCAGTAAATTTGTGTGGGGCACCCCCGTATTTCTCTTCCCTAGTCAAACACATTAGTAGTGGCCATGTCAGTACAGTAGCGGTTGCTGCTAACGCAATTTTAATCCGATTTTCTTCTTATGTTTCAGTCCAAGTACCATATTCTAGCCTGAGCTTTCCAAAAGGGCTGAGAATTAAACCATGCTGCATAGAGTAGTGTAGAGGATTTTCCATAGATCGCCATATGATCTGGTAAGACCCGACGGATCTAATTCATCGCCTTGGAATGTCTCGCACTAGGTAAGTTGCAGCAAATAAAGACTAATGCTTCAGAATGCCGGGACGAATTAGATATTTGACAACCTTCCTTCGTGCTTAGAAGAACGACCTCTCTTTGCTATGGAAGAAGCCGAAAGATACAACGTAATGCCAGGATACGTAAAGCAGATACTACCTTTGCTTTGTAATAGTTGCATACAGCGTAATCGCTGGCATATCTTGTCCATAGGGAAATAGCTTGGGATTAGCCCTGGGTCACTTCCAACGAGTAAATGATATACAAAGGTGGCTTCGTTCGTCATACTATGAAATGGATATTACGTGCTAAATGACGACCGCGTTATATGGTATCTAAATAAAACTAAATTGCAGATGAGAAACTCTAGAATATAGAATAAGCCGACGGTACGGCCTCAGGAGATGGTCCTAGGACTTGCTCGCTCTGCTCTTGCTTCAAGACCAAGTCATCCTCGTTGAGAATAATATCTTGAGCGTTTACTGGATCACCGCATGGCCAAAAATTCCTCTCTATCTCGTGGGAGGATGATCTGGAACTCGACATGAAGCTGAACAAGCATAGTAACCTCGATAAGTAGCTCTGCGGCGGAGGGGTAATATTTGAGCAAAGTTGAGCCGCGAGCTTGAGAGGAAGAAAGATGCGTGGCTGTCCGGCCATGATAGTAATCTTTGCTGATCTTCCAACCAAGACACTCTGTCCTGTGAGAACATCCACCAAGACAGTACCGCGGGAGAATTTCGTCTGTCCGGATATCGATCTAGGTTTGGAATTGCTACCTTGGTTAGACAGCACCAGAAGTACCGGGCCTTTTTGGATTATCGCGACATTAGAATCAACATCTAGAACCATGGCGAGGTGCGATCCAAACCCAGCATCCCAGCTTATTCGACGTACATGATTCAAAAGACCAATATACTCGTATAATGGAGTAATAGTATATTCCGATGTCCACATCAGCTCCCGCGAACCCGGATCACCGTCTCCAGAAAAGGATTGTTCTTGTCCATAATAGATAATTGGCACCCCATCCGTCAACAGAGTCCACGCCATAGCATTTTTGACCACCGAAATATCAGAGCTCGTATCATGTGTGAAGCGCGGCATGTCATGGTTTTCCATGAATGTAGCAAGCTGTTGCACATCTCGGAATTTCGATCGATAGCCAGGAGTAAGCAGATTGGCGAGTTCAAACATATTTCCCTTTCGCTTACTGAATGCCCTTTTGAGAGGGTAGTAAGTTCCATAGTCGAGAAGTCCTCCAACATATGGTTGGTAGGAACTCAAGAAGTCAGGGTCACCGGATAATACTTCGCCCATGCACCAAACCCCAGCGGAGCGGACAAAGCCTGGCCAAAAGCTTTTTCGAACATGCTTGACGGTGTCGAGTCTAAGACCATCAATCTTGAATCTCTTTACGACTGCCGATATCCAAGCTCTTAGTGTCCGGACGACGATGGAGTTTTCGGTGTCGAGATCGGGTAATGGTACGTCGGCATCACCCAACCAGCCTTCTTCACAGTCCTTTTCATCATCGTAGTTCTTGACGAAAGACTGTGGGTGGTAGTATGAGGAATGATTGAATGGGATATATCGAGAATAGTCCACATCAGGTGGGGAGCCCATGTGATTGATGACCACATCAATCATCAAGAACATACCACGAGCATGTAATGCATCAGATAGAGCAAGCAGATCTTCTGAGGTTCCAAAGTGAGGATTCACAGAATAGAAATCCTCTGGCCAATAACCATGGTAAGCCACTCCCCATTTGGTCAGGTCCTCGATATTTTTGGTAATCTAGAATCAAATATTAACGACTCGCTAGTAAGTCTTCAGGGGAGAACTGACGGGTGAAATCCATATCGCATCAAATCCCATCCCCTGGATGTAATCGAGCTTTGAAATAATTCCTCTCCATGTTCCGCCGCAATATTGTCGAGAATGGTGAGCATCAGGTTTATTTGTATGTTGACTATCATCACCATCTACAGCAAATCGATCAGTGAGGACCTGATATATCGACCGTCTTTTCCATGCTTCTGTATTGGACATTTTCAGGGGATGAAGTATGAATTAGAGATGCTGCGGAAGTTTTGTAGCTGGCCGGCGCGGAATTATCGGTAGCGTCGTAGATCACTATCCAAAACTAACGGTTCCCGAGACAACGAGAGCCATTAGTTGCAGCAATACGAGCAGTTGCAGCAATACGAGATACGAGCTCTGATACATGTGTCGTGGCCATGCCTCACCGACTAAGAAATGTTTCCGAATGAAACGCTGACGGCCCATGCCCTCGAACTTAAATATGACGCTGCTCATCACTAAGCGCAATGGTTCTTGCCTTGGGCCCTTGGAACGTCTACTTCAAGGGTAGATATCGCATTCTTGTCCCTGAGATTGGGACTGGGTATTCAACGAATTTTCTGATATTGTTGATTAGAGAAGGGCTACTTTGTATTATTGTCGCAATTCGAGGTCGACGTTGATTTACTGTGGGAGCCATTGTTCCCGCCGATGCGAGTTAAGTTATCCAAGGCCTCTGATTCATTGCTGCGAGCGAAAATGGTTCGCCAAAATCGCGGTTCCGGTTCATATGGGTTCTTGGCAATGGGAGAATCTTCGTAACATTCTTTGAGTCTTTGCTCTTCTCGATATTTCTTATCTCGGAGTCGAATCTTCTGAATTTGGGCTTCGGAAAGGCCTACGCCTGGTGAGTCGTTGGGTTCATCATACCGTCATCGCCTGGCTGCTACCGCTCCACCAATAATCATATTGAAGACGAGAAGAGTAGAAAGTAAAGAGCAACGGCTCATAGGTTGGCGGTTTGAGTTATTGCTCAAAGGAGAGAAGAATGAGGAGTGTATAAAATAGGAATGATTCTATTGAGTAACTTACTTTGGTACTAAATTATGTGTACTGTAAATACAGCACCCTACTGTCATGAGAATATACGGGAGGGAGGGAGAGCGTCTGTCGGCTGTATATATATATAGAGCAAGCACTGACTGCACTGGCTGGCCAACCGTTCTGGTTAAACGCCAGGTAGGTAAGAGTAGGGCGCTAAGAAGGAAATTCTACAGTACGAATGGTGGTGGGTGAGCGATCCCGTGACCCCCTGTGCACGACTCCAGGCTTGAATATGGATCTTGGAATTGGAGTTATTTGTGGGAAATTTCCGAGCATACAGAATTGAGGCCCCTACTTCATATGACTCAAATTCTATCTATTGTTCTATTTATCACTCTATGATATATGTATATACATCTATGGAATATCTATCCTCAGTCCAGTAGCTCAAGCAGTACATGCATCTTCTACTACTTCCTACGAGCTTGCCATACTATAAGCACTATCTATCTGTATCCAAATCACATCTAGCCCAGGATTTAGGAAATGTTCGGATGACGAGGCCATGGAATATCTTGAGCACACGCCCTTTCATCCATAATATCAGCTCCACCGAGGCCCAGGCACCGTCTAAGGAAGTCTGAGAACGGTTTGTCAATGTCTCCCTGTGGATGAACAGAAACAATTACCTGACGCCACCAGAGGCTTGCAGACGTGCGTGAATTGAATCTGAACCTTCCATTCCCACCGATAGGGTCGTCTTTTGAGATCTCTGTTCCAAAATCGCATCTTTGGAATCCTTTTCGTACAATCAGATGTATCAACGTCAAGAAAAGAATACCATCCGAATTCGAAGTCCATAGTTGCTCTTGGATTAAGGGCTTCGGGGCTCCAACCAGCCAGACTTTTGAAAGCAGTCAGCCTGTCTGCTACCCAAACTCCCAAGCTAGATAACCAGTTCTTTTCCCCTCTCCACAGACTCAAGCCGCCATCGTCAAATCTGCTTTGGTCTCAAGATCTGCACCCCGTGGGTATTTGTTGATATTCGGGGTGATGAAAGTTCTCGATATGGTATTGTAAATGGTGAGTGCGTCGATTCGTTCTATACCTAACCGTCTCATAACCACCGTCCCGAGTATTATGATCACACCTAGAACGAGGGTAGGAATGACGTCTAACATGCCGAGCTTGCACCCTAGGAGTTCTTTTTGGCTGGTATGATTGTGTCTGCTGAAAAATATGGATTTCAAAAGCTGCCAGAGCCATCATTATATACTTATCACCGGATGAACGGGACTTTCAGCTTAGCTCATAACTCTGAAGCCGTGGTGATAGCTTTTCATATCAGCTGTGTCTTGGCATTTGTTTGCTGTCGAGGTTATACAAGCCTAGGGATCTAACTCTGCACCCTAATGTCAATGGTGGAAAGTGGAATAGCTGTAGGTAACATAGAAAGATGACGGAATCCGTGCGACGTGATATGCATAATCGTAGTCCTCCGAGCCGACCTACCACAGGAGAAATCTGCAGATCATGCAGCGCTCTTGTGTTCCTGTCTCTCCGCAAACATTGGATTTAGGATCTTAGCCACCGCTTCCGCTGTGGTGAAAAGTACCCCACCACTCAACACCGTTCTCGACAATCTCATAACGGTGCCCCTCCAGAACCCTCTGACCCCTCCATCTTTTATGATACTCGTGATAGCTTGTGTAGTCGTGGTCGCTTTCGCAGACTGACTTCTCGTCTTAATGGTATCAAAAGGCTGCGTAGCCAATGTCGTAATCACACCTGCCACCGCTCCGTTTGCGAAATTAACCACCGTGTTCTGCGGGATATCTCGCACAACCTCAAAATCCTTGATGATGTTGTACGAGCCCATCCGAAACGATGTAGCCGATGCTTGCTTGAGCGTCGTACCAATGAACCCACGGTACAGGCCAATTATTCCGTCTTCTTTCCATATCGTGCGTATGCAATGCACGGCGGAGGTGTAGCTTTTCGTGGATCGGGCATCATCGATAAGCGCAGTCTTGATCCGTTCTGTAGGTGTGACGGCGAAAATGCTCGCTGCGACTCCTGCCGCCATACCCGCTAACATGTTTCTTCCAGGTGACAAGACGCCCGTCTTCTCGTCTCTGAAAGCATTTTTGATGCTGTCGAATGACGTGAATCGCACAGCGTCTTTCGCAACGGATCCCACAACTAGCGCGCCACAACCTTTATATAAAGCTCTCAGCCCTTCCTGCTGGTATACTTGGATTACGATCCGGAAGGGGTTTCGTGGTAGCTTGGCTTCGTTGTGAAGCTGCACTCGAGTTTTCGCAAACTCGAAAGGGTACGTAACTGCTCCTTCTACCCCTCCAGCAATTCCGCCAGAGAGGACCGAAACAATTGGAGGTGTAGCAGCGTTACCGTGGCCACTCATTATGAGCGAATCGTTCTACGAGACATAAAAAATATTTTTAAAACACAGCTCCCAGAGGCTCAGATATTTCAGTATTTATTTGGCTGAAAAGCCGCGGGTACTTATTCTACCAGTATGACGTAGTAAAATTATGAGTATCCGCAGCATTATGAGTGACGAGCAACGCAATTCATCTAAACTTCTTTGTTAATTCTGATATGCACATTGCGGGAGAGATTTGTAATTAACTATCACAGAAACTACTGGGTTCTCAACGATTGAGATACCCAGTGAGAAAGAATACCTGGATACCCTGAGGAGGACTTACTCCGCACGACGTTGTTGAAATTGGCAAATCAACAACGTTCTCTACATTACATCAGCGGGGGTTAAGTCTTCCCCTTTGAAATTTATTCTTAACTTTCCACTATACTTCTGCCTACTGCAGAGGCTGTTTGTATTGCGTTATGTTCCACACTATCTCACAGAACGAAGTTGGGAATTTATTTGGCTATTGCTACAGTAGCTAGAGCATCTTGCAAAGTATTTCAACAAAGTATCAGCGTTCAAGCCATGATCGCCTAGGTTCAGGCCGTTTAATTCAGAAATTTGCACCATGATACTTCACAGCATACCTTTCCTTAGACTTCCTTGCTTTTCTGTTCCTTTACTTCATCGATACAATCCTTGAAGAACTTGGCAGAAAAGTACATCGGTAACTTCTCCGAAGCAGTATTATGGATTAGTTGGTCCTCAACATCAGCGATCCTTCTCTCCACGGTTCTAATCGACAGACTGTGTCCGTTCAAATTTGACATGGTCGTCTTGTCCTCACGATCGGAGCGGGCAATTGAGTCGACTTGCTGAACGGGCTTTCGCTTCGAATCAATTGACTTTCCGAACATATCACTACCATGAGTAGATCGAATTCGCAGGCGCTTTGGTCGTTCGGCATCATGTTTTGAGCCAGACTCGTGCTGGTGCCCTTCTGGGGCAAGGAATTGTACACCAGATTTATTCAGTTCTTCGAGAACTCGCAGACGCTTAGAGGGAGACCTGATTGTCAGATGACGATTTAAGCTAAAGTAGGGTGATGAAGAAGCGTCAGGCAATCTTTTCCGAATTTTGACTCCAGTAGATTCTTGAGCCTCTTTATCATGGGTTGGAATATGTTCAAGGACATCTTTGGCTTCTCGTGGTTTCCAGAACCTGGTCGCTCGTTCGTATGCGTATTCCATTTCTTTCGCTTCTCTTGCAGGCTTTTTGTACCATGGATGAATCACAGCCTGGGCAGCAGACATGCGATGCCCTGGTTCGGTAGCGAGGAGACGGCGGAGGAAGTCCCGAACTCTCGAAGACAGGTAAGTCCACTTTTGTGCCGCTAGTTCTTCGTCGGCAGAGAGAAACTCCCTCGCAATTTGAATTGCCTCTAGTTGAGACAAAGTACCTCGAGGCACTGTTGTTTCTCCAGTAAGCAACGTCCATGTTAACATGCCGAAAGACCACATATCTGCAGCCAATGTGTAGCCTCGACTCTTGCCAATACTTGTGATTTCGCTGTTCATAGATCAGCACAGAGCATAGATAGAGCATACTGAACTTACGGTGCAGCATACCCTTCTGTGCCCACCGTGGAAAACATCCTGCCTGTTCTTTGATCTATGTAGTTGGCAAGGCCGAAGTCGGTCAATATGACACGCGCTCCAATGTCTGTGTTTGAAAGCAGGACATTCTCTAGTTTGACGTCTCTATGTGCTATACCCTTTGAGTGGAGGTACTGCAGGGCTAGGGCTATCTGTCTTGTGATTAATCGGGCGTGAACATCTTCCAATCTATTCTTGTGAGATTCAAGGTAGGTATATAGGTCTCCCGCAGCAGCTAACTCGGTGAACATGTATCTGAAGCTGTTAGTGGCGAAACAAAGATTTTAGTAGACCTACAATCCATCATGTGAGATGAATGCTTTTCGAATGTTGATGATGTTAGGCTGTGTGCCGTCAGCAAAATGACTTGGTCCAGAACGAGGTTGCTCACATGATTGAGCGTGGCGAGAATTTCAACTTCCCGCAGTTGCTTCTTCCTCTCGTCGTCAATGACAGTATCATTGGGCGTCTGTGTGGATCCTTGACTCAAAGAAAAGTGCCTCTGAAGACGACCGCGCGACTTGACGACCTTGCAAGCTAGCTGTTTCGAGGTCCCAGTCTCATGAGCTAGGAACACATCCCCACCAATACCACCACCCAGGATTCGACTGGAGATTATAAATCGATCTTGGAAATGCTGCAACTTGTCAGCTCAGTGGCAGATGAATTTTTTAAGAATTGGTGCCTCAATCTCGTTCTTAGCCAAAGGATTCCGAGGCGGCCTGGAAGATCTGGGCTGGTGGAAGCGAAACTTCCAGTGAGGGCGAATCTCAATCACATCGCCATCGATGAGGAGATGACCCAATCGCTCGCTATCGTATATGCCAATCAATAGCCCATTGACGTAAGTGCCATTTCTTGACTCGAGGTCTTCGCAATAAATGAGTGGAGGGTATTCTTCTAGGTGGTCTGTTTCATAAATGATTGAGTAGATGCGAAATTGTCGCTTGGAGACCAATGTGCTTTTAATTGAAAGGTCGCTGATAATTGTTAGATGAGGTTTTATTGTTTCGACGCGATTCTATCAGCATAAAAACCGACCATTCTGGTTCTCTACCTATATGAAGCGAGTGTCCCGCATAGATTGGAACAACTGCGAGCCAATGTTAGTTCATTGAACTCAGGCATCGAAAGTAGCGTGAAGCTTGCCTATTTCTTCTCCAGTAGTAAGATTTTCATGTGTGAGAGTTGCTAGAAACTCTCCAGAATCATCCCAGTCAGCTTGTGCACAGCCATTTGATACACGAACAGACACAGATCCGGGGTGACCTGAGGCGTCGGCGGTAGAGTTGGAGAGTGGTAGGTCAGACATGGCCTTGAAGGTCAATTGCTTTCAATTGCTTCTCAGAATCGAGACGAGGTGGAAGGGTGGAAGGGTGGAAGGGTGGAAGGGTGGAAGGGTGGATGGGTGGATGGGTGGATGGGTGGAAGATGGAAGATGGAAGATGGAAGATGGAAGATGGAAGATGGAAGATGGAAGATGGAAAATCTTTCTAGACAGCCTTGGTTGCTTCTAAGAATGTCTTAACGAAACAAACTGGATGGAATGTGGACTAGACGTGTGTGGAATTGAGCCTCCATTTCACCTTTGACTTTCGACTTCACCAAAGGCAGCGTGTGACTAATCATTTTCGTTGATTCTACTCCAAGTACCAAGTAGCTCACTAAATCCCACGACGACAATATCCAGCCCATCTTGAATTCCGATTTGAGGTGGGTGTCATGTGCTTCTTTCCTGCGCTTCTTCACAGTGGTTGTCCAAAAAAGGAAAAGGAAGGAGAAAGGAATTTGGTATCCCTCCAAGATACTGTCAAACACTCCGAGATCATGAATCCTTTGCATGCACGACTATGCTAGGCCAGTATTGGATATCAAGTATCAGGAACCGACACAGTTCACAGATATAAATTTATATACGGCCATACAGAAGTCTGAGTCAAAAGCATTCAATCGATATAGAATGATACATGTCACGAAGAAAATGATACATGTCACGAAGAAGAAAATGAGAAAGATCATACCGATTTGGTCCGTAGAAATACTAGAGCACCAGCCTTCTACAAACCTGTGAACGAGGTCGACATGTAACATTCAGGATCGGCGTTGGCAGTGTTAGGTTTGAGATCACGTGATTATGCCCTAAGCCGCTTAAGCGAAGCAAGCCCACCATTTATCAAGTGTGCGTTCTTCCATTCTCTTTCACAATCAACCACTTCTCACAACCACACATCAACCACCAACATGCGTAATAAGTGGCGGAAGAAGAGAGTCCGTAGACTCAAGCGTAAGCGCCGCAAGACTCGTGCCAGATCGTAAGTCGACACTTTTCTTTTTCTCTCCCGGCGCCAATCTGGTGGAAGATTCGTGGTTATGCTGTCTCCCCCTCATTGAGCTTGCTCTTTGTCTGAGTTACTCGACTAACCTCAATTACAGCAAGTAAACAACTCACAACAACTCGATCTCGATCACTCTTACCTCTCGAATCATAACGCCATGACAACTTGATCTCGAGTTTACGCCATCTCTCGCACCAAACGTCTTACGCCTTTTTCAGCATTCCGGTATTTACCACGAGTCACAGACTCATACTCTGGACAAGGGTTTCTGGGTGTTCAAGGAAAGAATGGTTATGGTGACGCGGATTCTTCGACATGTGGTGGAATGGATTGGGGGGAAGCAGGATCGGTCAATTGCTCTAGTCGATTTGTCTATTGAGAGTTTATGAACTATGAAGATATGGGAGGGAAGCTGCCTTGGACGCTGATTGCCGATATGACTTCAACTGGGAAATGAAAAAAGGAAGTTCTACTTCAAAGGTCTTATGCATGCGTGTGATTGTTCTGTGGCTTGTGCTGCCCCTCCAAGAAACCCTACTTAAAATTGTAACAGCAATTGATGAGCATGCGCAAATGTCAATTGGATGACCCGGCACTGCTCTCAGCAATCTGGACCAAGATATTCATGTTGCTGGTGTACATGATGCAACCTGTTGATATCTTTGTATGCGTTGTGGGTGCGGGGTCGAAAGAAGCTTGTTGGAGTTGGAGACTCCAAGGGTCTGCGGAAGAGAAAAGAAGAGTGCATAGTTCATTGCAAGCCAGGGAAACTTGTGCTGTTGCTCACTGAGAGACGAAGCTCTAGTTGCTATCACTTCATTCACAGTTTACCTTACTTTCGCGGCTTCATCACTGCAATTGACCAAGAAACTGGTCTTGTCCCGCCAAAGCCATTTTGCTGATCGTTTTCTAAATCCCAGCCCTGGTGCGTGCGTGCGTAGTGGTGCGTCTTCGGTCTTGGCAATGTCGGAAAAAATGGCTTCCTATGGCCGACCCTTTCAAAAATTTATTTGCTGCACGATATCGCCGACTCGCAAAACATCTAATCTTCGACTTATTGGAGCAGTTTTTACTCTTACATTGACAAAATGGGAGAAAAAACGGACAAGGATAAGAAGCGCAAGAGAGACGCAGATGCATCTTCGAGGTCAAGCAAGAAAGTCGCAATTGAAGAGGACAGAAATATCAAGATTTCTCTGCAGGAAAGTGATGCTTGGGCACCAGTTATTGGTATGTATTTGTTCTCGCAAACAGCTATGTTTAAACCTGTTTCGTAGAACTGTTGTGCTCATACTTGGCTTTTCTCTAGCTTCAACCCCAGGTCTAGCTATTCCAGCATCGATCATCCTTCAACCGTATACAAAACCTCGCAGGAATGCTCCCCAGAGAGCTGGGCGCAGCGGCACAATTGCTACGAAAGAAGCTCTCTTACATTCCTCTGAACACCCAAAACTCGATTACACTGCGCGCGAAGAAGAGGTCGGAGGTTCAGATGCGTTAGTAAAACACTACATTGGTGTATACAACCCCAGTATGGGGCAATTGGACGTCATGGAAGCGCGGAGAATGGTTGTTCGTGGAAGTGTGAGAGCAAATCAAGCAGCTACAGAGGAGGTCGCGGCGAAACAGGTAGTCTTCTACTCCAGACTTTGCTTGGAAGGTACTTACAATAGTTATTTCAGAGCATACGAGAACTTCGAAATGATCTTGGAGAGACATTCGGTACCAAGAAAGCAAAGAAGGCTATCGCATCCGTTACCGAGAACGCCATTTCAGTCAATCGAGGTTCTAGGTTACTTGCCGATGGTGCAAAACCAGCCAAGCTTGATGCAGCACAAGCTGCTATTGTGGCTTCAATGGCAGAAGCCAACGCAGGCATGGCTACAAGAGAGGCTCTGGAACAGCAAGCAGATGCGGCCAAACCACGACCAAAGGCCGATGTTGAGGCGACAGAGCTTAAAGATGTCTATACTGTTGAGAATCTCATTGGAATCGAGGTCTTCAAGTCTATTCCGGTTTTGGAATGGCAGAAGTCTGTCAAAGAGAAGAAGAACATCTCAACCAGCTCCAGATATGTTTCGAGTAGGATCATCAATGCCGCAACAGCTGGTGCGGAGAAACTCAAGATCTTGCGGTACCTCCTTCTATTGCTAGACCTCCATATGTCTTGCAAACCCATTAGAGGCGGAAAACAACTCCCCAAAGCCGACGATTTGAGAGCAAAACTTGGAAACGTACCAGAGACCATTGTCGCGGACACTCGACGCAAATTCTCCGACGGGGGAGTTATGAGCAAATTTAAGACCGATCTCCTAATCACGCACATCTGCGCATTAGCTTGTTTGGTGGATAATTTCGAAGTGGATCTGTATGATCTGCAGTTGGACTTGAAGCTGAGCGCGAAGGAAATGGGCCAGTACTTTAAGGAAATCGGAGCAAGAATCACGGACCTCACGGTGCAGAGAATGAAGGATTTGGGACTGGATAGAGCGGCTGCGTCGCAGAGGAAGACGGCGAAGTTGAAGTTGCCGTTGGAGTTCCCAAAGGTGCCGATGGGTGGGAAGAGAAGATAGATGAGATGATGAGGTGGTGACTTTGATGTGGAGGTATGGCAGTATAGGGTATAGGGCGCATTAATGCGGAGCAAAATTCTATTGGGGAAAGGAATATCATGATATATCCCAAGTCGGGCGTCTTTTCCAATATTTAGATTTTCTGCGTTATGTGCTGTATAATTCTTAAGCAAGTCCTTATGATTCTTTTTTCGAAGATTCCAATCTAGATGGCAATTCAATCAAGAATAATGAAGCCTAAGATGATGCATTTATCCATTGAAGGACTTGCAATTCTATTGATCTCAATACTCCAGCTTTTCCAATACGCTCCATTACCGGAATATAGGTGGCAGTAGGTAGTGCCTTTTTTTATACAGCAGAGCTGACCAGAGGTTGGTTCCCGGGAGAGATCAATACCGTATGATACTCAATACAGAGAACCAAATGACCTCATATCCAAAAAAAAAAAAAAAGATAAAAAATCCACATATTCACTCACCCCAATCACATCACATGCACCACAAGCTCACTCACATAGCATGCCCCTCAGGCCCATGCTGCCAATCACTCTCAAACTTCCCCCACCCCCCCGTCGGCTCCTCACACATCTTCAGCGCATGAATCCGCAAATCATACACCCCATCCTCGGGTCTCCTCCCCTGACACACATTCCCGCCCATCGCCACATTAATAATCACCTGGAAATCGCTGAGGCGCCTCGTGCCCTCGGGCACACTCGCCTTCATCACCGCCCGCCCATCAATATACCAGACCATTTTCCCACCGACGCCGCTCTCCGGCTGGCTCCACGCAAACTCAAACGTATGCGCCGCGTGCGCCGCTATGTCCGGCAGCGCCGTCTCCACCACCCGGTGCTTGTCCCAGTCTGCGCCGTCGAAATGCCCCCAGTGCAAACACGTATGATTCACGCAATCCGCGTTCCAGGACTCCATGATATCGACCTCGCCGTCGGCAGGCCAGGCGAAGGGCTCGCGCGGGAGCAGCCAGAACGCAGGCCAGATGCCGGGCGCGCAGGGCGCCGCCAGCGTCGCCACGAGACTCCCGCGGTCGCGGCCGAGCGTCGTGTGGCTGGTGAGCCGCGCGCTGGTGAACTGCCCGTGCGCGGCGATGGCCCGCACAATCAGGTGCCCCTGCTCGTCGTGGAATGAGTTCGCGGGATCGGAGACGTAGTTCTGCAGCTCGTTGTTGCCCCAGCCGTGCGCGCCGAGCTGGTGCCGGAAGTTCGTGGTGACGGGGACGGAGCGCGAGAAGGATGGGTTCCAGTATGGGTGGATGGATGAATAGGATGGCCGGTTTTGAGGGATGGGCGGGGGAGCGCCGGGGTGAGGTTGGTATGGTTGTGGCGGTTGATATGGTTGTGGTGGTTGATATTGTTGTTGTGGTGCGGGGTGATTTTGCGATGTAGATGTAGAGCCAGGGATCTGGATATTGTGCTGAGCTGCAAATCCTTCTGCGCGGGCCTTTGCCTTGCCTAGGATATCTTTGAATGACATTGTATTCGGTGTAGAATGGGATTACTTTACCGGATTGATCTTTTGCTATGATTCTATGCAAAACAGACAGGCAAAACGCTGATGCATCTCAAATGCGTCATCTTGCCGTGCTCGCCTGAATTGCGGGCCGACCCGCCAGGTCAGCATGCCAGCCCCAGCTTCTGATTACCGTGCAAGATGTCACCTACTGTATCAAATTCAAGCGAGATCATCATGAACCATATACAAAGCAGGAAGTCACTTTTCGATACTTGCAAATATTGGGACTATTCAGATAAATATAGCCAATCCCACAGAAAGCTGCATTAGATCTGTAGTATCAAGTTTACGCTTAATGCTTATGAATAACACACTGTAGCTGCCTTGCCCGCATTGACCATACAATCAATATTAATAACTGAGTATCCTGCCCAGCAACGCTCCTTATTACCCTTTACCATCAGACATCCTACAGCATATCATGCTGTATTGCATCATATGCCCAATTGTCCATCGCTAACAAAATGAGAGCCTCCCGCACACCTGTAACCCCCACTTTGCTTAATCCAGTGGAAACCCGCAACACAAACCCCCATTCGTCTCAATTTTGCTTGAGCCTGAGCCTCAGCCTTTTTCCGCTTCTCTTCCTCGACCCTACGTCTCTCCAATTCTGCAGCAATACGTTCGCGCTCCATCTTCGCCTTCAACGCACGGAGCCTAGCCTCCTCTCGTATTCTAAGTCGCTCCCTGGCTTCAGCTACAACTTCATCTTTCGCCTTTTCCTCTGCTATAGCTTCTTCCCTGGCCTTCTTTTCGATCTCTTCTTGTGCTTTGATCGACTCTTTCAGCTTGCGTTGTTCTTCGGAGAAGCGCTGTGCTTTTGCCTCGGCTGCGTTCTTATCGATCTGTAGCTGAGCCCAAATTGCATCAGATACACCCGCATCACGAGCCACCTCATCTGACTCAACGGGCCCAGGCAGTGTGGCGGGTGGCTCCCGGTTCGCATCTCCATCATCCGCCTGACTCGACGTTGAAGCATTAAAGGATAATTTCGGTGGTTCCCGCAGGAAGTCCATTGTCTGACTTGGCATCAAGGATTCAGTCTTCGGATGCTGAATCACAGCAGCTCTACTCTCTTTGTCTTTGACCATACTTTCAATGCAATGCATCGCAGAATTGTAGCTCAGAGGTAAAAGGCCATCTTCCGTTGGAGGGAGGTTATCTTGGTAGGCTACTCGAACCATGCTCTTGGCCAAGGTAATCATATCTCTTGCGTTGCCCCACGACGGCAGTTTGGTGAGTTGTGAAATAAGATTCAAAAATGGTTCGTGATGAGTGAGGCCTCTGATACCAGAGATCACAACCTTTTCCCGTTCAAGAGCATTCTTTAAAACGGACAGGCAATTTTCAGGACTCAAAGGGGTGAATATGACTTCATCGGCAAACCGGCTACTTAAGCCCTCGTTGACGCTGAGTAACCTGTTCATATCATTGTCGTAGCCGGCAAGGATGATCACCATCTTGCCCGCAAACTTCTCTTTCGTCATCGAATCAACCAGTTCATTGATTGCTTCTTGCGCAAAAGGCCCTTCACCTAAGCGGTACGCTTCATCTATAAAAAGCACGCTTCCTAGACCCAGCTCTAACTGCTTGATGGTTTTGGGCCCGGTTTGTCCAACATATTGGCCAATTAGATCTGTAGCGGAGCACTCAATGACTTTGACTTTTGACAGAAAGCCCAGATCATAGAAGACTTGGCCAATTTTTCGAGCAGTTGTCGTTTTCCCAGTTCCTATTGAAAATTAGTACTTCCCATCCAATAGATAGTTCAAACATTGATCCTTACCCGGTGGTCCCTTGAATATAAAATTCATTGGTATTTGACCACGAGGATCTCGTCCATGAGCTCTCATTCCTTTCGCGACTTTCAGATACCCCTCAAGTTTGGCGACTATCTCCTCACAGCCGATGACGTCCTTGAAGAGCTCAGCCAAGTTGGTTTCGGCGCCAGCTGCTCGATTGAAATCCGGGTCAAAGTCTTGTGGTTCGAACACGAAATCAATGGAACGTTCTTCTCTAGGTAATTTGGATTGTCGAGTTTGGAAGTTAGTCTTTGCTCTGCTGATCAAGTTCTCCACGTCACCTCCGTTTCCAAAATTGAGTCCATTGCGTGCTCGTCCTAGTATATCAATTGCCACTGAAATGGCTTTTTCGGTTGCTCCGAGGTCTTGATTCTTGAGCTTCAGACGCAGAATTTCTTCTAACTCCTGGTCATTGAAATCGGCAAAGTGGAATGCATCAGCCAACGGAAACCGTCGTGTTAATCCAGGGTTGACATTTTGAAACATTTCGACCATTTGATCTTCGTATCCGAGAAGTAGTACACATCGATCTTCGCCTGGCACACTTTGCACCTCAGCGACGATGGTATCTATGACGGCCGTCTTGTAGATGTCTGCGCCATTGCCTTTGTCGCCAGAACCAGAGTAAAGCATATATGCTTCATCTATGATTAGCACTTTTCCAACTGTGGTAGCTAGTATTGCCCGAGTATTCGTCTCCGATTGTCCGATAACGTTTCCGATGAAATCAGAGGGGTTTTTTGTGACAACTTGAATATGTTAGCCATCAAGATTCTTCAAAATCCGGCAAGAGTAAATCGATCAGTGGCTGGAGCATTGAGGCCCAACCAAAGGAACCTCATTGCACCAAGGGGTACGCCGAATTGTGAAGTGGATTAAGATTCCAAACGTGAGTCAACCATAGGTTCCTGATTGTGTAGTTAAAATTCAGGGATTGAGAGTCCCAAAACTACTTTCACGCCGACTTTTAAAACGGGAAGAGATAGCAGAGCACGAAATTTCAGATAGGCTCATGAATAGTGCGTCCCTTGGTGCTTGCTTTGGTGGAAATTGGCGAAGCTATATCCGATGAGGAAAAAGAATGAAGACTTACCTTCACCATTGCTCAACAGCCCCAGATCTGCAAGAATTCGCCCGTAGAGCTTCGCTACTGTAGTTTTTCCCGTGCCTGGTGAGCCTAAGAATGTCTTGTTAAGGGACACTTCAACTAATGACTTCTCCTCCAACTCGCGCTCGTAGTTCGTCTTGATAAGATCAATCATGAAACTGACAGATTTCTTCACTGACGCCAAGCCCGTAAGACTCTGTAGCTTTTCCCAGGCCTCACATCGAAGAATTGCTTGAGACGGATCAGGGCCAATAAGATCCTCCTGCGTAATCAGATCATCATCAGGACTGAGACCATCTCTTCGCTCATTTGTAAGTCGATCGGACTGTCGCTCCCGAATTCTAGCGAACAGGTTCTCTAATGCTCTGGCGTTTCCAAACCCATCTTTACCTCTTTGCCTTCCAAGTCGTCTGACGGCGATTCTCATGTAGAGCCCACTATCACCTCCAGCTATCTTCATTTGACCCGGGTAGAACTTTTGTATCTGGTATTGTAGCATATGAAGGAGTTCTGCATCCGTGTAATCCTCAAAGTGAAGCGTGTATGGCAGACGAGATTGCAATCCAGGATTGTGCTCGAAGAACTTCTCCATCTGTTTACGATATCCGGCGAAGACAAACACAACTTTACCGACAAGGTTTTCAATCTCAGTGAGAAGATAATCCAGGACTGTCTTGCCACCATAGTTATGTCCCTCTGTTAATTGATACGCTTCATCGATAAAGTAGACCCCGCCCATGCCTTTATCGAGAATATCGAGATGTTTCTTGACCTCATTGACCCCGCCATGTGCGAGATGACTGCCCGTGGTCTCCACGAACACATCGCCAGGGAGTACTTCAAGGGAAGTTAGAACTTTTGCATAATGCCTCGCCACCGTTGTTTTCCCTATCTTAATGTTAGCATATTCTTAGCATCTCATTTCCCATACCAGGGGTTGAGTCCCTATTCCTCCACCCAGCGGTGACTTGAACCTGGATACTCTTCGTAATCAAGGTGGGAGGGATCAATTTTTGATTGTCCAAATTACATTTGCGCAACCGAATAATCAATCCTCGGAGTACCCAGAGAGTATCCAAATTCAAAGAGCTGCGGTACCATGTAGTAAATACATACCTGTTCCAGGGTTTCCAAGCAAGATTAAACCAAATCTTTCTTTTCTGAGATCGGTGCCTTGCCGCTTGGATGTGTCCACTTTCGATTTGATGCGTAGAACCTGGGATTTTACTTCTTCAAGGCCGATCATCTCCATGATGCTATCAATGGCTTCGCTCTTTGCGTTTTCCTGATCTTTTTGCCGTTGCCACTCTGTCTTGGAAGTAGAACTATTGTGATTTAAGCATTCTTGTAGATGCTTCTGCAAGTTTTCTTTCTTGGGGGGAGGTATCCATGGCGCAGCTTTTTCTGGTGTAACTACTTGCGGTGAAGCTGGGGAATTGATCGAGGATGTAGGTGAAACCGTACTTGTCGAGGATATAGGTAGAGCGGTGCTTGTAGAGGAAGCTGATTTTGCTGCTGCCTTTGCCGCGGTACGCTTTGCAAGTTCCTTTGCTGCTGCGAGATCCTTCTTTTTCTGAGCTAAAATAGCATTGTGCTCAGATTGTAGCCGGCTGTCTTGTATAATTTGTTGTGTCTCGTCAATCTCTCTTTGAATCTTTTCAATATCTTTTTGGTGTTGTTGGATCATCATTTCTCTCTTGACTTGATCTTCAAACTTCTTTTTTGCTTGCCTCTCAGCATCACGTTTCTCCTTCTCACATTTCGTACATGATGTTGGCGGATGGCTTTCGTGGCATTGCCATTTGATAGTGTGTCCTTTTGGACATTTCTGCTGCATCACAACCTTGCATTGTATCTTGGAGTGATCGAAAATTTGATGGCATCGACTTGGACATTGATGGACTTTGCATTTCAAGAGTGCTCCACTATACTTCATGGTTAGTGATGTGAGATTCAAAAGAGAATTTGCGTTTAATATTACTTACCAGGGTTCTGTGCAGCCGCCATCTGGGCAATACTTCTCGAAATCATCCGGTGATGCTAGGTTGTGTGTTCGGTCGGGATGGTTCTCGCATTTAACTGGAAAGCCACTATACATATGCCCATTCTTTGATATTAGATCAAAGAATTTCTTCCAAATCACTTGACCTTTTCGAGCGTGTAAGAACGTATCTGAATTGCCAATAAGAATAAGAGCGTTGCGAGCTCGAGAAACCAGAACGTTAAGCCGTTGAGGAGCTGCCATAAATCCGATGTCGTTTCTGGAGTTACTTCTGGTCATAGACACCAGAACGATGTCGCTTTCTTCGCCTTGGTAGTTATCTGTGCAAATAATTATGGTTAGTAATTAGACTTTGAATGATCCCCTACGGCTCTACGGGAGATAACAACCAAAGTTCGTCTGGAAAACCTATACGTCTGAAAAGAGAGAGTTTAGAGATAAGAAAGAAAACCCACCAACTGTTGATATTCGAAGCGATGGCTTGGAGCTCTTTGAGCCTGTATCAACGAAAAGTCCAGCTCGGATGAGATCAAACTTGTCTAAGTCATTGAGTATCGGATCATTTTCTGTTTTGAGTTTATCGAGGAGAAGCCTAAGCTGAGCGACATAAGGCGTGAGAACCACTAGCTTATCAGAACCATAACCCTGTTGTGCAAGATATCTCACACATTTCAAAACCATAAAGGCTTCGAATTCATTCTGCCTAGAAGATGTCGCGTTTGACTGATCTCTCAGCTCTTGGACACTGACTTCATCTTCGGGCTGCCTGTGATCCATGAATATCACGTTGTCGCGGAAGCCTCGTAGGTCCTCACGGTTCTTCGTCGAAGGGGCGTCGGTTAAATCAGGGTATGTTAGATGTCTGATGATGGAAGAGATTTCAGGTCTTGAACGGTGTTGTTTCGTGAGTGTGACATGTGGGTAACCATCAATGACCAGTCTTTCGAAAAGTGACATATCTAGATTGTATCCGTCTCCCTGCTCTACCTTCAACGCGTATGAATTACACTTGGGACGGAGCTGTTGATGATCACCAATAAGAATCAACTGCTGAGTATCTTTTCCTAGAGAAGTCAAAATATGTGATTCCAGAATTTCACCAGCTTCTTCCACAAGTACCACACCTGGAGCCGCACTTTGGATAGCTGAAGAGTATTTCGCCGCAGCGGTAGTAGTACAAGCGATAATTCGTTTCGATTTGATGTTCTTCGCTTCATTCTCTAGAAAGATCCCGTCCTTTGCAGCTTGATCGGCATTAAACTGTTTACCGTTTCGGTGAATTTCGTCAACTAAGTCTTGTAGAATGTCTGATTGCCATTTTGCAAATGTCGCGTTTCTTAAGTCGCGACTCATATTCCACACTGCGGCCGCACCTCGAGGCATAACATGCTGTAAACTCCCCGCGTTTGGTTCTCCTCGAATCCACCTATCAAGTAAATAATATTTATTGATAGCTTTGCCCTTCCTACCGACCTGAGTCATTCCACCATCTGGGTTAGAAGGTACAGTCAAGGCATCAAAGAAGGGCAAGTCCCCGGTGAGAAACTCTATGTATTCCATTATCTGTTGCTTGTTTAAGTTCGCCGCTGAGAATCGTTGAAAAGCGTCTCGCAATAATTTCTCATGTTGCTGAAGCTTGCTAGAGAGTTTTTGTATTTGATTTCTTTGATCATTAGTAAGCCTAGACGACGCTTGCTCCTTCAGCGACAACATCTTCGTCCGATCTGTAGACTTGGCCCCGAGTCTTACCATCTTCGAGGAAGGAATTCCGATATCCAAGAGATCTTCCAGAAATTGATCAAGCGCATGGTTAGTGAAACAAACGACGAGAATGGTCTGTGAAGTGAAATCATGAAGTATTTTTGCACCCAATGCACCAATGAAAGACTTCCCGGTTCCTAGAGATGGTGTCAACATCTGTACCGATGACCCAGATTGGCCCCTTTATTTCTGCATTGAACGGGGAAAGAAAGTGCTTACATACCTGGCGGACCTTGGATCACACTCACACGTTGAAAGATAATCGCAAGCAATGCGTCAATTTGAGAGGTATCAAGAAGAATGGACTTCTCAGTTTTCAGAAGTGGCTGAAGATCCTTCCCAGTCATATTTGCAATTTTACTCTTTAACTCCTTTGGCTGGAATGAGGGTCCTTCAATGGTCTGATCCTTATCGTAAGACAAGAGCTCTTCCGCTAGAGGAATCTCAGTCATGTCCTGCAAACGTTTCAAGAATGGCTCAAACGCAAACACGGAAGTGTCTAGCTGCACAAGCTTTATTTTCTGAGCAGTCCGGAGCTTCATCATTGCATACGAAACCGTCCTTTCATCTTGGAATTGCACGATTATTCTTGCTGGGTTCTTAACGAGCTCGTCTTCGTTTCGATTGATTGCTGGAAAAGCCACCGGTTCATCGTCCACAAATAAGCACCCGGTAGTTCCCTGCCGGACGATGTGTCGATGCTCTTTTAGATAATCGAGTCGCTTCTGCTGCTGTTTGATTTTCTTCAACTGAGGCAGCTCGTCTTGGCATATAAATCGTAGTCCCCAAGGTTGTCGATTTTTGTCTCCTCCAAAGTCAATGCCATCTACTTTGAGGTGGTCAAAAGTCATCCCTTTGTGTCTTCCCGATTTCAGTCCCTTCAACTTTTGTACCTCATCCCTAATTTCGCCTAGCATGTCCTCTCGTAGAAGCCGGAATTGATTGTCGATATGTATGCCAAGACAAGCGGATCGCAATGTGCTATCATGTAGATAGGTCTCGGGCGTGCGCAGGAATGGGTATTCTTTAGACAGAAGCTCATCTGCCGTGGGCATGATAGAAATCTCTCGGTGATTAGAAAAATCATTGTCATGCCTCCCGCCTGGTTTAGCATCGCCTTCTGCTTGAATACTGGCAGTATCCAACGAGAGTGTGTGCTTTATTTTCTGTCCTAAATTTCTGGTTTCTCCATCGGATGATTTGAGAATTGAGTCCAGAATACCAGGTGTTTTGGCAACGATAGTATACGACGATGTATAATTCCCAGGGCGGACTAGCAGCTCAAGTAGCAACCACGCGTAAACATATGAAGCCTCCTTGTTCAGTGAACCTTGCTGGAAAGCTTGCGTGAAAGCATCCCAGAAGAATGGAGGCTCGACAACTGCAGTGAGCAGTCGTGCGAGTACTGACCCAGAATCAATCTCTTTCAGATCCCTTGCCTGTAGATATCGAAGTAACTGCACAGCATGGCCGTTAAGGAACCGCACTGAGGTATCAAAACGCATCGATTTCTGGATTACTTCGAGGCCTTTTGGGCTTGAAACTAGCTTGTATCCAGTGGCGGCTGCATCTTTTTGAGAGCACAAGGATTCGATAAAGAGGTTTCCATCACGGGATGATGATAGCGTTCTGCGTTCAAATATTGTATCGTGAAAAAGCTTATTCAGCCGAACGGTTCGAGGATCATCGATGTCAGACATTGCGAATACAAGAAAGTGCCGAGTAGATGATTTGAACTGCCATACACAATTCACGGCAGTCTATCGGTGTTTAGATACCATAAGATTGCAGCAGTAAGTTTGTTCTGTGCGGTTAAATACTCCAGAAAGCCGTTGAGAATTGTGGCGTGAGTCTGGGAACAAACTTCTGCTCTGCCACGTCCAAATTGTTTTTGCTTTTTCCTGGAGCACAATGTATTTCTTCTTGCAATGACAAATCGGTTTCACCTGTTTGGTCTTATCTTGTAGAAGGAGAGCCTCGCCTGAAGAGCTTGCAAGTTTTGTTGGCTCAGCCGGCCAGGTGCAGACCTGGTGGAGCCTATGAACAGGCATCACGTGTGGTTAGCTGCGGGCGATAGAATCGAGGCAAGGCATATTCCCGTCTGCCGCAAAAGACATTCGTATAGGTAGACCAATCAGGGGGCGAAGTAGACCAATCAGGGGGCGAAGTAGATCAAGAATCGTTGAGGGGCAATACTATTTGTATATGGCAGTTTCCCTAGGCAGTGAATGTGTAGAAGGCCTGCGAATCTCTGCACGCAACATATCTCGGTCAATGATATTATAAGCCCGAAAGATAGAGTCGCAGCAACAAGATGTGGAGCTCAACTTCATATAACCAGCGGCGGGGTAGAGGTCCAGCTTGGGGTAGAGGTCCGGCTCGGGGTAGAGGTCCGGCTTCGGGTAGCTCTAGAGCTGGTTCTTATCCTTCCGCAGGTGGGGAAGCTTTTAGGCGGGAACGCGAACGCGAACGCTTCAACCACCAGGACCCTCCCGTATCGACGAAGCCTTATGGCCCGGAAATTGATAGCATCAACTCGACAACTCTATTGATCGAAGAAAACGCTCCAAAAATCGACAACGTCAAATATGTCGCTTCGTACAATTGGTTGGATGCGAAATCTCCCATGATACTCGTCCCAGGTAGGTTGATCTTCCCGCTGAGAATCCCGAAGACAATACTTCATCGGATGCGGGGCTGGCTGGCTGGCTACAAATGAGTCGTGAGTAAAATGCTGATGTTTTCGTCTTACAGGCTCCCCTCCTGCATGGGCTCCACCTGCGTACGATGAGAAGCTTCCGCCCGACAGTCGAACACTGAAAGTGTATCGCGATATCAATGCGGCTCGCTATGCGACGTATCCTATGGAGCCTGCCATTCGATCGCTCCTAGCACTGGAACCAGAGTTTGACATAAAGGCTTTGGATTTGGTCGCATGCGGGTCTACAGCTGGGAATCTGCTGAGGTTCGCGAGCTCTATACCGAAGCCATTCCGCTTCGATGTTGATGTTGTTGAAGATACTGTATTTTTCATTCGAAAAGAGAATACGCCAACTGAGACGATACAAGACCTGAGAGGCTATGGGCACACATTTCCGGAACGATATACTACATGGGATAAAAATGTGGCGGGCTCTTGTTCACATCAACGCATCATCGAGTATGATTTCGGGGGACTGCGTTTTCTGATTCGCTCCGAAACAGATGCCTATATCAAAGAGAGTGGCTCTAGTACTTCTTCCAAAAATGCAAAACCTCCCGTGGATTCGCCTTTAGATGAAATTTTTAGCAATATAAAATTGGACGCTGCTGCCGATGGCCCCGCGGACGGCAGCAAGCTTGACTTGAGACTCCAGGGAGAGAAAATACCTCAAACGCAGATATTCGACATTAAGACAAGATCAGCGTTTAACACATTCGACATCGAAGAAGTAATTCCTCGACTTTGGCTCAATCAAACTCCCAAGTTTTTGATCGCCTATCATACGTATGGTCAATTCGATAAGCCCGAGGTGTTGGATGTCAAGGAAAAGGTGCTTGAATGGGAAAAGAGGAATACCGAGCTCCTGAGTCGATATCATGCTCTTGTGAAGAGAATTCTAGACATTGTGAGGGACTCTGACGATCGTCAGGTGGAAGTCAGCTGGGATGGACAAGGCCCTCTGCGGATCACAAAGCAAATTGAGCCTGGTAACAGAGTACTCCCCTCGGATTTGCGCCATAAGTGGGCGGAAGATTTTTGATGCGCCAATGGGCACTATGAGGAAATAGAGAGCCCATTGCTCGTTCGCATATTGGACTAGATCACGCTCACTGGGGTTTCGTCAGATGGTGATTCCAAAATTTCTGAAGATTGGGTCATTTTGATGGTTTTAATAAATGGTTTTGGAGCAACAATGTCAAATTTAATAGTCAATCAATATTCCTTCCTAGTTTTGTATTAGTGTACTAAACACTTGCTACCAGGGAGGATTGAAATATGACCCCGGCTACTATATATGCTTTGGGAATCTATCCACGAACGCCATTGTAGTGAAGTCCAACCTGGAGCATGCCGACCTGCTGACCTTACTTTCATTTGCCCGGGACAACCTCAACTATATCCGTTGGTGGAACTTCGAACGCCAAATTGTCACCCATGTCTACTTTCCCTTGCATTACATCTTCCAAGTCCGGCACATTTGAATGCTTTACGCCTTCAAATGCCTGATCAATCTCTTCCAGCGTCTTTCCCTTCGTCTCCACCCAATAAGCCCAAATCACGCCAACTTCCAGGACATCCCAAGCACCATTCATCATATACGTTTTCCAGCCTATGGCATCCAAGGCGAATGGGAACGAGAAAACACAGAGAAGTGCAACGCCGTTGAGGAAGAAAGTGAAGACGCCCATCCCATTGGCTCTGATGGGATAGGAAAGTACTTCTGGGGGATAGAGGTAGAGGAGTGGTGTCCATCCGAACGAATACGCTCCTTGAAAGAGGAATATCGCTGCAACTGTGCCGTAGATTCCAGATTTGTTCGTCGACGTTCCGTACACTGTTGATACCGTTAGTGCGAACCACTAGAGGACGAATATACATACCCTTCGTGAGAGCACCAACCATGAAGAGGAAGACTGTCAAGAGAGATGTGCTTATTATCGCAGTGGCACGGCGACCAAGTGCATCTGCATAGTAGGTACCGACCAGAGCGCAGCAAAGACACCATGCATTTAGAACGATGTTCTATGCAGCGTTAGAGACCAAACAGTCGTTTCTCTCGGATTTTGAGAACCTACAATTTGAAGTTGTGTCGTGGTATTAGTGATACCCGCGTTATCAAGCATGGTTCCAAGATAATAGCTCGCAATGACGTTTCCTGTATTGTCAGCAAGATGTCTTCAAGACAAATCAGCCACATCGACGAACCAGAAATAGTTGAGAACACCGCAGCAGAAATAGCTAATGATACTCGCTTCCTCGCGGAGGGAGTCTTGACCATCTCCTTCATCGTCAAAGTCTCGCCTACATTCTTCTCGTATTCAATTGTATCGATGATCTCTTTGTATTGAGCAAGTACGATAGGATTTGAGGTATCGCCATTAGCGTAAGTTTGAGCGACTACTACCAAAGCCTCTTGCTTACGGCCCACATAGATCAGCCAGCGGGGCGATTCTGGTATGAATGGTAGGATTACGATACATAGGATGCTGAATACTCCTTGTATAAGCGAAGGAACTCGCCAGGCCCAGGTTGAGTTGTAAGTTGCGGTTCGGTAAGTCACCCCGGCTGCGATGAGCCCTCCTATGGAAGTTTAGGATGGTATCTGGAAATATTGTGGGGCTCTTACCAACGTAGTAGCAATCGTTTAGTACACCCAGCCCCCAAGCACGCCAATGATACGGAAGCGTCTCAGCAAGATAAGTTGGACCTGTAAGTGTCGACGCAGAGGTACCGTAACCAACAAGAACTCTAGCTATGACGAACATTGCTGTATTTTGCGCAGCTGTCTGAAGCACAACTGACAACAGAGTACCGACAGCAGCCCAGAATAACGCATATCTACGACCTATCATGTCCGTCACCTGCCCATATGTCAAGCCGGCAATAGCTCCACCAATCCATAATGCAGCCGTACTGAGCGACATGGTCGCAGTATTTAGATGGAAGTAGTCGGTATAGCTCGGGAGTATGTTGAGTCCATTCCTGTGACTGTCAGCGAAGTTTTGCCACTCAATTTGTGGGAACGAGACGAACATCATACTCCCATCATATCCAAATGTCTGGTACACGTTAGCACATTTATCGAGGTGCGGGATGAAATTGCGGCGTACCGTGGAAGTAATACATGAACACAAAACAAGAAGCACCGAAACAAGCCATGAAGAGCCGGCGACTCGAGGTTGCGTGAACCGACGCAATCTTTGATTCATCATGGCGGGTTATATGCTTTAGGTTTACCTGAGCTACTCTCAGTTTACAAAGCAAGTTTGATCACTCTGCCTGAGTTTGTATTGACTGCTCGACGATGATAAACGATTGACCGGATAAATAATAGAACGGGTTTACTCCTCTTATCTCTTGTGATGGACATATCATAACTTATCAAGCACCAATCTACTCTAAGAAAGCGTATGGATAAGAACGAAAGTGGCTTATCTTGGACCATGCGGGGGAGGGGGCTTCCTGCACATAGTTAGTTGTACAGGGGATATCGGCATGGTGGAAGCTTGTCAAAGCTTGATACAACCGTAAGCGTAACTACAGCATATTGATGGCTGCCAATCAACTACTCAACTGCCCACAAGGATTTTCGACCGTCAAAGACTCAAAACGCAATGTTGCGGCGTAGACATAGAACTAGCGCAACCTTTCCATTTTGAGGGGCTCCTGGTGGAAGTTTTCGCCTCCTTACGCATCATGCTTCCTAGTTACAGCTCCGAATGCAAGCCAACTTAATCTAGATTACTTGTAGACAAGTATATCTTTAGGAGATGATTTTCATGATAGTCTTTTTCGGCAACGCTGCAAACTGGGGCGAGATCTACATCCTCCATCACGTGGTGAACATCGACGGGCCTGTCTAAATTTGGCAGGTGGAAGAGAGGAGGGGTAAACCAAACCTTAATCATTTCTATCTCCATAAAATCTCGTCGAACTCTTTCATTTTCCCTCGTTGATGCAATGTTTGTAATTTCATTATGTATCTCTCGACGTTGTTTTTCTGGGTTGTCATACCATTAACGCTCGCTTTCAATGCCCCTTCAAATGTCTCTACTTGGTGCGGAAAACCGTATCTCTCCACGTAAACCTCCTACGATCTAGTTCATCTGCAGTTGCTAACGATAGCAGAGATCATTCACTCGATCCAGGAGGTCAATTTCAATTCCCTGTGTCTCAGGCGAATCCTCTACTTCGTGTTACTATTCAGCCTCGCTACTCAATCTTTCTTGAGAGTGACAAGGAAGGATCATTCGTCGTAGATGCTTCTATATCACATGTCTTTGGAAGTAGCTACAGGAATGTTTCGTACAACACTCCAGGGAGTAATGTCAGCTCACCATTCACGAGCCTTGACTTTGAAATCTACAATGAAGATTCTGGAACTCTTCTCGTCACCAATAGCATTCCTGTCAACTCGACGGCAAACATAATCGGCTTCCCTTTGTCTTCGTTTCCTGCACGGCTAGATCCCTATGAGGTTGCAATCTATGGCACATCTCCCGATGGCCAACAGTCATATTCTGCAAGTACTAGTATATATGTGCTCCCAGCACGAGATTACGGAAGTGCGGTCAAGATTGACAATCTTTACGGAGGGTTATATGTCCAAAATGCAAAGAATGATTGGAACGGATGGTACGCAGTTTTTCCAAATGGGTATTACGCAGATGGATCATACGTCACACCGAATAACGTGTCCCTCGCCAACCTTGAGGCCTACGCTGCGCTAGGATTCAACACGATAAATATTGTTCCCGATGGTGGATTACCTGAGCAATCATATCTTACGGCCCAGCTTGAACAGTACTGGAACAAAATGGATGAACTAAACATATTTAATCTGTATGACATGCGCTTTACCTTCCAAAACTCTACTCGGATATTGGATCAGGTCGGTCGTTGGATGAATCGAACTACTCTACTCTCGTGGTACACAGCAGATGAGCCTGATGGGTGGTCATATGCGCTCAATTCCACACAAATTGCATACTCTCAACTGAAAAGTCTGGATCCATACCATCCAGTTAGCCTCGTGCTCAACTGTCAAAACTTCTACTACGAGGACTATTCAGCTGGGGCCGACATCGTCTTTCAAGATGCTTATCCCGTTGGTATCAATGCTACTTGGTCTATTCCATGGAAAACGCCTTGCAATTTAACATATGGTGATTGCGGCTGCGATAATTGTCTCGGGGAACTTGAAGATGTCGCCGATCGATTGGATGACATACAAAGCTATCAAATGAACCTAAATGACCAAGGAGGTCTAGTGAAACCCACTTGGTCTGTTCTTCAAACATTCGGGGTGCAGGACTACTGGCAGAGTATACCGAGCGTGGAAGAAGTAGAGGTGATGATGATGCTCAGTATTAATCATGACGCGAAAGGAATCACCTACTGGGTCTACCCTAGCACAGACGAAGTTAACGCCGGAAGTGGTGAATTGGGAAAAGTCTTTCAGAATTCGCCTGCCATTGATTTTTTGTTTGGCTCACATGCCATCAAGGGCTTGCGTGCCAAAGGGAGTAACCTGGTTGATGTTAGTGCTTGGATAATTGGCGAGCAGATGATGATTGGAATTGCAAATGGAGAGTATACTTCTACGTCGGCTCAGGTCACGATAGCCCTTCCTACAAGTGCAAGTTCTGTCAATCGGACATTGTATGGCGACTCGGGGTGGACTATCAACAATGGCCAGCTATCTAAAACAGGATTGCGTGGTTTAGAAGTGGATATCCTGATCTTGGATCTCGGGGCGTCATGATAAGCCCATGGTGTGGGCATACAGAATCTTAGCATTCTAACTTGGATTGGCTATAATTTAAATCTGATTGATAGCTTAATGAATGGAGACGATAGAAACCAGTATGCACTACACAGCAGATACCCAATCTACCAGGGCCACACTCCATCCTTGTGCACCACCTTTCCTACATCCTGATCCCGTTTCCCCTCCACCACACTCATAATGGTCTCCGCACTGGTTGTCGCACTCAACGCTCCCTGCTTAGCTCTATTCTCTCTATCCTCCTCTCCCGTCAAGTTCGTAATCACATAACCTGGACAGACTCCCCATACTTTCCACCCCTTCTCCTGAAACTGCTTATGATGGCACACCATCAACATATTCATTGCAGCCTTACTCATGCGATAAGTCATAGCATCAACTGCATAAGTCCAGTGTTTCGGATCTTCACACAAGCCCATCGAGCCCAGCCCACTCGTAATATACAAAAGACGAGCACTCTTCGACTTCTCAAGCAAGGGGACGAATTTCTCCGTTGTGAGAGCAGCTCCAAATGTGTTGGCCTCAAAAGTCTCACGGAGCTCGGCGCGCAGCGTCTTTTCGAATGAGACGATTCCGGCGTTGTTGATGAGGACGTCGAGTCTTCCAAACTCGGAGGAAATGCTGTCGTATGCAGCGGAGAGCGATTCCTCGGACGTGACGTCGAGTTGGACGACGGATACGCTGCTGGATGGGTTTTGCGCCTGGATGGTTTTCAATGCTGCTTCGCCCTTTTCGACGGATCGACTGCCGATTATAACATGGTAGGATGGAGAGGAGGTGGCGAGGAGAAGGGCGGTTTCGTACCCGATGCCGCCGTTGGCGCCCGTGATCAGGACGATGGTTTTTTCTGAGGCCATTATTGGTGATGAAGATGTGTTTTTGCAAGGATAATTTGGGAGAAACGAGAGCCAAAGTGGAAGGTCAAGTGGGAGTGTCAGGTTGTTGGGAATGATGGTAGAAAGCAAGTCAAGATCTCAGGAATCACGAGGATTCTTTATAGAATCGGAAACTTCCTTTGTATTTGTAATACTCTCTCTCCATCATAAGAAAATGTTGTCGTGAAGGATTGTATGCAATAACTCCAACAGCCATGCGGCCCTATGATCTAAACCCCGTGTGTTGGTTGTGCTTACCTCCACTAATTCCGTGTGATGTCTGTGAGCAGTCCACTAGTTGATCTAGTCCCAGCTTTATCGAATCGGATCGTCCAACGCTGGAGAATTCTTAACAAACAGCCGGGGTATGAGTGTTCACGAAGTATGTAGGAGAGATAGATAACGCTACACTGTAATTGAATATTTTGCGAGGAATAGAAGACAGAGTGAGTGCGTGTCGAGACTCTCTTGGCACAGCAAACACCATGTTCTCATGTCTCGTCTGGCGCGAGAGTATGTACAGTATTGACCTTGTCAGTATTTTTTACTTGGCTGTACTGTATCGGACTTCGGAGCAATCAATCTACTATGCGTGAGAATTCTTCGTGATAGGTACAGTAAGCATATTTTCGGATCAAATTAACTCCGAAGTACTGTATTGAGAAAACTAACTGTGCAACATCAATGCCAAGTAGCTGGCTTCTACTCATTTTCAAGACGAGCCCTTTGTTGTCTGCAGGCTGAAAAAAATCAGGTTGAGGTCCTCACTCTTTTCTCCATCAAGAGGCAACTATGCTGTCAGTCGAAGAGTATAAATCATGTAAAGTTAAAAGGGTACCAGCAATGAATTTGAAGGGATTATAGAGTAACTCCCTGCGCCAAATCTACACCAGCTGTGTAGCAGATCATATCTGCCCTTACCAGTACGCTCTAGGGAGTCCCAACCTCATACATATATATATTTTCTCGATTTCCAATGGCTTTGTCGAACTTTCAACCATCGGAATACCTATGGTTAGCGCGAACATTAAATGCTCAATGCGGATTCGAACGATGCTCAAAGATATGTCCTACCATTGAACATATTAGATGTCAACCAAGGTTGGTGGGTGGTTCAGAGAATGAGCTGTTCATTACCTGATTCCCTTGGGGGAGGATCTAGCCTTTAACAACCTATATTCTGAATTCTCTGACGCCAAAGTTCAATTGAACTGCGAAGTGCCAAGTGCGAAGTGCGAAGTCCTTGACTTTGGTATGCCCGTCGGCAATCTGTTAAGAGTGAATGTCTAAGTCAGAGACCGACTGCAAAGTCCATTTGGTGACAGTTGATAAGAAAAGGGCCTGGTGGACGACACGATCAGTGTAGGTAGCAGTGCGGAGTGTGTGCCCTGATATGCCCCCTAGTGTAATAGAGGATATTTGTAGACCTTGATCAACTGTGCGGTCTATAACCTCTATTATATACTAGGCGAGATAATGAAATGCCTTATACGACTGAGTAGAATGGGGTGGTAATTATCCTTAAATAGTCTTACGTGTAGACGAGGAAAAGTGTAGGAAACTTCTTTGGACAACATGTGGGGATTTGCAATATTTCGAGGGAATGTCCACGATGCAAATGAACGTCGTACGTAATCATCGATCAGTCTGCGCCTGTCGTTTAGCCTACCTTGAGCTATTTTGAAAGGCGATCGTCAATATTCGTCCAATCATTCTCCTTGTCGTGATGTGCTATATGGAAGGTAGAACTACGTACTACGGACATTTTCGGAGTCCGAGCCCTTCTCGTCTATTCGTGCGGGGAAAATATACTGTACTAGCAAAACTACCAACTCAAGGTACAGAATTGCCATATCGAAATGATACTCAACGTAACATTGCAGCAGTTGTCAAAGCTCAAGCATGAAAGCAGTGTCAACAGGTGTCAATTTTCTTAGAGAACCTCTATTGCCGGCACTTCCAATGCGGGGCCTGTGAACGCCAGACCTGAACACAATGTACGATAAATCTCAGGACTTTTGAATATAAATACGAGGTCTTCTCCTGGTATTTACATTCTTGATATGGAATAAGAAACTTAAAGCGATGTATTTTATCGATTATCTGCAGTTCCTTGGCCCAGCACGCCTCGCAATCGCTGTCGTAATTTTCACCTTTTTGGCCAAGGTCCGTTTGTCAAACAACCCCCCCCCCCCTCTTAGGAGGACAAAGTCATGATTCGAGGCTCATTATTTGTAGATTCTTTATAGAGGGTATCTCACACCTCTCAGAAAAGTCCCAGGGCCCTGGCATGCACGTCTTACTCATTGGGTTCTCAAATATCATGTCATTACCGGTCGTCGACTTCACTATATTCATTCACTACATCTCAAGTATGGACCCGTAGTACTCATAGCACCAGCCGAAGTTGCAGTCAGCTCTCTCTCAGGCTTCCGCAAAATCCACAATTTCACGAAACCTTTCCTGAAGTCCCCGTGGTATGAGGCCTTCACAGCAGGGAGTGAGGGCATTTTTGCCTTTATTGATCCTAAGGAGCATTCAACTCGGCGAAAGCTCCTCTCCCATGCGATGAGTAAATCGTATCTCAAGACAAACTGGGAAGCGGATGTAAGAAAGAAGGTGGAGATAGCAGTGCAGAAGATTAGGCGTGACGCATTGCAAGGGGAGGCAGATCTTTTGAAATGGTTCACGTATATGGCCACAGATGTGATGGGAAGTTTGGCGTTCGGTGAAAGCTTCAACGCATTGGAAACAGAAAAGGTGAGGCTTAAATCGCCAAATGAACAATCCTAGCGAACTAATTGCTGTGCAGAAAACACAATATATTGAAGATCTTATGCTTATAGCCAAGATGGGTGGTATTCAAGCTGAATTTCCCACGATATTCACAATAGGGGAGTTCTTCAGGATTCCTTTCTTCAATACTCCTAATAGCCGGATGGTTCAATACGGATCTATCGCGATAAAAAATGCAAAGTCTCAATCCAGCGCAAAACCAACCATTTTCCGAAAAATTCTTGCTGAAAGCGAGAAGGGAAACGGGACCATATCCGATTTAGAAGTTTGGAAGGAAGCGGGAAATCTCATTGTTGCTGGGACAGATACCACAGGTATTACAGCCACGTATCTGGTCTACAACGTCCTGAAAAACCCCTATCTCCAAAAACAATTGGAAACCGAGGTCGAAACACTCCCCGAGGAATTCACATCGGCCGACGTTGAAAACTTGAAATTGTTGAATGCAGTCATTGAAGAAGCACTTCGATTGTTTACCGCTGCACCAGGAAGCCTGCCCCGAATGGTGCCGAAGGGGGGCACTGATATAGATGGATACTTCTTACCCGAAGACATCACGGTTTCCACACAGGCATACACTATTCACCGGGACCCAACAATATTTGCTGAACCCGAAAGGTAAACCTTCTTCACTCGCTGATTCACCCTAGCATCTAAAATTGCTGACCTTTCTATCTACGAGCAGTTTCCAACCACAGCGATGGCTATCGGAGGAAGCACAGAAAGAAGACTTCAAAGTAGCAAACCATCCGTTCGGTGCAGGCCCTCGCGTCTGTCTTGGCCTACATCTTGCGCGAATGGAATTGCTTCTCGCAAGCGCTCTATTCTTCAAGCAGTGTAAAGGAGCGAGAATTGCAACGACCCAGACTGAAGAGGCAATGGAGATGCAGAACTATTTCTTGATTGAGCCGGTTGGGCACAAATGTGAAATCACGATGAAGGAAGACTATTAGAAGATGGATTCTCAAGTGGTGACAGAAAGAGATACGTCGTGTCATAACCTCATAAATGCATATCTTGATGACCTCAAACAAGGAAAAGTTGAAAGATGTACCCAATAAACTATCATTCATCTCGATGCGCTCAAAGATCATCATTCCCGAGCTTTCCGCTCACATTCACTGATCTAGCAGTAAGATATTCCTTGAATTTCCTCGCGTTGACCCCTTGAGCAAACATCTCGTTCAGTTCCTCATACGTCCTATCTTTCGTTTCCGGCAGTTCAAAGAAGACCACTGCCCAGGCAATCACACTGGTGGCGAAGAAGATCCAGCCCATCTTGCCGCCTAGGTTGCCTTCATCTGTATTGAACATATAGGGAACTGCCACATTCCATATTGTGGAATAGGAATAGTTGAAGAAGAATCCTACTGATTGGGATTTTGCACGAAGGCGTAGTGATGAGATTTCGCCTGCCAGAGATATCGCTGGCCCGATAGCAGGTCCAACAGTAAACCACACGAGTTGAAGAGTTACTCCGACACACCTATTCCGAAATTTGATTAGTTGGTTGTGCAGGCATAAAGACACAATGAAGCATACCATAATGAAGCTTTGGATGACGAGATAGAAGCTGCGATAGCCATGATCAAGAATAGAAGAATTGCGACTCCAACTCCACTCAAGATCATCTTTCTTCTTCCAACGAAGGTCATGAACCAGAAAGTAAAGAAACTGCTGATGATAGCAAAGCCGATGCCAAGTTCCACCATCATCGACGACTGTGATGATGAGAGCCCAGCGGTGACCATGAAATAAGGAGCATTAGCTATGAATGTTGTTCCAATCATTTGATTCAAGCCGTTCACATATAGGATGATTCTCGTCCGGCGCCAGTTCGTTCCTCGGAATAGATCAAGATAGGACGACTCGCTACCAGCTTCAGCTTGTTCGTTCTCCTCTCTTGTTATCTGTACCATACTAGCAAGAATAGGCTCGACTGATGTTTTCTTGCCGTAAAGCTTCTGAAGTGCGTTGCTAGCTGAAGATAGTTTGCCTTTCCGGAATAGATGGTACGGCGATTCAGGTACAAGGAGAGAACCTAGGAGGAGGATGATGGGCCAGACCCAACCTGCAGCAAATAGGACTTTGTATGCTGATTCATCCACGATTGATATACGATCGAAGGCGATTGAAGCTGCAATGAGATACCCTAAGTTCTACGCAACTGTTAGTAACAATAGTCGCCGTTGATTAAAGTGTTAAACCACAATGACCTACCATACTAAAGGAATAAGCAGACAGTGCAACACCACGGATCTTTAGAGGAGTGATTTCAGACACATAGGTTTGACCAGTGGTCAGAGCCATACCCAGCCCCAAAGCATTCACCATCTTGCCGCCAAGAAAGGCTCCCGGGGTCGTAGCCGTATAGACAACAGCCACGCCGACGATCGAGATAACACCCGAAAGAGCAAATGAGACACGACGACCGAAGCGATCCGAAATTGGACCAGCTCCCCAGGCACCAAATCCTGTGCATACCTGAGCCATGGCGTTCCATAAAGACTGCCAATATGCAGGAATCAGATAGGTTCCTCCACCTGCCGCTTCGCCAAATTGTGCTCTACAATAATCATGTTAGTTTGTGATAGCTGGATCAGAGGGGCAGAGTGGCTGGACGAACTGGAAAGGCACCATATTCAAAACAAGCGATAAAGCAATGTTATCGAAACCGTACATCAACGCTCCCATGTTGGAGTAGATGCAGCAGAGAATGATGATAGGATGGGAAGTAATTGTTTTCCAGATGCTCAGGTCTGAGGTATCTTCCTGAGTGGCCGCATTTTCGATATGTCCTAGGAACTGTGTTGACATCTTTTGGTCGTCGCCCTTGAGACTGCTGTCTGTCTTAATTTCCGCCGTTGCCATTTTCCTTCCGATTATAATCATAGATGACTTCAACGAGCAGATGGAATAGCAAGTTAATCAAAGTGGAAGGCCGGAAAGTCCCCTTATTTGAAGTGAAGTGGAGATGCACTAGAGCCCCAGAAACAAGTTGGAAGTGGACGGGTCTGTTTGAATGTGGACTGTGGAGACAAATACCAGAGTGCCCTGTCACAGTGAAATCCGGGGTGCTCGAAATTGTTACCAGTTAGCCACCCAAAGACACTGATATCAAATGGAGCCCTGCCTGTGCGCAGGGCTCAATGGCTAGAGGGAATTACTTTTCTGTATTCAGGACAGCGTCGCTTCGGCGGAGTAAATAGTAATCTAGCATTGCACAACAAGATTTTATATAAGATACCTCCATATTCATCCTCTTGAATTTCTGAAACATGATTTAACACTCATCATCTTAAGACAGTCAGGAATCAGTCCCATCAAACCTAAGCCCTCACACATGGTTTGAAATTCGTGGGAAGAGCCACGATTTCCCAAAAGCCAAGTCGAGTACCCACTTGATATCGCATTCTCGGGGTAAAGTAGTCCTTTCAATGTTTCTCCAATCCTGTAGAAGACATTCCCAGCCTCTACAAACTCCACCTCCACCCCACAATTTGGGGAAGTGGACGCCGATCCTATCCGTCCACCTTCCACCCTCCACGTCTCCCTCTGTGTCCGCTGACGACGGATGTGGATATTGATATATTTTTTTTCTTTTTCAGAGATGTAAGTGTAAATATCAATGATGTTTTGCGATGAGCACAGTAGAGAACACAAATTCTATGAAGTCTCTTCGTTATGTCTTGTCCATTCCTCAACGATGATGCACAATGGATTTGGGTCCCCGAATTTGATGACACTGTCGATCCCGGACAGTTTGTCTTGTTCCGAAAGACTTTCTCTCTAGAAGACATTCCCCAAGACGAGATCCTTCTCCATGTATCCGCTGACACTCGATACCGATTATATATAAATGGCGAACGGCTAAGCTTCGGACCCTGCAAGAGTTACCTAACACGATGGTATTATGAGACGGTAAATATCGCACCATTTCTGAGAGCTGGCGGGAATGTACTCAGTGCAAGAGTCCTACGCTTTTCCCCAACAAACTCAGCAGGGTCATCAATGGCGAGGTCGCCAGTACCGGGCTTGATTCTCTGGTGCAAGATAGGTGTAAGTGGCACCTGCGGTGATAGGATGCCAATTGCTAAGAACATTCATCTGTAGAATCAAGAACTGCATACGAATAAGACTTGGAAAGCGATGAAGGATAATGCAACGAATCTGGTATCTGTCTCGGAGTGGGACTTCCGACTTGGGCCGCCATTCCTGGACCTGAGCGAGAAAGTTTATGCGGAACAAAAGCAAGAAAATTGGACGAAATTTGACTTTGATGAGGGGGCCTGGGTGGAAGCAGAAATAAGGTCAGTAAAGAGAAAGATGTCACCGATGCTGGATCCGCGCCGCTTAACCCCAAGACCCATACCTCACTTGCCTGAAGTCTCGGAAAGATTTGACGGTGTAGTAAAATGCTCAGACGGCACAAATATCGAGGATTGGAAAAGGCTTCTGAGGGATGATAGGCCGATCAAACTAGCAGCTGGTAGCATATCAGTCGTTGAAATTGAATCCAGTGTCCTCACCACGGGATTTTTGGAGCTCAATTTTGTAGTAGATGGCACCGGAGACGCACCTGAGATACAAATTTTGTGTGCAGAGTCCTACGAGAATGACATGGATAAGGGCCAGGCACGATCGAAGGACGACCGGACGAATTTCAGAACGGGAAAGTTGTATGGACCAAAAGATACCTATTTCTGTAACACAAGCCTACCAAAGAATCATTATGAGCCTTTCTGGTGGCGTACATTTCGGTACATCCGCATCTCGGTTTCATGTCCTCCAACCTCCTCACTTACTTTCAACTCCATAACATATCGCTCGACCCATTACCCACTACCAATCATTACGTCCATATCTGGTACGGAATTGGTAGACAAACTCTATTCCACGTCTGTCAATACACTGCTCAACTGCATGCATGAGACGTATGAAGACTGTCCTTACTACGAGCAGAGCCAATTCGCCATGGACACCCGATCACAACTCCTCTTCTCATACACCCTCTCTCACTCTGATCTTCTAGCCCGAAAAACTATCCACGAGTTCTACGCATCACGAAGAGACGACGGTCTTCTAGAAACTCACTTCCCCAACCCTGGACGTGGCATGAATATCCCACAATTCTCATTGTACTGGATCTTCATGCTGCAAGATCATATGAGTCATTTCCACGATCTCGCTCTTGTCAAGAAGTATATCGGGACTGCGGATGGCATTTTAGATCATTTTGCTGGGAGGCTGAATGAGCAGGGACTAGTAGGAAAGTTTGAAGTAGAAGGCACGTGGGCTTTCGTTGATTGGGTTGGCGAATGGTTCACTCCCGCGAAAGGCTTCTCCAGCATGGGTGTACCGAAAGCATATTACGAGAAAGGGGCTGCAACAGTGAATAGTCTGGTATATGCGTTAGCGCTGAAGTCTGCAGCAGATATGTGCGTAGAGGTGGGCAGGAAAGATACTGCAGCGGAATATTTAGAAAGAGCTGGATCGGTTATTCGAGCGGTGAACGAGCATTGCTATGATGATACAAATGGCATTTATCTTGACGGACCGAGTGCTGCGGGTCAACACTCGCAGCATGTTCAAATATTCGCTGTCTTAGCCGAGGCAGTGAATGCAGATGCCGCGCAGACATTGATGCGGAGAACGATTCGCGAAAGAGAACAGCTAAGAATGGCGAAAGCATCATTTGCCATGTCCTTCTACCTCTTCCGAGCTGTTTCAAAAGCAGGCATATACGAAGAAGTTTGGGATGAGTTGTTGAGCCCGTGGAAGAAGATGCTTGACCAAAATCTGACCACGTGGGCAGAGAGTGAGAGCATGGTTAGAAGCGACTGTCATGGTTGGAGTGCTACGCCGATGTATGAGATTACAAGGGAAGTGGTGGGAGTTAAGTCTAGGTGGAACGAAACGAAGATTATACCCCGTGTTGACTTGGTGAATGAAATCAAGGGGAGTTTTGTTGTTGCGGGGGGAGAAACGGTGGATGTTTCTTGGGGTGAAAGCAAGCAAGTGAAGGTAAAAGCGTCAAAAGATATGGAAGTTGAACTGGTGCTACGAGACACCAGCATTCAAGCTAGACTCTTGCGAGGAGAAGAACAATGCTTTGGATGGAGGTAGTTTAGCATGAGCGAAGTGGTCATAGATTATTGTTCTGAGATCGTCATAGCGTTTAAATAGAAGATCTTAAGTAGCATTATTTTGCACCCGTTCCATTGAGATCTAAAAACGAGGTTCTTTTTCAAGAATCACAACGGTAGACATTCCTTCGTCCGTAATCATATAGAAAGTTTAGATAACAAAATAAATAGCTCTAGCTACCGTTGATTTAACTTCTAGACGTTGTGACTAATACTCATCCGCCATTCACTGTATTCTTCACGTTCTCTTGTGTGCTACTGTACGAATGCACATCCTACAAGCTCTTCTTTATGGCCTTACCATTCATTTCCCTCTATTTATTTCCAAATATATTCATTCTCGAGCATACTTAGAATCACCAGACAACGACCAAAATATCTCAGCCATTACACCAGTCTTCTCTCCACCTCTTCAACAGGTACCGGCCCACTAGTCTCAAATACACCAGACTAATCGATAAATAGCTGTTGGAGATAAAGTCTCTTGAAACATATAATACCAGAGAGAAGGATATTCTCGATGTTCTACGCCAAAGCGTCGCCGGGTGCTCCGAGTGCTTCCACTACACCCCTCTTCCATATCTCTGGCATCGCGGCGAAGCTCGCCTCTTTAGCCATCTTTGTAACTCCAACCCATCTGTATGTGTAGTAGCATGCAGTTAGTTTCCATAACAGATACTTGCTAAGTATTCACGGGCATCGATACTGATTCCGTGTATGCAAGTTGCGGCCTCGCTGCGAGATGCGACGATAATGCTAAGTGGATGTCGACCGAAATTTTTGAGAAATACACCAAAGTAGTTAAAGAAACTGGAAATTACATAGCTGAAGCGAAACCTGTCGATACCCCGAAGATGAAGGAGGAATTGCCTATAAAAATCGCGAAAAGTAATCTCAATGAGATGGATGTCGCTGTAGTAGCTGATACACGAGTGAAAAGCATGGCGACTTTGCTATAAATGAAGATTGAACTTTGATTTCATTATTTTTCAGCTCGGAATGAGTAGGGGGGCCAGACGGCTGCGTTTTCACAAAGTTTTAAGATGCGTTGTAGGACGGCGGTTTGAAGTTAGTTTTGCGAAACACAAGAACTTCTGAATCTATATGTGCTTTGGTAGGAAAGTCATTGTACATCATTTCAAAATTGTGAGCTTAATGAAAATACCCATGCATCTGCAAGTTAGCTTCACATATGCAAATCATCCATATCTGACCCCGCTGCACGGTAATGGGACCCCGAGCTAATGCATCCCCTACCACTGAACCCTGACTTTCTAATCTCCAAAAAAATTACTGGGATAACATCAACTGCAAAGTTGGAATTACTATCACTCAGCATGTCTTCTTCGTGAATCAAACATCCGTAGGCGAAATCTCAAATGCGGTCGAATCCGAGCCATCCTGCACGATCATGTAGCTTCCCTTTCTAGTATGCTCAACCCCATCAATCGTATATTCTATTTCTAAAAAGCCAGAAGTCTCTCGATCATTGCTATCATTTATCAGCACTTCCAACTTCCTCCTCACTATCTCAGATGCCTCCCCATACGCTCCCAACCTAAAAGAATAAAGAAATGAGAGATAAAACTTACTATGCATAACCACCAACATCACCTCATTTACACCAGAACTCTGATCCGCGCTTATAGTTTCATCTGCACACGCTTTCATCACATCCTGCATGTTCGTTCCACGACAGGTAGTGTCAAATGCCGGCTCGTTGGAACTTGAGTCAGATAGGGGATCGAAGGATATAGAGAATTTGTATATACAACCGGCTGGGGAGCAGGAGCTGCTATAGGAGGTAACCTGATAAGGTGTAGTGGTGGAGGTTGGGGAAGCGAGTACGTGGGGTGTGAGGAAGAGAAGAAAGGGGAGAACGAAGATAGGTTTGGGCACGAATATTATTATTTGCGGAGAAATTGGGGAATAGAAAAGAATCTATTGAATAGAGGCAATCTTAATGCAAATAAAAGACACAGACCTACATACCCACACGTAGGAAAATACAAACTTTTATTCTAACTCAGCCGCTTACTCGGCGTTGCAAAATCATAATTGTTCCCAACTGAACGCAGCCATAGTGACCTACTAGATGACCCTGAGAATCCTCGCGCTTCAGAAACAACTGATTCATCCGGAAATGGGGCTCTAAATACTACGAGCGGCTAGCATGCCAACCTTATATAGGTAGAGACGAGGTGTATCGTTGGTTCTATGTAAACGCTGAAGAGTGCTCCTAGATTGTTTGTTGATTGGTTCACGTCATCCTATTCTCCACCTGCCACATGGTGAGTTGCTTAGGAAAAATCTGAAGGAAGAATACCTACTTATATCTATATTCGAAAAGAATAGTTATACTTCGTAGTCATTTTTCGGTTTTCGATTTTCCGAATGACGCTCCGCTGGCTCTCCGACGGCCACTGCCGTGGAGGCCGACTAGTATTATCTAGGTTAGTCTCCTGTAGAATCTTACCTATACCTGCAGATATAGTCTCCGGAAACATTATATAGTCTCCGGAAACATTTGCTTGTTGGCAAGGCAGTATTGGGAAGAGGATAAGATGTTCACGTGATATGGAGAAGATAATTTGTTGCTCTCGCGCTTGTGAGATGCCTTGTGTATGTAAGAAATTAAGTGGACAACAACACTTTCAACTTCTCGTCCAACTTATATCAGCATTGAACAGACGCGCCGTGTAAATTACCCCGCATTCCCACAAGTCAATGGAACTTAACATTACCGTGCCCCATGCAGGCTGATCGGATAATTAGGCGAATCATTCAGGACAACCTCCAATGGTGGTAAATCTGATGCGGTTCGTCCCGCGAGCTAACCTGCCCTACGGTAATCATTTAGCTAAGTGGAAATCTAAGCCATCGCGATCACTCGACGTGTATGTTCCTAACTCTTTCCATGCATTGGTCAGCTCGCCTGACTATGGGCGGTGATGTGCAGGTACACGATCAAGACATCCACGTGGATCTGCATTGGTGGGGAAAGGGTCCACGAATCATGGAAACGCAGCGTAAGAAAGACAGACAACGGCATCAAAAGAAAAAAGAAAAAGAAAAAGATTTCACGAGCACACACCATAATGAAGTGTCTTCATGGAAGACACAGAGTCAACGAGACCCTACCGGAAGATGGAATTGCTAACTAGAAAGAGATGACAATCAACTCCAGTGTTCCCACTCTAAAGCCCAATCCGACAATGAAGTCACAGCTGTTGCTCTTCCTTCTCTTTTCCTTCTCTTTTCCTTTTTTGACTACCCACCGAACCCGCCAATGCGTATCGCCAACCTGATACGCCGAAAAAATAATCATCAATCGTTAATTAGAAGAAATAAGCCCACAAAACAACAACAACGCCCAAGGCTTGATGCCAATGTTTCCTATCTTTCAAACTCCAATCCATTCAATCCAAAACCATCACTCATTTATAGTCCTAAGCGCGCCATTCAACTCCCGTCTTCTCCGCTCAATGAAAGCATTCAACTCCCTGCCGATAGGACCAAACGCTTCAACGGGATACCAGCATTTCCCCTCATCATCCCACGTTGTTACAATAATGCTAACTTCGGATTCACGTTGCATTTCGCGATGTGGTTCTCGGATTACGTTTCGACTCGTCGGCGCAAGGGGTGAGCGACTCGAAGGTTGCTTGGGTCGCAGCGAGGGATAGGGGTTTGATCTGTTGACTCGCTTAAGACCATTAATGGCTGCGTTGCGGGGAGGAGAGATCTGCATGTTTGATATTTGACGTTGGAAGAAGATAAATTAGAAAAGAAATCTGGAGCGGAGCGGAGATGGTTTGTTGATGAGCTGATGAAGCGACGAGAAGACTGGAATTGATGTTAATATGTGTAACAATATGTAAGGTGTAGAAAAATGCTTTCGTTGTTATCGACTTGTGATCGAATATATAATTGACGAAGAAGCAGTGTGCGAAATCCGAAGCACAAATTCCATTGCTTGGTGGTTAATATCACGACAACTATTCTCTCACACCGAAAGTCACGAACGAGGGGAAATGGATCCAACTTATAGGAGCGACAGTTTAGCCCAAACTATTATCACCAGGCACAGATGAAATGCCTCAAACCACGCAACAAGCTGCAGCAGAGGTGTGTGGGAAAAAAAGCCAACAAATCCGGGGCCTAATTAGTTACCCGTCAGCAAAATATTAACACTTGCATAACCACGATCGAATCGGGCAAATGAGATGATGCCAAAAACAATCTAAATGTGGTGACAGCTGAAAGGAGTAGTAAAACCTGTAAAACCCATATGAGAAGGTCCTTGTCCGGGTGATATGAAGGCTCTCGGATTGGCTAGTCGTCTCACCGCTAGATAAGCCTTGGTGGAACTACTTTGGGCCAAGATACAACAATGAATTGAAGATTTCTTGAAACATGCTTTCACTTCCAAGTCTGTCCAAGATGCTTTGAGTACAGTATACGATATCCTATCCTAGGTACTGCAGATTCATGTTTGAAAATGGATTCCGTGCAATAGAATAGTCCTGTGTGATTGGCGTACTGTTCGCACAACGAGCCATTTTTTTTTTTTTTTTTTTGCGTGATTTTGGATTAGCTGAATACCTGACATGTCAAGAAGGTCTTGGTCTACCAAGCCCGACTCATGAAGTGTAGGTTCCGCCATTCCTGACGAGTTATAACGGTGGATTTTGAGGGGTAAACATGCCCCCCAGCAAAAATTCTGATTTGCTAGTTTGTGGTCCTGAGACTTTGAGCCGTGCAAAACCGAAGAGTATGGGGAAAGGATCTGTGTAATGAAGCCCCATCACGTGTGGAGCCACAATATTCTAGAACTTTTCATGATCGAGATCTATTCCTATTCAACGTCGTGTTCCAGTTTTCCATCGGTGCTAAGGAGACCGAGTAGAAACGGTTCTTTGGCCAGTTACTTGTCTTGTTACTTGGAGGCAAGAGAGCGGTCACAAGCTTTGCGTATACGATGATGCGATCCTGGACTCGCAACGGAATGGCTCGATTGGGGCACTGTATATTGATTGAATGCTGTGATTCGATTGAGAATGGCGAAACAATGGTAACCAATATCTTTTTGGGGGGTCGAAACCGCCACCCCTGAAACCCAAACCTCAATATAGCGTTTTCACTAACTTAAAGGTGCTGTTTCAACACAGTCCAGCAGTCCCGTTTGTGTTATTCCGGTCTTTCCAAAGCAATTGCCAGACCTGCGTTGCTACTGTAGCAAGCTACTTCCGCTTCCCTTGATCGCGGTTATATCACGAGACTAGGTTATGAGGTCAGCGGTATCCCGAATAAGTAATAAAGTATAGAAGTAAGCGTCCAAACCCTGGCCGGCCCGTCTGTGAACGTCAGAATCTTGCATCATGTGGCATTCAATTACTTAATAGCAACAATTGTGCATGTCATCGTACACAACATCGTGAATGTCTTCTGACGATCGTTCAATTCCTCCGCACGTAGTACGTACACGTTATGTGTCCAGGGTGTATCATGAAACTCCGAGTTGGCTCATTGATGAAATTGCGGGGTAATGGGGAGCACAGCGTCCATACATACAAAGTCATTGACTGGGAAACAACGAGTGGATCTGATCCGTCGCTCCCTCTGTATTCCTCCATTCTTCATCGAATTAGAAATATCGAGGCCAGACATGCATACAAATGTGCTTGAAAATTAAACTCTAGAGCCAACAAATTTCTAACAGCAGCCGCCAGTAGGATACGGCGACGAAAAGAGCAAAAACAGTAAGAGATAATGTTCTTGGGTCCCTAGAAGTTACAATTACTGTAAACAATTTCAGCTGATCCTTCCTCTTCTTCATTTTCTTCCTGCTCGGAGAAGTATAACGAGCGCAGCTCCGTTGATTGGCACTTTTTTTTCAGCGTCCTTGGGTTCCTTCTCCTGGTATTCTCAGGTTCCCAGCTAGTACTGGTTTGATCCAGCTCCCCATTTAAAGAGAAATGGGAGGTTTGAGCAAATTTAATCTGCAATTTCCCATCAGTGGCATTTGATGCGCTTAGATTCTGCTGTCGGATCTGGGAATTGTAGCTACCCGATGAGGAAGAGGATTCTACCATTGAAACAAGGCTTCGTTCTTTTTGGGTGTTGCTTAATGATTCAAGATGGTCATCTGCGCAGCCCACACCATGGTCTAGATCATGAGAAGAACTATCGCTCCTGGAGCCCACGTGAGGTCCATCACCGCCACCATCGATTTGTTCAAAATCAATGGTTGCCCGACCAGAACGCGAATCTACTGGGATACTGCCCTTGCCTTTGATCCTTTTGCCCTCATATCTGTCCACTCGTGGGACTTGGGTGAATTCAAGACGACATAAGCAGGGTTGGTGCTCTGTGTCGAATATGAGACCACCCGGTAGATGGAGTTCGATCTTTTCTCTCAGCCGTGCGTTTGCTTTTGGTGAACCCCATCTGAGGAAACGTAGGCGTTGGATATGATTTATGCTCGTGATTTTATCATTGTTATGGAGTTTATGGAATTCGATAAGACGTTCTGCGTCGTCCCATTCCACATTTGCACAGAGACCATTCTGCGTCCGCTTGAGAAACTCTCGAATTGTGTAACAGGTCGCAACTAAGGCATTCCGTCCAGAAGGGACCATTCGCCATGGTGAGCATATCTGATCGAGCCTAAGAGGAACGATAGGTTGTGGAAGGCCTGAGCAAAATATTATAGGACAATCATGTTTCGTCAGACATGCCCATGGCTGATTTACCTCAGCTCGGTTGATTTGCATAGTATGTTTCAGTTTCAATATATCCAAATATTCCACGCCATGGATAAATTTGGGTGCGTGTTCTTTCACTTTGGAAAATTCCTTTTCGGCAGACAAAAGTTCTTCTTGAATATTGTCTAACGTGTGCCAAATTTCGCCAAAGAGTTTGCTCACTCCTTCATCACTAAGGCCATCCGATGAGTCCTGCTTTTTGACCTTGAACCGAAGATTGGCTTTCAGAGCTTGGTATGCTTGATGACCTCCCTCCGAGCAAGGCTGTGCCATATGGAAGTGCGTAGCGACACCATCGTTGACTAGTTGGTAACCCCGACGTGTGAGAATAGTTCTCGCTGTGAACAGCACAAATGCTGACTGTGGCAGATAATATGCGACCTTTTTTCCAGCATCGTAAACAAGGACATTATCATTCCAGCAATCCTCTATTTTGTCATAAATATTTTTCTCAATACGATTCTGAACAAACGGAAGAACCGAAGTTTTCTGCCAGTTAGTTGTACCGGTAGCAGCCAAATAACCCATACCTCCAGTTCCGAATGTCAGCCCATATGATCGGACGTAGCGAGCTTCGGGACCATGGGTTGTCTGTGAAAAGTCAATATCTTCGCCGGAAAAATCTTCTGTGCCCAACACAATAGATGCCTCCAGAGTCCAACCCAGAAAGCAACGTCGCTCTATTAGACGATCTGCAATGGGTTCTTTGTGCCACTTGTCAATATCCCCTAAGATATCCGAAAAGTGCAATCTCCCCCGACTACCTTTGATTTTCTTGTCACTGAAGTGCCACTGAATAGCGTTGTCTTCCGTCAACTCCTTGACTGGAACCAGGACTGTACTAAGACCGTTTCCAATCAAACCCCCGTCGAATTCGACTAGGCTGAGAACTCTCGCAGCCATGGCCATGTCCGCAAAGGAAATCTCAAGCCCCTTTCCTTCGATGCGCTCCTTGACCGGAAAGCCGTAGGCAATGACCATCCCGGGAAACAAGTTTCTCCAACAATCGAAATTGAATTCTTTAGGGAATTCTTGTAGTATATTCAGCTCCAAAGTTATGTTGGCAGATTTGGAGATGTCTCGGCCTTCATCCTTTAGATTTTTTGGAGAGCACTGAACTTCAACAGACGACTGGTAGATGGTATCTCCTGGCGACGGTCGTAAGGCGGAGCATAACCATGAGAGAGCTGCGATAATCTTTTCATGCATATGATAAGATGACGTGACTAAAGCACTGATTTGTGATTCTCTCTCGTTTCCGTGACATTTTTCAAGTCGAATAACGAGGCTTTCTTTCCGAATGGCTACTGCAATATCTCCAAAATAAGCTGCTATAGTGAGATCCCGTGGATCAATAACTTACTTTCTTCGTATGTTTGCAAAAACTTATCTACTGCTTCCAAAACATAAGCGCCAACTTCAGGCCAAGTTCCTTCTAGGTATTCTTTGCAGGTTTGCGCCACTGCGACGTCTGAATTCATCGTGATCATCAATATGTTGGCAATAGATTGTATGTCTGGGAATCTTAGCCTCAGAAACTGCGGAGCTTCCCAGGTAATGATGTACTGGATCTCGTGCGGCGAGTCCAATGAGCGAACGATAGGCCATATGGTGAACAAAGCTCTTTTTCTCCTATTCGGATGAAGGAAGATGTTCAGGTTCTCTCGTAGGAACTGCCACGAGTTAGAATGTTGAATGGCTTCCATTAGTTCTGAGAAGGCATAATCATCAATATCCTTGTCATCGTAGTCATCATCATGGTCATCCTCATAGTCATCCTCGTGGCTCCTTTCTATTGTTTGTTCAAGCACAATATTTGGTGTATTGAGCCCTGCTTTATCGGTAATTTCATCCAGTTTCCTTCGCAGTTGTGATGCGAGCTTGTTGGAATTGTATTTGACATATCGTGCTGCGCCTCTGAATTGAGGTGTTAGGCTTTCAGTCTTCAGATGCTGAGAGAATTGAACAAGACAACGCCGGAAGTTGTTTTCAAACTTGTATAATGATATTTTTTTGGAGGCCTGTCCGTAGAGTTGCTTCAATTCACCATCAGAGAGAAGCAGCCCTATCAAGACATCACTGCTTGCCTGATTGTCCCCCAAGGATGATAGTGATGATGCTTCCGAAGTGGCCGAAAATAAAGCACTTTCTACACTTGTTATGGAAGCGCTAGATAATTGTCTTCTGATGTGTTGTTCTCTACTTCCTTGAAAACTTGTCCGGAAAGTACCAAAGTCATGAACCATATCATGGAGTGGCGTCAACATGCCCTGCGTAATTGTTGTGCTGTTGCTATTTGGTGTGAATTCAGAGTTTTGGGGAGGTAAATCAGCTGAAGAGTGTCCCATTTTGCTCATATCTAGAGAGTTGCTCTTACCAGACGAAGACGTTGGCAATTCGGAGCTTACTGAACTCAATAATGGATTTCTCCTGACATTAAGAGATATCACAGGCTCAAAATTATTTGAGAACTCTTTTCTATCAGTTGTCGGACCGCCTTGTGGCAGGCTAAGTATATGATGAGCTGAGACCAAACTGCTGGGGATCATTATGAACAATACCTTTTTAAAGAGTTGACAATATTATAGTCAGTGATCGCTTGTTGCTCCGACTCTTGGGCAAGTTTTCCAATTAACGATTCGCATCCTGTAGCCGAAGTAGATGATGTATTATAGTGAGAACTATCAGTGTATATTGTAGGAATCGGTAACAATTCTGTCGGGGCGCCTTCATACTTCCACTCTTGTTCGCCATAAAAATTTAAGCGACTTGACGCCCAGAAACCACGAGAATCCCATTCCCACGGAGTCCATTGAGTGGTCAGGTCATGGGCCTTCTTTGAGGACTCTTTTCTATTAGTTGTCGGACCGCCTTGTGGCCGGCTAAGCATAGGATTAACTGAGTTAGAATCGATGAGCACTTGTTGCTCCGACTCTGGGGCAAGTCTTCCAATGAACAAAACTTTGACATTATACTCCACGGTATATACTTTGCCATAATTTAGACGTGATGCTGGGTCAAGTTTGTGTTGCGGCTCACTCGGAATCACTCTTATGGCCTTTTTCGTGAGTCCTCGCTCTCCTTCTCCATGGAACATGACGGGCTGTTCCGTATAAATAATCGCATGATGCTTGGCATGGACGCCCCTTTTGTTTGTACCCTGGGATCCGTAGGTCAGTATAGGCCTAGTAATCACTGTTAGATCATTCAGAGCAGACATACTACTGCTAGAGAAATTTGAAGAAGAGGATACCCACAAGCAAATACAATGACCCTTTTCTTCCTTGATTATCAAGAAGCGCCGCACTTTCGAGGAATAGGATTCTCCAAAAGCCCCTCTACGGACAGACTGGGTCTCAATCGTACTGGATTCGCCTCCATTGTCCTTAGGTTCGGTCCAGAGAGTTTTGAATACCTAAGTCAATTATTGATATTCATACTAAAATAGGATTTCTTGGACATACTCTTCCCCACTTGAACTCCCCGCTTTGATGGACTTGGTAAGCTAGTATATCGTTAGTATAAACCTGAAAATATAGTGGTTTTCAACATACCAGGGTCGAACTCTTCGTTGTTTGTATAAGGATTACTTGTCCGCACAACATTGCGCTGGCCAGTGTACGATACGTCCACAGTGGTAGAATTTGAAACCAATGAAACTGGAGTAGAGTTGGAAGCCAAAGAGGTTTGAGCCAATCTATTGGTTACAGAACTGAGGGCCTGGTCGTGTGTGTAATGCTGTTCAACAGGTACTTGACATATTGGCTCTAGATAATCGGGTCGTGGTGTTCTTGGAACAGTGACTGTACTTTGTTGGCTATCATAAGCTTGCTTATCATAGTCATATTCGTATCGACCTAAATGTAAGTCAGAAAACAGAAGGCAAAGGGAAGCTGAGGATCTGGTGGAGTGAGTTAGCGAGTGAACATGTGGGTACTGTACTCATACCTTCACCATTATTATAGCGCCATCGCCATCGTAGTTCCCTTTGCTCATCGAGTATCCATTCGCTCCATTCGCTCCGGTCGCATAATGTTGACAAATTCTTGTCCTTCCTATGCTTTGATCTACCACTTGAATTTGACATATTGGGAGAACTCAAGGATGATTTTATGTCATCTGCGTCTTTTACTCATAGGATGGGGGCATAGCCCACTCTTTATCACTTAGTTTGTGAATTTGAGGCTCAAAAATGCTTTTAGGGGTGCGACCTCCACAATAATTCTCACATCTATTCTTACAGCTATTTCATAATACCCAGAGGTGCATTAGAGCGGTGATTGGTCAGAAAATCGGAAATGGTAATACTACTTACATGGAAATTTAGGGCCGCTGCAACCTATGTATTGTAGCTCATAGTTAGCATGAAAAATCTGCACCTGTCCAGTTTCTCAACGACCCGTTGCATGTTTATGTCATCTAAGTCTTTCATTTCTAATACAATATCCTTCCGAGTCGATAGAGAGAGAATATTCTGTACCTGGAGCTTCAGAACCATCTGAATTATCTAATGGTAGCCCTTGAACCACACAGCTGCTGTATTATATGTGATGAAGCAGCGATTCGCCAGCCTCATTCACCACCCCAGTTAGCTCTCGCGTCGGGGCGATAGCGCAGAGGATACTATCTCCACGCCTTTAAAATGCATAAATGGAGGGAATAGGTATCTACTTAACCATGATATTGTATTTATACTCCAATCAATGGCGATGTAGGGATGCACAAGTAGTAGCGCATTTGTTATAGTAAGCAGCCAGAGCAGGGTTGCGAGTTTTTCCCTCGGGTGATTGTGCTAGCCCCTAGTAAGCTCAATGCGGCAGTGATTCATCCGATGGTGTGCATATTTTTGGCCGGGATGTCCGCACTCTATGCAGTGAGTTGTGGTTGAAACCGCCTAATACAAGATGCCCATTCTAGTGGAACGACGTGGATCATTGATGCGGGAAACGACGTGTGCAGCTGACTAGAAAGAATGTGGCTGGTGGGGTGCATACTGTATATCACGTTGTGTAGCATAGTCGTTACAACCACCAATTAGGAAACTAGGAAAATTGCTGCATTCATTGAAGTAGGAGTGTTGAACCTCATATCAAGAACTTGTTCACGTGCGAGCTCGATCCAATAGACGAGAACCAAGTTGTAGATCTGCTCAATACTTATATATACTTGTGTCCTCATTAAATCCTACTAAGTTTGAGACGAACAGTATGAGATTCAACCAATCACACAATTTCTGCATTGTTTTTGTCTCCTGGAGATTCAGGTCGAAATGGAGTACAGACTAATAAGGAATTAACTAAGCCATCGGAAGATGAGAGTCGACCATTCAGATCAGAACAAGTAATACTACTTGATCCCATAATAAGTGCATTTAGGTATAGATCGGGCCAATATATGATTTTCGAGGAATAGCCGTTAAGATTGCCCTACGCCCAAAAATTATCCCCTACTGATTGTCTCTGGAAATTGGTGGTTTTAAGAACATCTGAATATAAATATTTTTTAGTATTTTGGTTTTTCCAAACCTTCAAGGGAGGAAATTTTCCTGGCGATTGATATGGATAAGCTGACCAGCGATAGTCCTCAGTCCCTGATGCAGAGAGATGGTCGCTTATATGTTTATGGGTCTCGCAGTCGAATATGCCATATTCTGAATTGTGATCTGGATCCGCGATGTCACAATGGTGTGTAGGCCAGGAATGAGGTTCCTCGAGATTCTTAGACTGATTATTGCGGCGTGAAGCTTGAACTTGAGCTTTGACAGTGTTGCTTTTGATACCGTCCCGAACATCCCTTATGAAAGGATGTTCTACTTTTTCCTCTATCATGGATTCTGGATTCCTTTTCAGGCTGACTTCATCAGACCTTGAAGTTAAGCACAAAAGACTATCTAATGCACCTAAAACGATATATTAGCAAATATCATAGGCACTACAGTCAGCGGTGTGAAAGCGAAGTCATTACCTTCATTTGTTTCTGGAAAATTGTGAGCCTCCGTGAAAATAACGCTATTTTCATTGATGAAAGTTTGTGTGGAAGCATCGCGTTTTTGGAAGCAGCAATCACGAGAAAAATTTGACCCTGAAGCGGATAAGGTATTTGGCTTATGCACCTCATGATCCTTGGTACATTGAGTTTGCACGCTATGTGCTCCCGTCTGTTTCTGCTTATCAGGCTGCTGAGAGGCCACTATAGAAGTACAAAGCTGACTCTTGTCAAATTCTTGCATTTCTTCCTGAATCGAGAACTCGGACAGTTCCATCAAAGTATGTTGAAATCGTTCAAATGCCTTGCTTCGCATGAGAAATTTAACAAGTATTTGTCCGCTTCCTGGTGGGTAATGTTCTTTTTGGCCAGTGAAGACCCCGGAAATCTCATTGTGACGACGGTGTAGAGTTGAAGTTTCCAAGCCATCTTCATGTTCCTTATCGATGATGTTGTCGTAGCCAGCAACTCTCATTGACAGGTCATTTGCAATGTCCCTCCTAGCTTTTCCTAAGTGTCGAGCCAGGACTTTCTCTTCAATAGACCCTGCTTCGGTAATTAGATCGCGAGAGAATGTACGTAAGAGGTACTTCAACTTTTTGATCATCTCATCTTTTCCCAATACACCATTCAATTTTTGTAGGTAGATTTGCAGACCATTGTCTAGGAGGAAAGTAAAAATGATGTGGTTGAGTGCAGCCATTGATAGAGTCGTAGAAGATGAGATTGGATTTGTGCTTGGTTCCTCAAACCCCTTCTCGAGAATTCCAGTATCTGTGGCCAGCGAAATTTGGTTCGAGGCTGCCTGGGTGACTTCTCCATTCGACTTCGGCTTCGACTGATGAATCATTGTACTCATGTCTGGGCATTTTGATTGTTTCAGTGTGCAGTCGGTTTCCGTTACGAGAGATTTTGCACCTTGATTCAGCAGAGCTGATAGAAGCTGGGCCCATGTCGATACAAAAGTAGTGTCCTCATACATGATCTGTAATTTAATCAGATCTGCATCCCATTTCGATACTATGACTGACTGCGTCATCCAGACGCTAATCCGCTGCCTGGGACTAATCGATCCACCAGTGATACTGTCGTGGGGCATTCGGTCGAGCTCTTCAGACGCGGATATGTCGGTACCAGAGAAAGCATTATATTTGTCCTCAAACGTTGGGAAGTCTATAGCTTCTTCTGGCACTCCACTTGCCAGGAGGGATCGTGGTGAGGGCTCTTTCTCTGGAATAGTGCTAGGGAGGGAGTCCTTCCCTTGCGCCCCTGGTAGATAGATCTCATCTTCCGAATTCGCTTTCGACGAATTGAGAGTGATGAATGGCTCTATATAAGCTGTGTGATAGGGAGTATCCTCCTTCAGATCTTCTATGTCATCACCAAAGTTTTGATCCGCATAATCTGAATATGAGCCGTCGGAACTAGAAGAGCCGCTTGTTGGACTGGGTGCGAGTCTAACAGCTGTCTCAAGTTCATCCTTAAACTTTAAATAGACAACATTCTCTGCCTCCACTAGCTTCGTAGATTCCCATTCCCAATCTTGATCTTTCTCCATACTTTCCTGCTCAATAGGACCCAGCTTATCACGTGCATTCTGCATCTCACTAAAAAGTTTTCTTAGAATATGAAATCCTTGAAACTCCCCGAGCTCATAGAGAATTCGAAGTTCCTGCATAAATCTGTCATCACAATCGCGTACATGTTTTCTTGCATAGTTGACAGCGCGAGTTGTTTGCCTCTTAGGAATTGCTGACATTATTACATCTTCGCGTCGTTTTGACAGGCGTCGCAGGTGTCTTAGAAACTTCAAATATCGTGGTGCATTAACCCCAGTTGCCCATAGCGACCCTTCCTGAAATAGCTTTTTACTATCCTCCGCATCACGTGTCACACGGTCTCTGTCAAATGCGAGCATCAAGAACTGTAATAAGGGTTATCTCGATATGTATTTGAGAAAGATGTAATGGCCTAGTATGCTGTCTGCTGCTCGAACAAAGAATATGAGTTTGGTCTAAAAGACGTCGGGGGGTTGGACATGCTGAAATGTTCATTTCCTGGAGAGGCTGGTCAATAAGATAAGCCTTATCGTTGTCATGCACACCACACCACCTTGGGTTTTCGGATGCCCGATATCAGTCATGGAGTTGTAAGATTACAACCATCATGCTGGGAGTCTGCGGCAAGAAAAATGCAAGACGTGAGTCTTCTTTGTGTGTCTCATTGATGCGATGGGAGTTTAAAGCGGCCATTGTGCGTGCGTATCTCCTATGTTCACTGGAATCTTTTATGCATGAAAAAATAGACACTAATCAATTACTAATCAATTACCCAGAACTTTGCGCAACCATCTACAGTAAAGTTTATTTCCATTGGCTAGACACAGCTTCTTCTCCATCACTCTATCTGGTGGCTCGTTAGTAATTTCAAACTGGTAAATGCAGGCAATGGAACTTGTGGCCAGAAGTGCGGCTCTGCTGGCCATCACACTTATAATTGATCATAAAAGATAAGTCTCGCCCCGCTGAGGAGATGGTGCCCAGCTGTGACTTCATTAGTCTAATAGGCAGACATGTCTTCTGGTTACACAACTCGAGGCAAAGGGAAGGCCTATGACCTGACCACTCAATGGACTCCGTGGGAATGGGATGCTCGTGGTTTCTGGGCGTCAAGTCGCTTAAATTTTTATGGCGAACAAGAGTGGAAGTATGAAGGCGCCCCGACAGAATCGGATCAAGTGAAAAGTTCGGATCAAAATGGTTACCAGAACCCTGTGTTACCAATTTCCACAACATCTACTATATACACTGATAGTTCTCACTATAATACATCATCCGCTTCGACTGCGGGATACGAATTGACATCCCCAAATGACAGCATACCAAGAGCACTGACACCGAGTGCTAGCTACTTCAGACAGCAGGATTATTCCAGTTCGACTGCCCAAAATATTGCAGACACATCATCTCAATATCCAGGTGGTATGGAGAAAGGATACTTGAGCGTGGATCCTAGCTCAGCTGGCCCCTCCACCGCTCAGCAGCATACTCGTGACAGTTGGTACCTACAGGTCCCATTTTATTTTTCTACAACTCTGATCAATATTAGGCAGGAATGTATCGGATCCATCTCATACCAAGCTCACTTTCAGGAAAATCAAGCATAATCCAAACGCTGTTCTAGACGATAGTAAGCATGAATAGGGTATCAAGACGTTCGAATATTAATGAGTCAAGGATACCGTGCCATCCCATTCGGTCCTGAATCTCGAGCATTTTGGAAAGAAGGGCGAGTTTTTATGATGCTCTGGACAGAACCTGCAGGAGAGAATAAATCAGGTCTACGAGGAACAAAGAACTTCTCTCATATCAGCATAGTCTACCTCGGAGGAGAGGTTTACACCGAGATCAGGAGATTTGTTGTCATCAAGGACGCTCACGGAAGCGCCTCGTGCCTGTAGGTTTTTAATTATACACTGTTCGCTGGAGCAGCAGAGCTTATTATTCATGGTGGATAGAGCTATACATACCTATAGCAACCAGGGAACTCTGAAGGCAAATTTGCCCGATGCTGACAATCACGCTATCATTTTCACGTCTCCACAATGCCCACCGCTACACAGCCAGTATGATCAGAATGGCATTCTACAAACGGAGCAGCTCTCAAAAGACCCCATCAAAGTAAGGAGCGAGCTCCACAATGATCCTGACGGCGATCTTGGAAACATGTCAAGGCTCAATTATACAAAAGTCTATACCGTCGAGAAGGATGTGAGGATTCTTAATATTGGTATGGTTGAGGGAAAGTCGATGAACGCTCTCAGAACAGATTCCCCTTTGAAGCTCTCCTCCTCCTCAGCTCGCTGGTCAAAACACCACAGCTAATTGGCAAATCGATACGTTCTGATGCCGGAGCTCTCGAGAAGTTTACTCTTTGTAGTACCGGCATTCTATTCTCAATCTTAGGAGAAGAGGTTTCCTTTGATCAACGGCCGCTCCATTTCTAGGTACTTTTGGTTTCAATGAGTGCATCCTTTACTTTCAGCTCCTATGTCATATTTGAAACTATGTTCATTCAGATATTACGAAGTAGTTATTTTTATTAATCCTTAGTCCAATTCCATTTTCGTTCCTGTATACTGAGCTAACGAGGTGATTCCTCATGACACTGAAAATTTCTGATTTAGCTTTCACACAGGAAGTTTTGGATAAGTTACTTACTTTCCTATTCTGCTCAAATATCAACCAAACTTGGGGGATGGATTAAGCGTCAAGAAAAATAATCTAAGTTTCAGCAGTTCAGCATTACATGAAATTGCGAGACAACAGCGCCTGCTTCAATAGCAAAAGCTTACACGGCGGTTAATGTATAGCGGCCCGATCCGCCGCTAAGTGGATACCAGACTCAAATGTGATATAATTTCAATCAACATATTTCAGTGGGGGTCGAGAATCAACTACACTCTTAAGTGATACCGTGAAAATCCAAAAGTGACGCCACTTCTAGAGAAGTGATGATTTAGGCTTATATTTAGTTTCACGGATACGATGTGCCAGAAGCAGCCAATATAGTCGATTGACTGGTGGGATTCATCAATACCCCTATCTGAGCCACTTCCTCCTCGTGTCAAGCTCCCGTTTAATCCTTTCTACTATACCCCAAGAACAAAGGCTAAATTCCCAGGTGGCAAGACGCAGAAAAATTTAACCTCTGTTCTTTGGGGGGGGGGGGGGGGGGGATAGTAAGAAACATGAATCAGACCTGGCTTCGAGAAGAGTACGTTGCATTGGTGCTAAAAGTTCTGAGCACAAGCTACACCTATCAAACAGATAATGAATGATGATAAGACTACAGTGAGGCTCCGAGCCGACCTGCTGCCAAGTCGAGGCTCACTTCATATGACCCAACAATGGCACATGTCGTGGAATGAGAGGCCGCAAAATCCACTCTAAAATCAATTTAAGGTTTACATCATAGTCGTAATCGACGTTGCACCCTAGGCTCAACCATCCAATATTATCCCACGCATATGGTGGTGAGATCGGTGAAAGTGTAAAGCGGCGCAAAAAGGAAATAAAAAGAAATCAGCCTGGCTGAATATTAAAACGTGAATATTAATATCCTTGTAATATTATCAAGGTGTATGGAAATTCAAGTCGTGCCGCACCTTTATGCAGCTTGGAGGCCATGTTACATTATGCAAGCGTCTGGGATCCAGTCCCACGCACTTGTAGTTCGAAATGGGGAAGTATTGTAACGATCGATTTTCATTCAATAGAAATTGATAGGATAAAAACAAGCCAAACAAGCACTGCAGACGAAAAGAAGAGAGCGCAGCCCAACACCTCACCTGAATGGTTCCCATTCATGGTCTAGGAGCGGTAAAATTATAAACTGTACACACACAGTACCCATAGCAAAAATGACTGGATAGGGAGTTTAATGAGAGCGCCAGAAAAAAAAAGATAGGTGGCCTATGGCAGAAAAGGAAAAGAATTGTGTAAATCTGTGTGACAGAAATATAATTCGTTCTGAGGACTTTGGTCGTAGTGCGGAAATGCGATTTCTGTCTCCTCAGTTCCACCAGAAACTGCTCCAGAGTCGAGATAGCCCGTTAGTCCCGAGCCAGTGGAACTTCTCGAGCTATCAGAATGAATGTTTGTTTGTGCTGTGGCGCTCATTGCGTAACTAGGTACCTTCTGGCCTTCTCCAAGATAGTTTGTCTCGTCCCGGAACCATTCGGAAAGTACTTGTAGTTGCCAGTCGTTATCGTCGTTTCGTGTATCGCGCTGAATATCTGCTAGCATATGTACCTCTAAAGGAGACGACCTTAGATTGCGTAATATCCATTCATTGATCCGCCTGTTTCTGGTGGCCGAATATTGATCCATATGTGGGCTATAGCTCATACTTTCTTGTCCAAGGCTATCAGCACCATGGACTGGTAATAATAAAGGGAACCTGACATACTCAGATTTGCGATCTTCGGCATCTAAATCATCCTCGTACTGAAATTGTACCTTCTCAAGGTCCTGAAAAGGGACTGGTTCGCCGCTCTCATCAATCAGACCTTCAGCCATACAATGTGACTTTAGTTGACTGTGTTCAATCTCTGTTTGATGTAATTCCTCGCGGATATTCTTATGCATGGTCTCGGAATCATATAACCAAGCCTGATCTTCTGGGTTCAAACTCATATTGAAAGTTCTGCGTAGCTTCTCCTCATGTTCTAAGGCCTGTTTCTCGTCCAGGAACTCCTCTAGACGTTCTCTGAGTAATTCCACGTCCCCAAGTTTAGAAAGATAATCCGTCACTAAGGGATGATAAGAAGGAATAGTCTCTTCAATGTCGAGACCATGATATGAGATCTGTGAATTGCCTTCGAGCCGAGGGCTGCTTGGACGGAATTCAGGACTTCGTGAATAATGCCATCTAGCGTAAAATTGCTCTTCCGCTCTAGTAAGTTGAAATTCTTCATTGCTGAGATGGTTTTCGAGTTCGATGCAGTCGTCTTCTAAGGGACCGTATTGATCTCTAGTCTCTCGACACCGTTGCCGTAATTCCGGGAGGGGAGGACTAGCTCCCGGTAATGAGATTCCGAGCTCATCAGCGTGGACGCGCATCATATATCGATCATCAGCATCTGACTTTTCGGCTTGCTTTTGTCGCAAAGCATTGCGTGCCCCATGAACTCTGGATCTCAAACTCCATATGTCAAGTCTCATTCTCTGAATGTAACCCCATTGAGCTTTGAACGCTTCAGATTCATGCCTCGAGTGTGCTACAACTGCATTAGAGTTCGTCGGTAGTGACTCAATGGTTAGATTCTGCCCTTGATACTCCGGGATAGAAGGTGATTGAGCCGATCGTTTGATATCGAAATCAGAGGCAGTGCCGTGGCCCGCCGCATTATCACCTAACTTTTTATTTTCTAAAATATCTCCAATAATAACAGTAGAAGACATCTCAGGCGTGAGGAGAGATACAGTTCTTGAGATTGGTGGAGTACTCTTCGTTATTGGTGTCGTAGGTGTTGGATCGTCAGTTAGCATTCCACCGTTCTCCTTCGTAGGCGAGAGAGTATGCCCTAGTCGAGTTGACCTATCCAAAGGATGCTTCTGTCTTGACACATGATTGCCCGCACTTTCTGGTACAAGTAACGTCTCCTCCGGCCCATCACATGACTTAACAGGAAATGGATACATAAGGCCCGCGGAAGGTTGGCAAGGTGTTCTGCAGATGACAACGGAATTGTCCTGCTTCGTGCATTTGCTAGACAAATAGTCCCCACCCAAGGATTGTTGCGACTGCGACAAAGCAGATTCAGAACTCGACCGAAAACTTGAGGAAACGCGTTTCTGCATCAATTTTATTGGTCTATGCAGGATTGTGGCAATGCTGTGCCTCCGTGCGCGTTGATGAAGTTGTGTTTCACTTTCGAGATCTAATGATCTTGTCGTGGACTTCAACCTTGTGTTATCTCCACCGGAAGTTCCAACGTTGATTCTGATGCACTTTCCGTTGTCATGGTGTGATTCCGGAAATTCGTGACCAGCCTTGAATCCTGGCCACTGCTTATCATCCTGCCTATAAGCCATGCGAAACTAGCACAGAAAAACGTGAAATAGAGAACGCTGGACACTGAAAATCCATATGAGAAAAATTCACGAAGTTGATTCCCCCAAACAGAGCCGCAAGGCTTTCCAACAGGCCCAGCTGTAACATAATTTCACGGTTGAAATGGGTGGACATAGGATTGATCCAATTGGTTATATTTGAGGAGTCGCAATCTAGGGCTAAGGTGTGAGATAAAGAGTGGCTTTTCGACCACAATGACCTCCAACCCCGCACGAATATTAAAGCAGCCGGGTGCGCCAAACATATATATCCCTTGCCGACTGTGTGCACGCAACCACTTTCGTCACATTTCCCGAATAAGCGACCAATTATGGCTACTGCAATCTATGCTATAACTCAATATATATCTTAAGGTGTGTGTAGAATATTAGCGCTTCCTACAGCTCCAGTTGAGTATTGAGCCTCAGATTCACGCGCAGAGATAAAATGTGGACCGCCACCACCCTGATTGTAGAAAATGCAGACCTCTCATGACAATGCTTCGAACTTTTGGTCATGTCCAGCACATCTAGCCCCTCAGAATGGAGTCAGTGGACACTTGACCCACAGAGAAATTGTCCGGTGCGGTATCGTATATGCGCGAATGGTTGGTCAACACTACCCACACGTTCAGAAGCCTGACCTACTGACCTTATTAGGCGAATATGAATATGATTACGATAAGGAAAGATTTGATAGAGAGCAGAACACACAAAGCATTCCTCGGACCTCACATTCTACTTCATTAGGGACTATCTCTGGATCCGGGTCTTATTCTGCATCGCGACATTATACCATCGATCAAGCCGTCAATGATGTATCCGATTCACTGGCTCAAACCTCCTTAACCAGCAGCAACCATGTTAAAACAAGTGACCCGAGTACTACGGCTGAGACTTTTGATCCCAGTATGTCAATCACATTCAATATCATCGCGTTGTGGCTAACATTAAAAAAGATTACAAAGTTCACAGGAGTCGAGACTTCAAGTGGGGAAGAGTGAGTGCAATGCAATCTGACGGAACACTGCTGATAACATCGAAAGGTACTTAAGGTCCTATGGAGTGAGCCTGGAGGCATTGGAAGTACCAGTATAGATGGAACCGAGTCTATTCGTCAAGGGCCATTTGGACAGAATCATTATCACAAGGTCCGGCGTTTCCTAATTGTCAAGGAGAGCCAAGGACACTGCCTATGCCTGTTGGTAGCCCAAAGTTCTCTACTTTTTACTATGTCCTACTCGTTGGGCTAATGTTCATTTAGTCCAATCATGACCTATGGGCAACAAGGGACCAAGAAACATGGCGTTCATCCCAGCCACCATGCAATCATCTATACCAGCCATCCAAAGCTTTTACAGGGGGAAGACCTAGTCGGAGCAATGAAACAGCCGGTCAGAGTAATTCCAGACGGACCACAGCACAAACTTGATTCTGCTTCACGTCTGAATTATGCTAAAGTTTACACTGTCGAGCATAATGTCAAAGTATGGTTCATCGGACGCCTCGCCAGAGAATCAGGAGTACATGTGGCGGCGGGTTACAATGAGGAGAACACTCGTATTTCATGCCCCTCTGATCTTACCGCAGGGGGAACCGGTGATACCGCCCCATATGCACAAGGCAGTTCCAGCTTCACAGGGTATAGCACACCTTCTCGGAGTACTGTGAACTACGGGACTGGAACAGGGAATAACTATCCTCAAGGATACGCACTGCCTGCTCAATCTAGTACTTCATACCAAACAAGACCAGTCTATGGATGGACACAACCTCAACCTTATACCTCATCTAGCAACCATTCCGATGTACAGCAGCCGTATGAGCAACCAAGCGATCAATCACAGCAATCATGGCAACCAACGTCGAATCAAACGTCGAGCCAATACCTCGGTAACGGGCAGAATTTTACCTATCCACAACATGGTTCTTATCAATCCAGTCAAGATCAGTATTCGACCGATTCTACTGCACATGGCTCACAAGATAGTAGCAATTATGGCACTTTCAACTAGGACAGATAACATTGAAAAAGCAAGCAATTATCCTAACAGCGAGGTAACTATCCAGCAGTCACCATAGATTTCTGTAGCACTAACATCTTACCGCGGAGCATTTTGGGACAGTCATACGTTATGGGTGGCCTCTGAGGCCTCCTTTATCATTTCTTACTATACGTTTTTGGCCTTTTCTTTACTTTCATTTGTTTCTATGACTTACGGATGCCAGAATGTTGCATTTTGAGCAGATATTTGTGTATAATATCGCACGAAGGGCATGAGCATCTCCCAAGAAATGACGCTGAACATTAGTAACGAATTTACGAGAGTCTATTTTCTTCTCTTCACAAATGAAATGAAAGTTGATTTTATCTATCCACTGCAAGCCACTCCACGAGTATCAGCTCAAGCTCAGAGACTACCTACATATGATGTACTAGAAAAGCAATCAGCTCAATATCGGAGGAATGCCTTGTATGCATATATCACTTTCCCTCAAATGCTAATTTTGGGAGTTGTTTTTTGCTTTCTATGTATGTACGGAGTAGTTCTGCTTATAAAGTTACCATATCTTAGCTCATGTTGTAAATCGAATTGGGAGTTTAGTTTGAGCCTCATTACCTGCATGGGGGACTTTTTGGGGGCTGATGTTGTGTGTCAGAGGTTTTAAGGTTCAGCCTGACTTTGATCATTTGTCGGATATTCCCAGTATTCAGAACAAAATCAACATTGTATAAATTGTAAATGAGCTCATTAGGTTTGGGGCTTCAGAGTGCATTTACTTGCTCGAGAAAGTGAGTGAAATGTGGCATCACTGTTCTAACTGAAACTGGCCTCAGGCTTTGAAAGATCGAATGAGAAAATTGAATTAGAACCTTTAAACTACCAAGAGATTTTCTTCTTGAGGTGTACGACTTATGCAACATGCGCTGTCTCAGAAGTAGCAGCGGTCTGATTCATGTCTCGCAAATAGGGATTTGACAAGACTGGCTTGGGCTTGGATACGAGCTAGATGTGGCTTGGGAATCCAGGACCACACACACTGTAGTTAGTTACTGGACTTAGATAAGCATTTTTAAAAAGTATCTGTAGCCTCTCATTGAATTTAGTCAATGATTTTGTTTCGCTCGGCTCGGTTAGCTACTGTAATTTAGCGGCGGATCGGGCCGAGATGCGCTACGATTCCCCCCCTGAACAAAGGTTAAATTTTTAGGTGCCAAGTCGCAGAAAAGAACAACCAGTGTTCATGGGGGGATATATTAGAATGGAACTTCAGGACATCCACATCCACGTTTCACCAATGGGTATACTAATCATCCGGTCCCAGGAAAAAAGGGAGACCTAATAAGGACACTGAAGCTTTTATGTGAGAGGTTCGAGGATATGAGAAGCTTACCTTGTACGGAGCACAATTTCTGCTAATACGATAACTCATTTTGAAATGGCGAAGCTCTGCGATCCTCAGAAAATGATATTTACTCAAGGACCATGAAATTCAAATCAATATCCATGTGATAAAGGATCAGGGATAAGAAAGAAAAAGGAATGGATGAAAAATAGCCCATTGTTAGGAATGATTAAGTAGTTTTCCAGATCAAAATTCTCGAGAGTATTGGATCGTCCACACCACCGTGGTTCACATGTAGTGCTAGCAATTTTTGGTAATAAAACTGGATTGACGTCCTAAACGTATATAAGAAAATGAAGAGAAAATCGTGCTCAACTGCATCCCGACTTGAACCAAAGAAATAGCCCCAGGTCGCCAGGGTGATCGGAAATGTGCAGCAGCTTCAGAAACTCAAACTTATCAAGAAACGATCAAGAAATAAATATTGAGATGGCTCATATATCGTATACTGCCTATAGCCACACAAAAGCCTGAAGTTTGTAAGAGCCCCTGCAAGAGTAGAACCAAGCTGAGATAGCCTGAATTGTAATATAAATGCCGGATCAGAAGAACAGAAAGGAGATTAATCATAGAAAGTGGTGGTGAAGATTTAGGAGATTAGTAATAAAATAAAAGATTTTTTTATCTTCGACGATGTCTGCGGACAGCTAGCATGGTAGAATAGCCGAATATCCGTCCTCTCACCAGACATTTCATTGTTTTTTCTGGTGGCACAAATGTTCTTGTGAGTTTGAGGTTACCAGTATTTGAACGTATTTGATTCTCAACGCCTAGGTGGCTGCTTTAGCGGAGAGGCTAGTCGGAGAGCCCTCAAGGATCGGTTATCGACGAGACCGATGTTGAGAACGCGAACATCTTTTTCGACGGTATACGGCTTGGTGTAATTGATCCTTGATTTTGCGTCGAGCTCTCCTTCCGCACCGACTTGCTCTCGTACTACCTTGATAGGATCCTTTGATAGCTCCTCTGAATGCAGATCACCGTTCGCATCGACATAGCTATATGGTTCCGGGACAGCATTTGAAGTGTAGATGATGGCATGATTATCAGGGTCTGGAAGGTTCGACTTTAATGTCGCCCAGCCGTTATAGGTATGGATAGCTCTGTTGTAATCATGAATAAAGGGCTGAGAATTCAAGGGTTTGTCATTGAGGACTTACAGGCATGAGCAATTTCCATGGTGATCTCTGATAACAACAAACCGTCTAATTTCACTAAATGCCTCCTCCCCAAGCCATATTGTACTAATATGGGAATTGTTTTGGGTTCCTGCTCTTTGGGGTTTTCTTCCGGCTGGTTCAGTCCAAAGCATCATAAAAACACGACCTTCTCTCCAAAATTCATGTGATTCCTTCCCATTTGGAATGACGCGATATCCTGAACTTGCTGTCATTAGAGATCCTGGAGAATATAAATTGAGAAGAACTTACTCGGATCGAGCTCCTCCTTGTCAGCACTACCAGGTGCTCTTCTGATTCTTCTCGGAGCAACTTCCGGAGGGGAAAAACTACTAGAAGTATCTGCTGCTTGCTTTTAGCAAATATAACTTTGACAAAAAAGATAAAGCAATCGCATACCATTTCTATACTGGTGAGAGGCTGATGATCCCGCTGCTCCAATGTTCAAATTTTGCATCCCATGACTTAGACCATCGTAGTAGCCGGCCGAGCCTCCCACCAAACTCCCAGCAGCCGAAGAGGGATACGATAGTTGAGGCACAGTGTTAGAAGAGTTAGGATGAGGATACTGTGACCTTGGTATAGTTTCATTTTGAAGATTCGTTGGATATTGCGGATCGGCGTTGGGCGAAGTTGCATAATCGCCACCAAAAGATCCTTCTGAGCTGCCCTGGATTGTCGCATTTTCTTCTTGGTATTCCTGAGAAGATTCGGCGAAGCTTGTTGCCGCAGCCGGCTGATTTTGATTTGGAGGATATTCGTACTGGTATTCTATGGCACCATTGGAATTTGTACGACTTGATATCCAAAACCCTCGAGTATCCCATTCCCATTGGCTCCAAGGGGTAGACCGAGCTTGGCCTCCGCTAGAATAAGTGTATGACATTTTCGCTGCTTAGATTTAATCCAACCCAAATAACCAGGCCTCCAAAGCTGCTCCCTCACAAGCGGGGCAAAAGGGTTCCTTTATGGGTATCCATGCAGATGATCGTGGGCAGAGCCGCACCTACTCCCACACGCAGTTTATTTATCTGCAGTTTGGGAAAATATATTGCAATCCCAGCCAGATGCGGAGAAATCGCACAGTATGTCGATCGAATGACGGGATACGACTACAACTGACTAATGAACTGGCGTCCACAAGAATGTGGCTGCAAGAAGCACATCGAATCTGCATTGTTCTTTATCTTTTATTATTCGTTTAACCAAACCGATAAGCAAAAATGATTTCTGACAACGGGATACTCGTCTGCGCCATATTACAGTGCTGCTTTAGTTGGTGATTAGAGGGGGGCGTGCAATAACGGATGGATTCATGCACACCACCCTTACCTATACGAGTTTACTTTTGTGATCCCGGATAAATAAAATAGAAACTCGATCCGGATTCGACATATTTTTTGGTTTTGAAATGCTGGTTACAACATGCGTTAAGTTTGACAAGGGGCAGCTGATTGTTTTAACAGATGTGATTGGCGATTCTGCCTCCACGTCACTCTCTTCTAAATCCAATACTTTGTTCATTAAGTTAGTGTGATAAAGGTCTCTGCTTCCGTGAAGACTAGTCACGAGATCATGTTCTGACCTTCTCGTTACTACAATACCAAAACCGACATCACAACTAGCATGACGAAATCAATGAGCCCGACAGAAGAGCGCTCCCCAGACGCGCGCAAAATAAACTTAGCGCAGAAAAGACGACTTTTGAAACGGCTGCGAAAAATATCGCAATTACGTCAAGAAGTGGTAGGCGCAGAAATACCAAAAAGGGAGAAGAGTCGTGCTGTCGCTTTTGCTAGAAACAGAGTTCGTGATTGTGATAACAGATTCATGCGAGAACTCCGTATACTAGCCGGACAAGGAAGACTTCAGGGCTTTGAGGAATTGATGCGTTTAGCCAGTCAATTACAGGATGCCCGTGATAGTTTAGGTCCAATCGAACAAGAAAGTATCGACCTTGACCAAGAATGGGAATGGCAAGCATCAGAACTAGCTGAGGCAGAACAAGATTTTTATGAGAAATTTCATGAGGAGTTTCATGAAGACTTTCAAGAAGCTGCTGGTCTCCCATCTGGCTCGCTGAGCAGCGCCTCGAGTGATTATCAAGCATCACCTCAGTTTGCCAACAGTTATCTTGGCGATGAGTTCGAGAATCCAAAGGAGGATGCTCGCTATGGAGACCTTCCAACGAGCGAGTCAATTGCACACGAATGCTCAACACCACCTTTATTAGAGACTATGTCCTTGCAAAAAACTGGACAGATCGACACTTCCTCTGTCGATGCAGCAGCTGCATCATCATCAGTGCCACCATATGACCAAGCGCTCGAGGAAATTGTGCTTAGTTCAGGAAATAATATTCACCAAGAAGAGGAAACTAGAGCCTCTTCAGCATCCACTGATGACGAGACAAATTGTCACGGTTCAGAAATATCGGCTTCAGAAGAACTTCACTATGTTCCCGAAGACAGCATCACAGGCGACTCTCTTACTGCCATGGAACAGATTAGTGTATGGCTGATACAAACATCCATATTCTCTAGATGGGATGCATATCTCGTAAAGTGGCGCTTCATGTTCGAAGATAAACAGTTGGTTCCGACATGGGTTGTTTTGGTTATCATGTTAGCTCAAAGCAAAAGTCTCCCTAGAAAATATGACAGGTGTGGTGCGGGGGATTTTCTATCCAGTATCACTGAAGTAGACATTCAACCCAAACCATTACTGCGACATAGCCTCGCCAAGCTACCCGAAGAACAGGAAGGATCGGCAACCTATGAGCCAGCTAGCCAAGATAATGCAATAGCCTCCGCAATTGGGGATGGCAGTTCTTATAATTTAGGCAGTACAGCTACTGAAGAAAAATCACCTGTGCCCGTGGACCATCCAGAGATACTTTCTGATAATACAAAGACCGATAGCCTGATCGATCAAATCGTTACCCAACCGCAATATATACGTACCTCAGATGATGTTCAGAAAGTCCGCAATGGCCAGAAGAACCCTCAGCTTGTTGAAAACAATGCCACGACCTTTGATGATCCAGAGCAGAACACCAATATTCCACATTCGTTAGGTGCTGATGTAAATCAAGATAAAACCATGAAAGGTAACGTGTTCTTCTCACTCTTATAAGACTACTATTGCTCAGAACCTTACTACTGTAGGCGCCGGTACTGACGACCAAGTGCACCTTCAACTACCCATTGCTCTCCCCAATCATAAAGTTCAGTATAATTCTAGGACTATTTCTAGACCAGAAATTACTTCCAATCAAGATAAAAGGCTTTTTGATAGTAGCATTGTGAGTCCGAATGCTGTGGACAATGTTTCAGTCAGCTCCCCGGTACCTCGTGACGGTAGCTTGCTCGTCAACCAAAATAAATGCCAGCAAAAACCTCGCCGTGCTTCCGATCCTGCAATAACGCATAAGTCACTTCAGATATTTCGTCGTGGGTTGACCTATCCATTGCGTATGTCGCTCCGCAGAGCTCGATTTTCTCAAATACGGGAGCGGTTTACAAGTCACGGTCAATCCAAGTCTGGATTTTCACACAATGAGAAGACAAGATAAATGAACGCGCAACAGAGAGATAGCAAAGGGATTCAGAGAAGCTTTACTAGACCGACAAGTGAACAAATCTGGCCGGGTCGGAATCAGTTTGAGGAAGCAGAGATTGCGATATCATACTCCGATTACCCATTCAAAGACTGCAGCACGAGCCGGCTCCATGCTTCATGTTTGACATATGACCATACTTTACTCTATTTTGTCTTCAAATATAACAAGTTAGCAGTCACTTCACGTGTCTCGTTCATCACGAAGTTTGCAGAGGATAGCCGGAGGGTCACCTGTGGAGGATATTTGTAATACATATGTACGGTGTGACCTAGTTTCAGCAAGTTTTCTTTGGCAGATAGACAGCGGTTCGACATTTCCTTTTTCCAAAGGGGATTCAAAACTCCCCAAATTACTTTTTCTTGAGCCTCATTGATTAGCACACCTAGTTATATTATTCTCACATTTTGGCTGCATCACCCAGCGTAACGCCTAAAATCTACCCTTGTCTCCTGCATGTAACCTTCACACCATATTCAAGTCAGCTGCGGAGTCCCCCACGTCCACTATCGCGAATTGCGAATAGAGTAGATCCCTGTCCTTCCTTAGCATTTCCAGAAAGGTATAGGCGACTAGCATAGGAAGGAATCATATATCGTAGAGTCATAATCTAGATTGCAAGAAATCAAAAGCAAATGCAAAACCTCCTCGTACGACCCACTCACCCCCACGGTCCGAGCCATAGCTTCCTCTCGCGGTACCCATCCCCGACGTTCCCCAAACAATACGTTACCATGCAACGTAAGACGACGAGGCTTTCACCGCTCGTGCTTTGACTCTCTTGTATTGGCTGCTAATACGGGTTGGGAAAAAGGCAACCTGCATTTCGATTACGGCGCAGCGTTTGCGACTCTATAGTAATCTCATTTTATTTACGTTGTATGCAGTCACAGAGAGAACCCATCAGCGTATTTGCAGTCATGACGTCCTTTTTCCTAGGTAGAATAATCGAAGTGGCTTAAATGATGCTGTTGCTTATCCCTGCTGCAGCTTATCCCTGCTGCAGGTCTTAATATCGGGGGGTGATACGCGAGGAGCCCTGCGCTATGACCGCGATGTGAGTTATGACTGAGCTAGGGACTTTTGTTTCTTGCTATTCCTTGTACATAATGCGCGTCTCTGTCACACGAGAAAGGGAGTGGTGCAGCTGGACCATTGTTTAATGAGATACCATATTTATGCACTTAACGAGCAGGTTCATATTATTGTTATATTGGACAGGTATTGCATTTCAGGCGCCCCAGAAAATTGTCAATGGATGAGATGCAAACCAGGTGCGAAATTGCATGCTGCTTTTTGACGGTTTTATGCTTCATAATAGCGCGTTCGGGTAAGCTTGCTGATTCGAAGGAATAAGGCTGCAGCGGTGGATTACCACCTCTTTAATGGTGTAAATATTTTCTGTGAATATAATAAATCAACGGGTGTGTAAAGTACTGATTTCCACCAGAAAGCTCTTGCAGCATTGGGTTATTCATGTCCTGGCGCCCGATGGTGGATTCGATATGGCATTCGATGCACGTGTAGTCAGATAAATGGACATAATATATGCGGCTCTGATGAACAAGAGCGATTGGTCGCTCCCATCACGCAATTTGGAAATCTCTCTGCGTCAGATTCGGGGGAAAATGGCCAAGCGTTTCATGGAAACCGTGAAATGCATCATATTCATTCGTGACTCGTAGATGGCTGCAGGTTGCTCAATGGCATACAAATCAACTCATATCTGAGCCTAAAAACTGGCGTCCATGCTGCTGAAAAACGTATGGATTGAATGGGGCCTCCCATCACAAACATAAATAGGCCGTGAATAACTCTGTAAGAGACAAGCAGAAATTGTAACGAATCGTCAAGCGTGAAATTCAAGTAGAACAGGATGTGAAGAAATTAACAAGTGTAACTGAAAACACGAGGACCGACGCAGCGCAGAGTAGGAAACGAGTGCAGCACAAATGTCTTGGCCATGTAACGTATATAATTCGGAGAAAAAAGTGCTTCATAAGAGAATGGGAGAACGACGGGGTGCTTCTGGAGGTGTCTCTTACTGGTTAATGGGGTTTTTTGCTGTCTTTTCTGTGCTTTTTTGGATGATTAGCACGAGGTGGATGAGGTTTTGGCCTTTCCGACGGCTCTGTTCGTTTGAAAGGACAGTTGTAACAAAGTGATGGCATCGAGTCTTGGTGCACCATGCCAATGTTCAGAACCCGCACATAATGCTCAACCGTGTAAATTTTGCTGTAATTCAATCTTGATTTTGGATCCAGTCGAGCTTCGGGGTATGATTCTTCTGAATTGACCTTGATTGGGATTTTAGTGAGTTGTTCGGTCACGATGGTCCCATCTTGAGCTGTGTACGAATGTGGTTCGGGTACAACGTCAGTCGTGTATATAATTGTGTGCTGCTGAACATCGGGCAGGTTTCGTTTCAAAGTAGCTTCCCCAGAGTAAGTATGAATTGGGCTACTTGTATGATTAGAACATCGGTCTTACTCGGTAGGGAAATATGCTATAACAAGGGAACATACCAGCATATTGAGTTGCCATGCTGTTTCCAGACAACTACGAACCGTCGAATCTCTGTATAAGCAGTTCCTTGGAGGTAGGTAGTGCTAAAATGTGAACCGTTTCGCGAGCCACCCCCTGCCGGGACCTTGTTTATTTGAGTTGAAGGTTCTCTTGCTGGTTCAGTCCACAGCATCATAAAAACTCTGCCAACCCTGAAGAAGTTGTCTTGCTCCCTTTCATTCACAATCTTATATCCTGATTGGAGTCAATAGAAGCTTTTTATTTTAAGACGGATACTAACGTGGATCAAGGTATTCGCTATTTGCATCATCTGGAGCTTTGGAGATGTGCCCTTGAACGGGGTATTCAAGTTTTGGGTCATAAAAGCGGGCTACTGTCACATCAGCTGCCAGGTACAAGAAATAAACCAGAGGGCACAGAACCTGGTACTTGTTGTACTTGGGGAGGCGCCAAGGACATTTGCCCAAAGCTGTATGCAGTGCTATCAACTGCCGAAGGCGCTGCAATCTTTGGGGCGTACGTGTACTCTGGATTGCTGTACCTCATGGACGTACTCCCTGTCATTCCAGTTGCGTTTGTTGACGGCCAGGCTGGGGCAGCGTTGTAATCTCGACTCGAGGAAGCCACGGTAGTACCATGATAAGTATTTGTCGGCGATGATATTAACGAGAAAGACGCCCTTGGGGTAGCATCATGGTCGTTGTTGGGATAATCTGGATAATATGTACCCAAGGTCTGGTATGGCCCTGCTGATGAGCCTCCAGTGCTTTGTGCGCCAACATAGACGTCTGCATTTGCAGTCCGGGGCGTTTGATATTGGTCAACAGCAGTGTTGTTATATTGATATCGATACTCGTACGTTCCATCAGATTTCAAGCGACTCGCATAATAATCGTTCCGGGAAGAGTCCCAGTACCAGTCCGACCAGCCTGAAGATAAATCAGCCATAATAGCGGTAACGCACACGCACCAAATCTGACATATTCACCCGGACCATCATGGAGATTTTATGCAAATATGTCGACGAGACAACTCCGCACTCACACTATGGAGCCGCAATCACAATCAGTATTATCCCGATAGCATGATATGAATATATTGGAATTGAGTCGAACTGTCATTTCGATTCGTTAGATATTCTGCAGCAATAAGCCAGTGCAACCACTTGGTTGGTAGTCGTTGACACACAAATCGGAATGTAGGTGGATAGTATATAGGTTGCGTAAAGACAAGGAGTATGATTGGTAGAGCAATTCTTTATCAGAACAAGGTGGCTAGGTGGAACTCCTGCCGCTTTATGGCGTATGCTCATGGATTGTAAATTCCCTGTGCAATATGTCCAAGTGTATACGTACATATCCCAGTGTGACTTTTGGGTGGCTGAAGCATAGCACTTATGCCCACAGCGAAATTAGTGTAACGCTGTTCACCCCATTCTGTCTTATGTATGATTAGCTCTGGTGTCTACGCGATCATTGTTCAGCACTGAACCCCCGGATTTTGGCAACTTACATCCCATAAAAGAATTCATCGTCCTTGAATTCCGCAGACTGAGCCTCGGCTATGAAGAGTATCGCTCACTGCCGGGCAGCACAATGTGATGTGGAAATTTTGGGTACCGCAAAAGGGCTCTTTCTGTGCCCCGGAAATGCTAACCGTGCTCTAGAAATCTCTATTTCGTTCTTCGGGTAAGCACGACGGTGCATGTCATGATAGTCGACATCGTGGGAACGAGAGCTCTCATTTCTCGAATAGCATTGACCGAGACTCACGAACATTAAATATTCGGGACTCGCTGGTAAATGAAGGACGCAAAAATAGTGCCAGGCATGATTCGAGGGACCAGATTGATGAAGTTCATCGTCCGGTGGAACAATCACAACGTCGGCTGGACGAGCCTCGCTTGGTAGCGCTACTGCATGGATTACACAATCTGTCAGATTTACGACAAGCAGCAACTTCGGCACAAGTGGAAGTTAGGGAAAAGATGCTGGAAGTCGGCTATAAGAGAAACAATGTTGCACAAGCCGATGCAAATTTTATGAAGGAACTTCAACGGCTCCAAGTTCAGCAACTTGGGCAATTCGAAGAGCTTTCGAAGCTCGCAGCTGAGTGTCAATTGGCACGTGATGGTCTAGGTCCTCTGGAGAACGAAAGTGCTCAGATTTTTGGTAAATGGGAGGGCAAAATGTGGGTCTTGGGTCAAGAAGAAGATGCACTGTATGACGGGTTCGCATACGAATTTGCCCCCCAACTGTCGAGTGTCGGTACAGACATGGTTTCCAGTGAAGGTTCATCGACGAGTGCGGACAGTGAGATCTTGGATGATCACTGCCTACACGATAATGCTGGATTGATACCTGTTCGCCCTGGAAGTTCTGTGGTATCATTTTCAAGTATACCAGTGCCTACTACAATTTATATTCCTCCACAGAAGAATACCATACGCCCTAACCAAAGTCAGAACTCAATGCTGTTAGGCCTAATAAGCATGGAACAATCTAATTCGGAAGAGCACGAAGACGACATGGTGTCTGATTTGGACTCCGGTATAGCGGATTTGGATCGCGACTTAGAAACTGGAATAGTTGCTAGACAATCCTCAGGCCCCGAATCATTTCCAAAACTTCTAACAGACTTCAGCACACGACGGGACCGCGTTCGGAAGTGGCTCCTGCAAACCACATTAGTCTCCAAATCCGAGGCAAATCTGGTGGGGTGGCAGCTCATGTCGCAGTCGCCGGATAAGCCGTCCAATTGGTCTCAGTTGGTGGTTGCATTACTAGAGCTTGATGAGGCTGTATCCAAGCGGCAGTTCGGCTCTAGGAATAGAAGTCCAGAAGAGGAAGAAGAAAACATGAATCTTGATCTTTCAGACACACCACACGGAGGCTTGCACCAACCATCAAATCGATTCAACCAAAACACCACGCTAAATGAGTACAAAATCCTAGGAGTAACGGATACCCCTCCCAAATCACTGCTGGATGATGATCTTGGAGAAGCACAAGAAGCCTGATAGCTATTGCGAGCCTTGTGATTGGAGTGCATCTGTGCGTTTCGTGGTAATGAGGCAGCTAGGTAGTAACAAGGTTTTATTTCCTTCTTGCCAGTAGAAGATATCGTACATGTATTGACCTATGAATGACTACCATTTAAAGTGGCAATTGCATCCCACATACCCATTGTGTTGTTATGCATATCGATAGAGGTCATCAGGCCAGTCTTTGACCAACAACCATTCAAAGATCGTTGCAAGACTTCCACTCGAAAAAGCAAAAACAAAAAACATTGCGACAGATAAGTACTTGGTAGGATTGTCGCGGCCCGATCCGTGCAGACGAGGTGCTACACTGTATAATATGTATAATACAGATTCTCAGAAAGCCATGTAGTAAACATCGAGGTGGGGATTTCGGGAACGATAGAGTAGTGCCAATTCTGGTTTGCCATAGCCTGAAGGCTAAATAGGGATAAGAAAGCACACAGCTTGGCAGCAATAGAACTAATGCGGCGACAAGACTAGCTAGCCATCCTTGTCCAACGCACATGTCAACAAACGGGGCATAGTCACCTATTTCGAGACCTGCCTAAAGTCGTCACATATCAGGCGCCGCCAAGTGCCAAGAACCATGTTCTGATTAGTGATATGTTTTGACCGCGAGTCGAGAAACGATGGAGATTTACTTAGCACGAAGTACCCTCGGTACCTCAACATCGCCCCTCGACAAGGCTGCGATCATATCATACATACGAAAAGTCTAATTTTCCACAGATGGCATCCATTGTTAATGATCTCCATGGGAATTCTATAAATGGCTTCAAAAAGAATTGAGGATGGGGGTGATCCTGCGCTGCGCCACCATTACTAATTATGAAACCCTTTTTGATCACTCAGGCTGTATCCCACACAGCATCGTTTGCCCTGTTGCGGCCACAACAAGCATGGGGAGAAATCCTGCCTGTTAGAAATCCGTATAGGAAGCCTCATATACAGTTATATGGGCAGTTTTCTGTCATGTCATCGAAATTTCCCCCACCTGTGCCACCTGCAGCATCTAGCATCGCGAGAGGCGTAGATTTCAAGCCCCGCCTCAGGATAACTTCCACCACCATGGCAGGAACCAGTGAAATTTCGTATGATCCTGTTTGAATTCCTATCATTGTTCTGTCTGAGGATCCAAAGGTAAGACTTGTCGCACAAGAAATTCATTCACTGACTTGTGCATTTTTTTATTGTTGTTTGTTTATCAGAGATTTGTGATGATATTTTGACGCAGTCAGATCGGTTCAATTCTTTCTTTTTTGTTTTGGGGGAAAATGTATGAAGATCGCAATGGAGGGAACTCACGATTTCCAGATTTTTTACGAAGAGACTTTGATGAAATACAATTACGAGAAATACCACCGACGCCTATTAAGTCGACATTCGACAATGATCAGAAAGCAGAATCAAAGGAGCTGTCGGAAGCAGCGTCGGAAAGTTTGATGCAATCAAATGCTAGGTCAAGAAGTCCTTCAAGGGAACGGAGCACAGAACGTGAGCACAAGAGATCGGAATCAACATACTCCATATTTCCTGATGTCCCGAGGCGCAAATCAACAGCGTCTACAAAGACGACGAGAACGAGGGCAACTTCCCACGCAGGATCTGAGCGATCAACAAGACTCGATGTCCCGGCACGAAACAGCACCAAATCCACGAGATCGAGGGCCAATTCAAATGCATCTGAAAGATCTTTAGCTCTTGAGATTCCAGCTCAAACTGAAGCAACATCTTCAAGATCAAGGGCTAATTCCAATGCGTCTGAAAGATCGTTAGCTCTTGAGATTCCGGCTCAGATCGAAGGAATATCCTCGCGACCGCGAGGTATTTCAAACTCAGACTCTACATACTCTACTGCTTCAAATAGCAAAGATTGGGGTGATAATAAACACCTTCTTTCTTCTCATCCACCCGCGCCCGTGGTTTCACAAGATGACTTGATGGCGCAATTCGAATCATTTGTGGAGTAAGCATATTTTGCTCGTGACGCTCTGCTCCTCACTGACAGATATCAGCTCGATGGACCAAGTGCCGAATCGAAGAATAACTTTAAAGCAAAACAAAGCACCCGCTTCCCAAAAGGTAAAGTGGATGAATTTTCCCAAGATTCTCCGTAATTCGTGGCCAAACGTTCTTCATGAGAAGACCCAAGACGGCGGGTCGGCAGGCAACGAGCAACGTACGCGGCAATGGAAGAGCCGCTGTTTCATTGCATCAGTTTTCATGGGTTCCGTGCTTATCATTCATGTTGTATTCATGATATGGGCAGCTCGACGATCCGGGGGTGAAGCAAATATTGGCATTATCTACCAAGGAGAGTGTGCAACGGTTGATAATATGAGCATGGGCTTGCACATACTCATTAATGTAATTGCAATGATTGCCACAACAGCTAGCTTGTGTGGAATGTACTTTCTCAGTTCTCCGACGAGACAAGAAGTAGATGAGGCTCATGCTAGAGGCAGAAGTCTAGACATAGGGGTCTTGAGCGTACGAAATCTGAAGACTCTTAAGAAGAAAGCCCTATTTGGTGTCCTAATGATATCTTCCCTTCCAATTCATCTCTTGTCAGTATACCACCCATGCAGCTCATCTAGAATGTCTAGCGTTGAGAAAGAAATTGCTAATATCAAATAAGCGGAAATTCAATCGTCTTCACAGCAAGTCCGATTCTGGATTACGATGTAGTCATAGCTACCCCGCTATTTCTCAATAATACAGCAGTCGACTGCTCCCAGGACGTCTCAGCAAGCTGTACAAGTATAGGCTCGACTCCCACGGTCTGTTCGACGCAACCACTTAACTCATCCTCACCACATTACACCACCAATCTTTGCAATACCGCCACGTCCCTGCACCACAACTTCACAGCAAACCAGCTCCACCGTCTTAACACGACCGAATGCTTAACCGCATATTCCACCCTCTCCAACCCCTCCTCGAACTACGCCAACCTCCTTGTAATTACCAAAACCCAACCTCTCACAACCAACAACAGCATCCTCCTCGCCTTCCACCATCTTCAATACACATCCATGCTCACCTCCGCACACACTTGGACCTGCGGTCCCGACGATCCTCTCCCCGGTCAAAAAGCATGCGATATACCCAACCTCATCCTCAACGCCGACATCTGGACACTTGGCCCCCCACTTCTTCCCATTTCCCCGAACTCAACTTCTACATCGCTTATCCAAACTCCTTCCCAGCGCTGGGAAATCGATTACTGTCTCGCTGCTGCGCTTCCTTCTACCCCACTTTGCGAGCTCCAATACAGCCGTTTCATAACGCTCATACTGATTGCGTCCACGGGAATAAAGTTTCTCGCTCTCATCATCATTACATTTGGCTTATCTTCTACTCCTGTCCTATCAAATATTGCAGATGCAGTATCTTCATTTCGTGAGCGCAGTGACGCTGTTACATCGCATCGGAATTTCATTCATCGGAACTCAGCTTGGAAGTCGAAAGATGGACTTTTGATCCTGGAGCCAGAAGTAGAGGGCAAGGAGAGAAAACTGCGATGGTTTCATGCCGCCAGTCTGCCGCTTTGGCTAGGTGCTTTATTTTTGTACGTTGCTCTCTCTGTCTCTCTCTCGGCTCGATTCTGCCACCTCCGTTGCACCTCCTCTCCACCTCTCCCTATACGAACCCAAAGCTAACAAACCCTTCCTAGCTCAACCGCTCTCCTGGCCACAACTCTTGTCCTTCTCACCACCTCCACCATTCCAATTCCCAGCCCATACACCATCCCCCCCGGCCGCTCCTCATCCCTCTCCATCCTCAAAATATTCTCCTTCTCCAGCCAGACGTTCGACCCTTCCTCTCACACAACTACCCCTCAACTACTACTCGCCGCTCTATTTACCAATATGCCACAATTCTTAGTTTCGATCTCAATCTTTCTCTTCGAGCAAATCTATTATCGTATGCGGGCTGCTTATGTATTTTCTTTACTTGTCTCTGATAATGATGCTACGGATATGAATACGAATACAAACCCCGACACGAATACAAATGTCAATAAATCAAAACAAAAAATCCCCTCACTCCAGGAAATATACCCTCTCCCCACCCTCATATCCCTCATCCTGCATATCATGATCTCGCAAGCGTTATTTATCCACCACGTTTTCGCAGTATATACGAATAATCCGGAAGAGAAGGAAAAAATGGAGTATTTGGATATACAGTATACGCCATTAGGAATCCTTATTTCGCTAGTGCTTGGGGTGGTGATGGTAGGGTGGTTAGTGGGGAGTGGAGGAAGAAGGTTGAAGGGTAGAGGGGTGGTTGTTGGGAGTGGGAGTTTGGAGATTGCGGGGGCTTGTGGTGGGAGGAGGGGGAGGGGGAGGGGGAGGGGATTGTGAATGGGATTATGAATGGGATTATGAATGGGCTTGGAGAGGAATGGAAAGGAAAGGGGATGCGGGGTTATGTGATGATTTGAAATTTTAGGTGTTATGGAATGGTATTGGATTGCATATGAAGGATTGTTATATAGAAAGAGTGACTTCTCCAAGGCATTGATGGGAGCCCGGGGCGTTGGAAAGTACTTGTAGATATATATGATGGAGATGATTTGTAAATGGATGATACCACTAGATAGATAGTAATTCATGTACCAGCTATCAATACCAGAAGACTTCGATTGAATCTCGCCTTGTTCTTTTCGACAGTTGCACTAGATTTTCTTCATTTCCCCAAAGTTGCTCGGGCGGGGTTTTACAGTATGCTCAGAATCGCCTTTTGAGTAGAAAACAAACCCGCCGTTTGCACCGAGGCCATTTCAAGATGTAACCCTCGAAATCACTGTTATTTCTGTGTGAAACAGTTTCATGGGTTTGCTTACGATCTGGCAAAGGCGTTTTATAAACTCAGCGAACAAGCGACGATTACGCGAATTGTGAAATTAGGGGGTATTGAGCTGGCTTTTTCTTTCAAATAACTCAGCTCATACTGTATTCGCAGAATGATATACTAGGCACGTAGCATGGGGACCGTTCGGATGAGTCTGTCATAATACCACTGAGCCTAATGCATTATATGCACGAGCGTAGTTGTTGTCCAAAAGTTTTCATTTAGGCCAGGAGGCGGCGTTGAAACTCAGGAAAGACTTGCTTCCATGAAGGTATATATGATCGTGTGGCCTATGAGTATTAGGACTGTAATTCCAGCTTGGTCGTCCTTCTAGGTGAATACCAAACTTGGAATGGCAGTACCCAGCGTGCACATAGATAGTCCAGCCAGAAGTTACCGGTGTCCAAAGACGATGGTATCACGCATCGACATCTTGTCGCGTTATTCTCCCGCCGCCAAAGTTATCCAGGCTAACATTTGCGGGCATGAGACAAGACAAGAAATGTAAAAGCAATTACACCAGAAATTACCCACCTCAAGAAAGGAGCCATCCGTGATCACTGCTCATGGATATTTTCTGAGATCATTGTAGTAATAGTACTTGCGTTACGTTTAGCATCATCTGGCAAGACTTCCAATGAGCTTTCAGCAGAGCATTGAAACCCCGACGCAGAGCGCGATTAACTGGCCACAAAGAGATGGGGTCTTTCCTGGAAGCATAAAAGGTGTTCAGTTCGTTGCAAGAATGTGAAATCTATCTTCAGTCTCTAAGTAGCGGGTAACCTCTATGAAACACTCAACCAGATCAAGAGTTCGGGTAACAGTATAGTTACACCCTCTATTTGTACCGACAATAAAAGCAGGATCCCATCTTCATATGCACAATCGAGGAGTATATGGTAACCATTTTAGATGTCCCTAAACCCTTCCAGTTCCCTCTCTCCTCCCTCCAATTCATTCCATCCACCCCAACTCACCTGCTCGACCCCATCAAAATTCTCAGTCAACTTCTTCACAGTAAGTTCCGCAGAATCTTGATAATTCACCGCATGCTGCTTCAAAACCCTTCTCAGCCTATCCTGCATTTTTCTATGCGTCAAGTTATCTTCCAGAAGGCAAGCTTTTCCAAACAGAGCGTATGCGAGAAGATCTAGAGAAATAATCTCAGGTTCGACCCATTTTCGCACTTGTACGGGAGAATTCTGAATTCGTTCTCTACGTCGTAGAGCTCTGGCAGTGGCTTTCTGGAGGTCGAGTACTTTTTTCGGGACGATGGTATCAATTTCTTCGTTGTATTCTCGTACGGCAGGATTTTGGGGCGCGTCAAGATCGATTGCGGTACGAGGAAGAATAAATGGTTCGCTCTTGGAACTTGCACATCGTTTCGATATTTGCAGAGACTGAGGACAGCGTGATGGAGTAAATGCTGATGGATGGAACAAATTGTATAATTGTCGGGGAGTCATGTTGAAGTTTGAAAGAGCTACGAGAGCACTCTGCAGTTGATGATCAGGACATGTTTTCGAAAGTAAAGTGGTGGGCTCATCCTGGAATCGTGGGGAAGTGGGAGCAAATCCGGGGTTGGGGTTGGGTTCTAGGCCGGGTTGCTGAGTCAGCAAGCCGATTCTAATGCTTTTGTTAGCCGGTTTGTTTTGGTCCTCAGGCTATGACAGCAAGTCCTGGTCCTGATCTCAATTACATCAATAATTGCTCGCAGCCACCATTCCTCATCACCACAACCATATTCACAGCTCTTGTCCTTGGAGTTCGACACACTACAAACTAGCCACTTAGTCGACATATCACCATGCCGCCCGCGAAAAAGAGAAAGACTCGTGCAACCGCTGAAATCTCGGAAGAAGTACAACCGGTTGCCAGCATTCCAGAACCAGCACAAGAAAAGCCAAAGGAGACCAAGACCACAGACGAACCCGCCAAAGTTGAACCTGCCGCCGAATCCTCATCAGAATCAACCTCTTCGGACGCCGCTGCACGAGCCAAAGAACGCCAGGAACGTTTCAAACAACTCCAAGCACGCGCGAAAAAGTCTGCCCAGACGAATCTGAAAGAAGCCGCCCTCGAATCACAACGTCTAGCCACCGATCCCAATCTCCTTGCATCTCTGAACCGCAAATCCGCCATCGCCTCGCACAATCTCCTAAAAGCCGACGCAGAAGCTCGCGGCGAAGATTTCGAGCGCAAACGAGCCTGGGATTGGACGATCGACGAGAGTGAGAAATGGGACCAACGCATGGAGGAAAAGCAAGCGCATCGAGACAACCAAGCGTTCCAGGACTACCGACAGGACAGCCAGCGTGTGTATGAGCGACAGGTGCGGAATCTCAAGCCGGACATGGAGCAGTATGAAAAGGAGAAGATGGCTGCGGTTGAGAAGGCCGCTGCATCAGGAGGATTAGATATCGTGGAGACGGCGGATGGAGAGCTCATTGCGGTGGATAAGGACGGCACGTTTTATAGCACGGCGGACTCGACGGGCTTTGTGGAACATAGACCGGATAAGGCGAATATCGATCGATTGGTGAAAGATCTGCAGCAGGCGGAGGAGGTGAGGTTGAGGAAGAGGAAGGAGAGGATGAATGCGGGCGATGAGGGGGATGTTACTTATATTAATGATAAAAATAAGCAGTTTAACCAGAAGTTGTCGAGGTTTTACAACAAGGTATGTTTGACGTTTCTGTGGATTTTTTGGTGCTGAGCTAACATTTTCATAGTATACTGCGGAAATTAGAGACAGTTTTGAGCGTGGTACAATGATATAACGGCACTGGATTGAGGGAGGTTGTTGATACAGCTAAATTTGGGTGGGTTGGTAGATCATGCGGAGTTTGTTCATAAATTCTACATTACAATACATGGCAAAACCGCCAGCTTTTGATTCTCATAAATCATAATTTTTCGTCCCATGACTTTGCGGGCTCAGCTATTCAATAATAGCCTTTCAACCTCGATCCTCTACCACTTGATTAGACAAACACCATCTCTCTTGTCCAAACCTATACACTGAGTCTCTACTCACCAGACTCCTTCCTCCACAACCTAGAGCATATGTCACTCTTCTCCTTCACTGGTATCCATCTACTAGTAGTCTTACAGCATTCCTTTCCTCCATCCCCTCTCCGCCAGCTCCTCAATCCTCTTAACTTCTACCGGCCCTCTTACCGTCTCATCACTCAATGCCTCCACCACCGCCTCTGCCACCAAGTCCGCCTTCAAGGGCTTTGTCCCTGCTGCACCCATCAACCCCGAAAATACACCTCCCGTAAGACTATTAAACGCCGCACCCATCCCCGTCATCGCTGCCAACGGTATTGTAAACTTCCTCGACGCATCATAGAGGAATCCCGGCCGAATGAACACATTCCTCATCTCCTTCCCAAACTCTCTCTCAATCGTCGTTTCCGCTTCCCTCTTCGTCTCAATGTATCTCTTCGGCAAAACTGGCGCGCCACCCGCAGCACTAATATACACCATTGCCTTTGCGCCCGCCTCCTTCGCTTCCTTCGCAAGAGCAATAGCTGAGTCCCGGTTCATCAGTTCGTAAGTGAATTGCCCATCATGCTCCTGTGGATTTAAATCCTCGCCGGATTTCCGCTCAAGCGGATTCTGGGACCCGCGTTTGGACGTCGAAAAGGCGCGCTGCAGACCGGAGATGGGGGATTCTTGTCCGGAGAGTACGCCTTTGTAGTCGGCTTCCAGTAGGATCCCCATGCTGTGCACGACATAGTCGGCGGATGAGAGAAGCGGAATATATGTGCTGGGTTTCAGGATGTCGGCACGTTCCCAGGTTACGGAGTGGGACCAGGAGGGAGGGGAAGGGGAGGCCGTTACGGCGGACCAGGTGGGGGCGCCGGATCGACTGAGTGGTGGTTAGTTTTTGACTAGTAGAGGAGGTGCTGAGTAGACGAGACGCCGACAAAGAGACGGGAGAAGGAGAGTGTGCAGATTAAGGTAGAGAAAAGGGGAGGGGAGGAGGGGTAAGTACCTAATTGAGGTAACATCCCACCCTCTTGCAACAGCAGATTTACAAATTCTCGACCCCAGGAATCCATTTCCTCCACACACCACTATTCTTTTAGCAGCAGTCGATGCCATTTAATAGATCTTCGAATCATGCAATAAAATTGCTGATCATTAAAAGGCACCAAGAAAGACTCGATTTGCAGCTGAGAATGTCAGAATAATATTTTGTGTAAACGTCAGTGTACCTGAAGCATTGACCATCCGCATCTCATCTTGCACTAGTGCAGGACTAGCTCCAACCTTAATTTTTTATTTCGGCCGCTTCTATCATTGCTTCTCGAACAATCAATCGTCTTTATATTGCTATCGCTTCATCCTACCAGCAAACAGCCATTTCAACTGCGCACACCATATCACACGACCTCCCGCAAACTGGCCACCTTCAATAAGAATTTCTCTCATCTACCTAGTTACTCCCTGCCTTCAACATGGCGCCTCCCAATACCCAAAAACGTGTAAAAGGAATATCCATCTTTCGACCCTTCATCTACGGCACTACCTCTCATAAATTCAGCGACAAATACCCCAAACCAGCCGGCGTACCAGACGACCACACGCATTCCTGGACTGTATTCGTGAGGGGGGTCGATGATTCAGATATCACATATTGGTGCCGTAAGGTGCAGTTCAAGTTGCATGATAGTTATCCGCAACCCTTGAGGAGTGAGTTTTTGCACATTTCTTTCCTACTATTTTCTTCTCTTATGACTATGGTGCATTTCCATTCGCGAAACGCAAACCACCAATCTTTTGTGAACAAGAAGAGATAATTTCCCGGTACTAACATCTCCCCCCAGCAATCGAAAACGTCAAACCAGGTGACTCCTTCCAACTCCACGAAACTGGCTGGGGCGAATTCGAAATCAGCATAAAAATCTACTACGAACCTCTCTCCCTGGAAAAAGCGCAAGCCGTCTACCACACCCTCAAGCTGCACCCCTTCGGCGACGCCTCCGCGCAAGCGAGCCAAATCGCCAACAACGAAGTGATATCTTGGGTGTACGACGAGATGGTCTTCAACGAACCCTACGAGCAGTTCTACGAAATTCTGACGAGTCCGGCACCGAGGGTCAAGGCGGGCGGGGGGAAGAAGGTTATGAGTGGAGGGATGGTGGGGAGTGTGGGGGAGAGGACGGCGTTGGTGCCGTTGACGAGTCGGCCGGGGCAACCGTTTAGTAGGGAGACGGAGAGGGGAGAGGTGAGGAGGTTGGTGGCGGGGAGGAGAAAGGTTGAGGAGATGACGGAGGGGTTGAGGAAGGAGTTGAGGGAGAAAGAGGGGGAGTTGAAGAGGCTAAGGAGGGAGCTGGAGGCGGAGGGTTAGGGCGGCGATAGGGATGGCATTTGGAAACCAGCGGGTGAGTAGAGAAAGCCTCACTCTATTAAAAGATCAAGGTCGGAGTCAAGGTGCAAAGGCGTTAGTTAGTCAAAAGCCAGACTATGAATCACGGGTTATTTGCTGTATAGAACAAGTTATGGATACCCGGAATGAAATACAAAGATCTCAAAAACCAAAAGGGAATATTCATCACCGTGTTCTCTTCTACATTTTGCATTGTGTTATTCTTTTGCTCAGAGTTCTCCCCCCATCCTTCTTACTTACCGCCCCCCTCCCCTCCCCCTCCCCCATCTCTCTCTATCCTGCTTTGCTGATACAGAAAAGAGAGTAGGGTAATCTTACCTGGTGTTTAGATTCCCCGATTATTTTGCGCGTTTCTCTTCTACGTCTACGTCTTCGTCTTCGTCTTCACCAGGAGTCAAGTAATTATATTTATGGTAGTTGGGTGCTTGTCTATGTTTGCATGTCACACCATCTACCCATTTACCTACCTCCCTACCTGGACCAGCCTGCCGTTGTAGCTGTAGTTGTTTGTGGCTGTGGTTTGCATAGAAATAAATAGAAGCAAAAGCCTCTTCTGTTCCTTCTTCTTCCACCTCCATCCCACCTTCCTTCATATCAACATCAACCTCAAATCAAAGTCACCCCCAAAAACAACCTTGACCCAAATAAGTATAAAAGAAGTTTTCTATTCCGATTCTAGAAAAAATAGAAATAAAACCCCTATCTGTCTGTCTGTCTGTATCCAGTACAGCCACAGCGATCTGTACACCTTCTCCTCTCATCCTTTCTATAAATTTACTACTCATACAATTCGGCCTGGCCAAGGGTGAGGTGAGTAGACAAACAAACTACCGTTTCGGATCTCTCTCGTTTTGAAAACCCTGCTCTTCATTCCTTCTTTTTTATCCTCCCTCTTCATTCTTCTTCTAGCTACCTTTATGCGGTGTTGGTCTCCTATTGATGGCGAGGAATGAAACACCAACCTTCCTCCTCCTCCTCCTCCCCCATATCCCTCTAATGACACAAAGAAAAGATGGATTAAAAGAATGAATCGACTACAAAGTAGCAGTCTGCACATACACTTTCTCCTTGCTTCCAGTTGAGGAACAATCTCAGGAAATATAAAAAACCCAAAACCCCGAGTACTCAACAACTAACCGAATACCCACCAAACAGTTTTAATTGTGAACCCATCCTGCCCTGCCATGCCATTCCATTACCCTCCCAAACCCATCCTATCCCATATAAAAGCCAACAAGCCCCCAAAAAAGATTAAGGGCCAAACCTCCCATGAGGTTCAGCACACCTTTAAACAATAATTCTTTTTTCCAGAACCGGAACAAAAACCCACGCTAAATCGCAATGCCAAAAAGATAAAGTCTTGTTAAATCAATCGGTCTCCAGGACCTTCAGAAGCACAAAAGAGTGGAGTGTTCATAAGTCCGTTACCCATTAGAAGCCCAAAATGAAAACGCCTATAGCATGGAACAAAGGAAAGAGTGGTGATGTTACAATGATGTAGACCTTGAAATTACTACAAGGCTTTAGGCTCATAGGCAGGAGGTGGAATGTCATCTCTTTCACTTGAACCAGACCAGAGACCTTCCCGAGCGGTTTTCTCTTCAAATTGGCGTCGGGTGAGTTCATTCGCCATCTTCATGATCCAAGCCTGTTCAAGGATACCACCGGGAGAATCAACCGATGATTGGGACAGATGTGGAGTATGTGAGAATGGTCTGGTGTTGTAGAAACTTGCAGACTTCTCAGGAGAGAAGGCAGAGAAGGTGTGGTTGAGTGTAGGACGTCTTGGTCTAGATCGAATAGGTGTGAATGGTTCGACCTTATCGGAGGATGGGGAAGACTCAAGTGCTGTTTGTTCAGGGGACTTGTTTGTGGGTTGTGAAGGACGTCGATCTTTTGGTGTCTCGGGCTCAGTCCCGGTGAATCTAACCTTTGTGTGAGGTGAGTTTGGAGGAGTAACTAGATTATCCTCTGGCTCTTCCGGAATATGTGTAGGAACGGCAGGCTCAGATGCAGCAAGTATTGAAGCAGTTTCACTTGCACCACTTCCCTCACTTTCACTAACATCATCCGTGGTCTTTGATTTCCTCAAGTTGACCACTCTAGTTTTCTTCTTCCTCATCGCGTGTGACCTTGAATGTCTACCGGCACCAAGACTTAATCCTGTTGTTGCGGAGTTCATATTGACGAGTGAGGGTCTCGATGGGATCTGGCTAGCTTCGTCTTCAGACCCTTTGTTTGTGAATGTGTAGGTATTACTACTAGAGCCGCCAAGGGAGGATGATGATCTAACCAGAGATGGAGTTGCAGGTGTAGTGGAACCAGCTGAATCCCCTCTCTCTGATGGTCCAGCCCATGCTCTGAATACGGCATCTCGAATGGAGGGTGTGAAGAGAGACAAGGTCCGATGCGAATTTGTAAGTGCAGCCAATCGAAGAAGATTCTTTTGTGAGAATAATGAGTGGATCTCTGAGCCACCATCCAATGATAAGGAAGATATTTCACTTGCGTCCAGAACATTTCCGCGCGCATCAACCGCATCTAGTGGTGGGCTTGCAAATGGATCCACTGCAACCTCATCCTTCTCTTGCTTTTCAGCTTGAGCCATTTCTTGATCCTCTTTTGCTCTGTATTCAGGACACCATAACCTTAGGGATAATCGATGTATGATGGCCGGTAACTCCTCCATCATCAGGGTCCTCAGTTGCATCTCAATTTCCTTCTGTAGATAATCCTTGATAAACGGGATCGAGTCGAACGTTGACGAGACCTTGAGCGATTCGAGTGGGTCATTTCGGAAAACCAGTGTTAAGCCCTTCTGTCTGGAAAAAACTAATATGATGAAGGCAGATAGTTTGATCTCGGATAAGGTAATTTGCAACGGGATGGTTAGGCCTGCATCAGCTGCGAGGGGTTGTGGGGATGTGAAGGACGGTTTTGAAAATAAGTGGTTGTTCAGAGGGTTAGCCTGTATTATTGAGATATTAGCATGCATTAAGACGTGGTCAAGGGTAACAGCGGTGAAATTCCACATGCGCCCCTCCTTGCGCGTTAAGTGGGAGGAAAAAATAGTCTGCAATGACAACACACTCATCATCGAACGATGAAAGTGTGAATCAAAAGTGGGTGGAAAGAAGAGGGGAGGGGTTTCGGGAGGGGAAGGATGACAAGTCGGAACATACCTGAACTCGTGTTTTCAAAGTCAAGAAAGCATCTCCAGAATAGCACATTTTGAAGATGCCTCGAAACCGATCCTCTGCCAAATCCCCAATCTCCAGGATCTCCAGTTCTGGAGGGACAGAGCCCAAATTAAACTCATTCACCAAGATATCATCCTTTATTATGGGAGGTTTGGGCGATTTGTTGAGAGCCGTGGTGAGCATCTCCTGGGCTCTCTGATAGAATTCCGCATCTGCCGTTAAGGGCGACCAGTTAAAATTGAATGCCATATTGGAATGACATTAGAAACCGATGGTAGTGTGGTGGTAATGATTATGCGCGTCGACGATGAACTCTAGTGACTGCAGAGGTTCGTCGTTCGATGATGTTAAAAAAAGCTCGAGGTTCTCTCGAGTCGCGTGAAAAAGCTTTGGACTCTGAAATGTTCTGGTGATGGATGCAGTGCGGGTACTTGGGGAGGGGGGGAAAGAATTTATCGTGTGATAAGGTTGAGTCAGGAAATATTTAGACTGATCTTTTTGTGAGAATTCAAGGCGGGCAAATTTGAAGGAGGGATGGATGGATGTCTCGTGTGTCTTCTGATTCAATAAAGAAGCAAAAGGGAAGTCGTCGATGAGGGATTGCGATGAAGTCGGATACCAGCGTCGACAAGAGAGAGAGCGTGTGTGTATAGGAGTAGGAGAAGATTGCTTTGCTTATTTCGCGAGTAAAGTGCGAGTAAAGTGCGAAGTGTATACTTGTAGATATACATACGTTGAAGTAGGAGCTTGCTTGTTCGAAGTAGGAGCTTGATTGTATGATGAAAAGCTTCACCATGTGCAAGGTGTATGATGAAAAAGCTTCACCATGTGCAAGGATCGGGTGGTGATGATGACCGGGAAAAGGTACGCGCGAATCAATTTTTTTCTCTAATCTCCGCAATTTTCCTTTCCACCCGTGCGACCTGGTGCAAGGGCAAATCTCGAGCCACGACTTGAGCCACGCTTCCATACTGTGTTTGTATTGTATGTACAAGTTTCCACTTGCCTTGTTTCCACCTGCCTTTGTATTGTATGTAAGATCTACTCCCTTCATACTACGTGCGTCTTCTGCTTGTGGAAAGATGGAAAGACGGAATATGTATGGTGATGTATGGTGATGTACGTACCTGTGTCTCCTGTATCTCCTACTGCTCCTACTGCTCCTACTGGTACCAGCCATGCTGTTGCATGTACAAGTCCTGTATGTATGTTCTGCTTTAGAATCGATCCACCTGTGTCCTCCTTGTGCGGGTACTCGAATGGCTAACTATGAATCTATGAATCTATGAATGATACATATGAATCTATGCATGATACTAAATCTATGCATGATACTACTGTGGTATTTCATTTCGTCGCTTCATGCGCCTACCGCCATCACGCCAAAAAAGAAAGCGTCCCAGTAGGGCTCACCTCCTTCCTCCTGCCTCCCACCTCCCCTTCTCACCTGACTTGACTCGACTCGACTAAAGTCGTTCCAACTGATACTCCCGTGACTCCGTTCTGATCATTCACGCATGCTTCCCCCCCTTCTCCCAAAAACATGTGATCTTCCTTCATCCTTGAATCTTGTCCTACATCATCCTTGGATCTTGTCCTACATCAACCTTAAAGATTCCCCATTCGGCTCTTGTTTCTGATATATTTCTCCTTGCCGAAACAAAGTCCCACCCCACTATCTCCTTACGTCGGCTCCATATACTCTGGAATATCCACCATGAACAACCCAGATAAAAATAACCCGGCAACGGTAACATATAAATTGCCCGACGCTTTGACTTTAACGTATGTTGGAGAAGGTGCTGCAAATGTGGTCTACCGGATAGACGTTCATCCACAACTACCTCCGATTATTCTACCTGCATTGAAAGGCACATCTGCGGCCCAGCGAGCATTATCAAGCTGGAATCACCATTCAGAAGCTGCCACACACCTATCAAGTAAGTTAGCATTTTTCCTGATTTTCGCCCTTCCTAGATCGATGAATCTCTAGTGCGCAGTCGGTTGTTCTTAAAGCATACCCTATCATACCGTTTTCTCTTCCATCCAGAAACCATCTAACATTCCACAGACAAACTACTTCGGCTTCGAAAAGACCTACCAACAACTGCCCCGACAGAAGTTTCCCACCAAAACTGGCTTCGCTTATTCTGCCCCTTATTCAAGCCCGAAGAGTTGGTCGAGCAGCAGCTAGTCGCTCTCAATAACAGAAGCCTCATCAAAGCTCTGAATGCCAATCTCCTACAACACAAATTAAGCTATAGCACCGTTACGTCAAATCCCTCTCCAGAACGTGACTTTTCACGTGGCCATTCAAGACATGGAACGTATTTGGCCGATGACGAATATGGATTGCTTATCACGGACATGACTCCAAGTATGTTCCTATTCTGTTCGCCCACCATTTATCCCAATTTTCTCTACTAACTTCCACCCCTCAGGTCGCACCGAGGCGCAAAAGGAAAAGCTCATCGAATTCAAACCCAAATGGCTCACCCAATCGCCCAACGCGCCACTACATTCCCGCCGCTGTCGCACCTGCGCTCTAAATGCCCGCAAAAAAGCTAGGATGAAGCAGAAAACCGGCGAGCAGCCCGCGAATATAGGGCCGGATTTCTGTCCCTTACGGCTCGTGCTGGATCATAAGGATTCGCGCGTACGACGGGGAAACTATCGTAATTTTTGGACGATGCTTATGCAGAGGGAGTTGGACCCGGTGGTTTTAGAAAAACTGTGTGAGTGGTTGGAGGTAAATGGGATTTTTAAGTATTTGGCGCGGTTGCAGGAGAGGTTTGACGGGGAGGGCGTTTTGGCGTTGGACGAGGGCGAGAGCGAGGATGAGATTGGGGTAAGGGAAGATGGGGAGGTAGAGAACCCGAAGAAGAAAATAGAGAATCTACAGGTTGCAATGACCTTGCGGGATTGTTCGTTCTACATGCGCTTTGACGGGGAGGATAATCTACTGGAAATGCGCATTGGGGATTTGGATTTCAAGAGCGTGGATAAAGTAAGGGAGTGGCGGAAGAAGGAAAAGGAGTTGAGGGATGAGGGTTGGTATTTGGGTTTGGAGAGGGACGTGGGAGGAAAAGGAGGGGTTGGAATAGAGGCGGGTGGGCAGGCGGATTTTTGTTTGTTGAGTTCGGGGGTGTGGAGTGGTGTGGATGGGAATGGGGACTGGAATAGCGATGGGGGTAGGAGCAGGGGTGGAGATAGAGATGGAGAATATAGGTCTTTCTTGCCAATGAGGGAGTTCTCGAAGCTACGGGGATCTAGAAGAAGAAGGAGAAGTTGGGGAGGAAGCACAGAGGTGGAGTTCAGGAGGGCCGTCGAGAGGGGAAGGGGAGAAGAAGGGGAGACAAGTAGGGGGTTAATGGGGTTAGGACGGTGGGAACGGAGGAATAGTTTAGGGGGGAGGTTGTATAATGATGCTGATAGTAGTGGGATGGTTTTTTGAGGCTGTGGTTTATAGGAATTTAGAGTGGGCGTTTGAAATTGTGATTTAAAGGTGTTATGGTAGACATTAGGGAAAGGATAAAGTGCAATAGAGAGGGAAGATGAAAGGGGATAGGTTATCTGATAAATAAATCAATAAGCAATTAGATGTAGTAGTAGAAGCAGAAGTAGTAGTAGTAGTAGTAGGAGAAGGAGAAGAAGAAGAAGGAGAAGAAGAAAAATGATAATAATATTTGATGAATATCTTGCTCTATATCCATCATCTACTAAGGCTATCTGTTAAATATATCATCTCGCTATTTCAAGAAAGCAATATAATACTTTTCTTCCTTTTTGGTGTCTGTGTTCTACCATTTTCCCTGTATCAAATCAAAGCAAGGTAAAATAAACCAATTCATCCACATAGTTCTGCAATCAAACCTTTCTCTCTTATCCCCCTACCCATTCATTCTCCTTTCCTTCCGTCAATCGCAGTAAACTCATCGCTGTTTCTCATCTTGCGTGGTAACCCATAACCTTTTTCATCGCCTCCGATACCAAATAAAAGATAATCTCCCTCGAGGCATCCCAAACCACCTACCTACCTGCAAACACCTGTAAATATTCTTCGCTGATCTATCTCACGCTTGTTTATCTCTCCCTTCCATACTCATCCTAGCCCCCACCCCTCTTTCCTTCTATACCCCTCTTCTTCCTATTCTTAACCTCCTCATCCTTCCAAACGTATTTCCTCTTCGCCCTTGGCGGTTCCGCGCATGTTGCTCTGCCAGCCTTTCCTTTTTTCTTTGCCTTTCCATTTCTCTCTTTTTTCTCCTCCCCCTCTCCCATCTTCTTTCCCATCTCTCTCATGATCTCCCCCTCATCTTTTCTATCCCATTCTCTCGTATCCCACTCCCATTCACAATAATTCCACCCCTTCCCTTCCCTATCTTCACCCTTATCCTCTCTATCCCCCCTGTCCCCCCCATTTCCTCTAAACTCTCTATTCCTCTCCCTCCTACATCTCCTCTCCCCCTTCGTCGGCGCTACACTCTCGAACCTAATATCCACGGCCCTAAACAGATCTACACTACGCACGCAGGCGAATGTCATTAAAGAGGTACCGTGGGGGCGTTCTTCCGCTCGGAGAGGAAGTTGTTGTGTGTAGCCATAACAACTATTATTCAAAGAACTCGGATAGTAAGCTCCAGGAGAAGAGAATCGATGGGGTGGGGGTGGAGGGGAGTAGGTGTCGAGGCTGTACGAAAGAGAGGGGTTGTAGGGGGGTGCGCTTGCGAGCGATTGGGGATGGTTGCGTGCAGTGGTAGAGCGGCGACGATGATTTTGATGAAGGTGGGTGTTGTGGGGGGTGGTTTCTATATCGGAATTCGAGCTAGAGTTGGAGTTGGAACTGGCGAAGTGGGTGGATGAACTGGAAATAGAGGATTCGGATGTACACTTGGTTGGGTTGTTAGTGGTCAATGGTGGGTTTGGTTTTTGAAAAACTAGAGAGGGAAGGGCTTTGCGATCACAGATAGAAAAGGAAGGTTGGTTGTAGTTAGGTAGCTAGTTGTGTATACGGGGTAGGACAGGGGTAGAAAAGGAAAGGGGGGGAATAGAGTCAGCAGAAACCAGAAAGGACGAGACATACACTCAACTGACTCTCCGCATCGTCATCATTATACCCACTCCCAATTTCTCTTGCCTTCCCTTCTCCCTTCTCCATTCCTCTCCTTCCCCTCTTCACCTTCCTACCTCTCCCTCTCCATCCCCTCCCAATATCCTCATCCCGAACTCCACCAATTTTTCCTCCACAAATCTCTACTCCCCCACAAGCACTCCTATTCACTTCCTCTCTTTCTTTCAGCTCTCTGCTCCCCCTCACCCTCTTCCTTCTTTCCTTCCTCTCCTGTCTCAAAACATGACTTGGTCTCAAGTCCTCTCCATCATCCAACTCACGATCTCGAGCTAATACCATATTGGCGAATGAGCGTAGGCCGATGGATTTTTTACCTGCTGCTATTTCTGGTTCCTGATTGTTTTGGTTCTGGATTTTGGTCGGGCTTTGATGGTCTGCGTTGAGGGATGGGGACGGAGAGGGCGCTAGGGACGGGGGTGTGGATTGATTATGGTTTAGGAGGTTACCAGTGATGTTTTTTTGTTGAAGGGTTGTGTCGATGATGTTTCCTTCGTCGTAATCTTCATCACCATCGCCATCATTAACGTCATCTTCATCATCGGCGTTGTCTCTATTGGTTGTAATCACTGCTTCTTTGATGTTTTCAACACCTCGTACTCGCTCATTCGTGGGAATCTCTCTTCTCTTTGGCTGCGTCAAGGTTGCTGGTTGCAGAGTTGTTCCTGAATTACTTTTGGAGCGAGAGGTTTTCGACTGAGTCTTGAATTTCGATTTGGAGTTGGAGTTGGAATTGAGAACTTGGACCATGGTATTATTGCAAAGAATTCCAGAATATTGATGGTGTTATGAGGACGAGGATGGTGATTTGACGGAGATTAAGGAGGGTGAAGGTGAGAGGCTGGGGGGTTCGTTATGTCCTGGCTTAGTATTGAAATGCGTATTATTCATGTTCATGCCAATGCCATATGAAGTGGACTGAAGAATTTTGGACAACCTTAAATCAATATGTTGAATGTTGGCAGTAGTAGATGTCGGATCGAGCAAGGAAGGATCAATAGTCGCGGGAGCTGAAGAGGGATGAGTTTGTTGGTATAAATTTCTAATTGGAGGCGTTGAGAGCACTTCTGGGCTATTTAATAGAGAAAAGTGAGCTGGTGATTCTTTGCTCCTATGAAAAAAAGAATAGTAGAGATGGAAAAATTATCAGCAGTCTTGAAGTAGAAGAGACTGTAAATCAAGCAGATGGAGAAACAAGAATTGAAAATAGGTAGTGAGTATGGCACGAAGAGGATGACAATACGAACGAGTTTGGACCCGAAAAGAGGGTTTCGTCACCGAAAATTCTAACCAAGAAAAGATATTCATGCGCATACCTCATCATCAACCAGCTCATTTGGATCCAAATGGTCTGCTCTCTCTTGACTATGATCACCAATTTGGCTGACTTCCTTTCTACTGTCGGTAGTAGGTGTAGATGGCTCCCGCGGTAGTAAATGGGAGCTGGTTTGTTTATATGCAGGAGAGAAGTGAGCAGTGGCCATAAAATGCTGCTGCTGCTGAGGTAAAGAGGACGCCCACGTAATAGTATGGGGTATAAATGGACATGAGGTAGTGCTTGAAATTGTGTGTCGTCGAAATGCAACAAATGACGAGAGAAATATAAAGACGAGGAAGACCGGAGACTGACCTCGCGGCTAAAATTATTCCGTAACATGAGTGCTTAATAATTGGGAATACTGTGCTTTATTCGCGCTGCGGCCATAAGGAGTGCTGTATTTGAATGTGGACTATAACAATATCGCATGTTGTTGACCTCATACTGTGGGGATATATAGCAATTCTGAAATTTCTATCCGGAAATTTCTATCCTCACTTCTTTGAAGGCTCTATATAGTGTGTCTTTCCAACCGATTGAAAGATTATAAGCGCTATCATCAACCATGCAGAGACCGTAACCAATCCCACCGTCAACACCATCCATGCTTACTCAAAACGCCGGGATGAATCAAACCCTTATATGACCTCCATGTGGTATAATCACCGAATTCAAGACCTGTAAATTCAGGAAACGCCAGCAGCAGCAAAACTCATAAGAGATCCAGCCATCAACCCAGCCACGAGATTTGTGGCCATGAATGAACCGCTGGCTTCCCTTTCCTCTTCATTAACATAACCATTTGCTGTCATCATGCATGAACTTCCTAGCCAACCATTACTAAGTCCAAACCCACCCTGGACAATGATGAGATAGAATAAATCACTATTCACCTTGGCTCCATGACCCTCAATGTTGCAGAGGAGGTACAGTGGAACGAAGGCGATGCGCAATATGGAGAACACGAAAAGTGAAATGGGCCGCGGTCTTGAGAAAGGGAGTATGGTGATTAAGCGACCAGAAAGATCACCAATGTTCCAAACGAGAAAGCCCAGTGGTATGAAGGCTTCTGGTTGCAAAATTCTCGGTGCCTCATCAGCAGGGACAACTGAAAGTACTTTTTGGGTAAAGACTGGGAAAAACATTGTGACAGCAAAGCACATGAAAACTCCAGCAGCATGCCAATGCAGCTTTTTGTACAGTCTTACCATGCCAACGGGTTGATGCTTCCCATGGTCATCTGTATCATCACCACTCGCAGCCAAAGATGCCGCTTGGTTAAGGAGAATACGGTCGTATTTCCGAAGTAACGGTAAAACGAAGAGAAGGGTCAAAAGGCTGATAGCTGTGGCGCATAGGAAGTAAATGAAGGCCGACCTTGAGTTTTCCTTAACGTCCGCAGTTTCTGCATCCACATCCGACCAATTATCCGGAGGTGAGATAACCAGAACCGAGAAAATTTGTGCTGTAGCTGGTAACACGCCTGCAACAGCTTGTCCCGTCATTATAGCTTGTATATATTCCGGTCTGCCAAAACTTGACACGAACGCGAATGTCCCATTTTGTAAGAGCCCAGTCGCACAGGCGGTCGCAAATACCATAAGAAGCGTGAACGCCAAATAACCACTCGCGGTAATATCTCGAAAGTATAAGGTCGACATAGCAAGGAGAGCGAAGACGATCGTATTTAGTAGCAGAGAAGAGAGAATTCGTTTCGGATATGACGCATTTGATTGTAGATGGCCGAGGAGTAGCATTGAACCTAGGTTGGTGACTGTGCCGACTGAGGTAATAGCAGATTGAAAGTGTTGGAGGATGTTCTCGCTGTCTTGAAATCGACTTTGGAAATAAGGTGCCGCTGCTAAGAACATATTCCTATCGAAACTGTCAGCTCCTGTATTGCCCCGAAGGTTCCCAAAACGCGGGTGTTACATACCATGCCCAGAGCATAGCGACACCAAGTAGCATGAAGATTGAATATTCGATCCATGAAAATGGTTGTCCATTGTCATATTCCGTTGGCGCGGGATGTCGAACATCTTCTTCATGGACACTGGAACTGCTCGAGATAGGCGCATAATCAGGTTCGGCATCTGGTTTTTTGAAGATCGCTCGAACTCGTTCAAGGACCGTTCTTCCGTCTATTGAGTCCATTTCCTATGTCGCTAGAGAGGAATGAATGAGTCTATTGATCAACGCAAGGAGGTCGATTCGGAATGCGGCAGCCGAAAGCACCTCATATCATTTTGATATATAAATGATACTTGATCGCACGTGTAATTCACTTAGAAATATTGATTGTGAAACCGTTGATGGATGTTTGCCATGTGGTTGAGTATTGAGTCTCAAAGTATTGGTCGTGTGAAGCATGATGATCATTGAGATGTCTCGGTAATTTCGGTTGGTCTTGGCAAAGCTTCCCCAACCTCTATCTTTAGATCTAGGAACGGACGTCGTGTATCTATCATATGTGTTCGCCAGCTCCTCAGGAGTAGCTTATCCAGGACATGAAATAAACACGATGAAACTAACGCCGTCCTTGGAGCAACTCATCCTTTTTTTTTTTCAACAGGTGAAATGGCGGGGAAGGTGTCCGTGTTCAATGGTCGATCAGACGCGGATTTGGCATGGGCAAGTCAGGATAGTGGGACACAGCTTCCTGTGTATCGCCAGAGATGAAATCGCCGACTCAAGTCTCACCCCCTGCAGCTGCGGCACGCTCACCACAAATTCAATATCCTCAACTTTATTGATGGCTGGGAATTGGTACATCCATCGTGTGTAGTAGCGGGTGGTATGGAAACTAAGTCCGACACGTTGCTTCATAGTCCTCGATACGTGGCGGTATTAGACCTCCGTTTGTGAGACATTACCTGTACGTTGTTTGATTCTGTTGCTACTTCACTTACTGCAGATGGGGAAGAGGAATGAAATGGGCAAGCGCCTTGTTTTGGCTTTCCGACTGTTGAAAACGAAATCCAACTGCTTCAGTGTTTGTTGCGTCCGACCATTGCCCATTGGTCCTGGGATAAGAGAACAATATGACCAGACATCAGTCATGTATGTCCTTGGTTGCAGCATCTACTTCGAGACGATAGCGGGTAACTAGCTATCGATAACAGCAAGACGAGTCCCTGCGGTCCAGTTCAGACCTCTGGTCATGACCTAGGGCAGTTGTCAAATCCGTCGAAATAAGCCTCTACAAAATATCTACTTATATCTGATTACGAGGTGTGCCAGGTAAGAATAGTATTTGTCTCGATACTGTGCTGGATATATCTGATGTGGCTTCAGTTCATTTCCAGCTGCCTCGGTTTGGCATGCTGTGAACGATGGGGTCCGGAAGCCTGCTCGAGTTTTGGTAATTGCACAACAAATTTCATTTGAATGCCACGACATCGCACCCTGGTTCGTTACAGTCCCTGCAGCATTACTTCACTGCACCAGATCCCGTTCTTTGACTAGGGTCATTGAAAACTCTCTAGCGGGCCGCCTTCTCTCATACAAATTTTGCTGTGGGAAGTTGACCGCGTAACGTGATCAAAATCTCATGCGATGCAAGTATGTTTTGCATGCTTTATACTGTAACTTTTCTTTGAGATAAGAAGCCGAGATTTAAGTGTCAGTTGCTTCACAATAGTTGACTCCGAAGAATTCAAAAGTTAAGGTGGACTTACCTCAACTTTTCGACATACGACTATGTACCACACTGTGCAACTTTCTTTGAGAGGGTCGTGCGAATTGTTTATAATGGGAAATTAATTGCCATATTAAACTGGATTCGCGAATTTCTCCTGGAAAGTAACGCATAGTAGAAGCCCTCACTCCTGACGACGGCGTACGAGTCGTCACATTTATTTACATAGAGAATCCGGCGTGTACACTAGATGTCACTAGTACCATTGAAATAGCTCACCACAACAACTAAAGATCTTCAGAGTGGAGATAGGATTTATCGCAACAAAAACAATGACAGCGCCTAGAGCGAGATTCGACAGGACGAATCCTCCTTCCTATATCGCGAATGATGCTACTGCATCCAATATGACCTCGACCGTTTCCTTTGGCCTACTTAGCATCGGCGAGTGACTACTCTCAATCTCGCGCATGGTGATTTTGGCACCAGCATCTAACGCCGCCTGACCCATCATTCTCTGGGCTTGTATCGGTAACGCTTTATCCTCCACTGTCATCAAATACAAAACAGGCACGTCCAGCCACCCTGAATACGAATATTCAGCACCCTCTGTCAGTGCCTTGGAAGATTGCGGCAGTAATTTGTTGACCCAATAGTCCCCCTCTTCTTGGGGGAGATCATGGTAGAACAGCTCTCGTTGCGAACCGTTCACAATCGTGAAACCGCTGGGATCAAGCGTCCAGGATGGAGGTGTTATACCATCAAGATTATCGAGGAAAGTCATACCAGTCCTACCGAAACCAGACCCTATCATCACAAGTCCAATAACGTAACCGGATGGGTTGTTAGTGGATGATTTTGATTGTTCGGGATGTGTAAGATCGCGAATTGCACTTTGGCCAACTGCGCCACCATATGAATGTACCACGACTACAACATCACGTCCCTGCGAAGTCTCCCCTATGATAGCCTTTCGAACCGCCTTAACGTCATCGCCGAAGCTCGCAAGGGTGTCGCCTGTCGTTGTGGGAAGTCCCACCGGGATACATTTAAATTTCTCCGCTTCCAGAAGTTTAATGGTTGCACTCCATATTTCGGTACTGTGCCATGCACCAGGCACAAGGATTAGCGTGGGTTTGGTTGACATACTGAGCAAGTGTTCAAAATGACTTGGCGGCAGATATAGCTGGTATTGCACTTAGTAGTGAGCTCAAGCGGATTTCAAGTGCTGTGTGATTGTCGTGATTTCATGAAATACACGATGGCAAACGTGTATTTAAATTGACCACCCCTGGGTTTCTAATCCGTGATCTCCTCGCATCTCTTTTCGTCACTACCCATGTTTCCGAATACTTATCGCGGGGCTGGTGATGGGGTTTTGCTAAACATCCGACGTTTTTTGCTATATATCCGACGCCTTATATTTTTTCACCGAATATGGAGATAGAATAACAAATATTACGATCGAATATATAGTAAAAAGTGTTAGATATTTAGTAGCTAGCTAATATAAGAGATTTCTGCTAAGTAGTAAAGTAATAGTCTAAAGTATTAGATCAGTATAGCCGATTCGGGTACAAATCGTTATATATAGATATATAGCTAAGATCCTAATAGAAGAATAGAAGTTCAATAAAAGTTCTAAGTTTCTTTTCAAAGTTAATTACAATTTTATACTCTATTCTGGAATTACAGTCACTTATCTTAATTAGATTCAAATTTTTTAGATTTATCGATTGTAATATTTGTTGTATATCAAAATTGTATAAATATTATGTAGTAATATTGTATATCTCTGATATACAGCACAAAAATATAGGGTGTCGGATAGATCGCAAAAAGCGTCGGATATTTAGCAAAACCCCTGGTAATATTATCAGGAGCTGAGTGAGATACGTGCATCCGTGATTTTCCGGCAGTCAGTCATGGGACGTGAGAGTTGGGAACACTGAGTCGATTTTTGCATAGGCTATGCATACGATCACATCCATAGGGCGATATCAGACACCAAACAGTATTCAATAATTTCAAGTGAAAATGAGAAAGCTATCATATATTTGTTATGCTACCTGTTGCGCCAAACTCCTTCGATGATCTCCCGATATTATGATTTCATGGCTGATATGTCTAATACCCATTTTTCAGGTCTGTGCTTTTTACCTGTATCATCTTGCATGAGGATACATCTATGATGAGAGCCGTCAGCATACCCATGCCAGTTGGTTTCTCCTGATCCATACTGGGTCGGTGGACACCTGTGTCAATGCCGAAGCTGTACTTATATCTTCGAAACCCTTCCTTAGCGTTGTGACCGAAGATGATAGCTGTTCTATCTATCTCTTCTTTCTCATTCTGTATTTCATTCCATTTCTGCGATGGTTGATATTAGTCTCCATGAACGGATATAGTAAGATTTATAGAAACCATACCTTGTACCACGGGACCATTAGACCCTTTTTTTCAACTGATATCTCCTTCCCCTCCTTGTCTAATCTTCCCAGCCAACTACAGGTTCTTTGGTCTGGATTAACCGACTTAACGTTCATTACAACGGTGGGATCCTGCTTGCTAAAATCAAGATAAGGGTTGATCCCGGCATGCGCAACTATCATCCGATTGTAGCCTCCGACATTTCCCAGATCCAAAAGATGAGGCATCGCTTCCAGGAACCTTTCTTGTTCCTCAGTAAGTGGATCGTGTTCATTAGACCCATTATACAATCGTTCTTCTTCTTCTTTCGGCGTACGGAGCTTTTTGCCATGGCGGACGAAACCTTCGATAGATTCACTGGTATCTTCAGACCACTTCGGATTCCTTTTCATCACCCCCACATTCAATAACATGTCTTCGTGGTTTCCGCGGATCACTGATGCTTTATGTTTGATAGCATGATCCAAAACAAGAAAAGATCCTTCATCGCCTTCTTTTCCTCGCGTCACCAAATCCCCAACGAAAATTAGATGGTCGTTACTCTGCTTATACTCCACGCGTTCTAATAGAGTTTTGAGAGCGGTATACATACCATGGACATCGCCTATCACTATAAGACGTCGCTTATTGGATGTTTTGGGTGAATATTTACTTGAAAGTTTGTGGAATATTAGTTTGTCTTGAGGAAGTGATACAGGCTCTGCGGGCGCGGAAGATGGTCTCGTCTTGTTGCTCACGTGTTTATGATTACTCGATGTACTGTTATTAGCGCTTGTGTCAGAATGCGGGCGACACCTAGCCTTGTGTAAATGAGTCCTATCTGGGTCACTATTGTTGCTTGTCTCAGGAAGGGGTCCTGTGTTATTGCCCTCGCGCATATAAGTACTCGACCGGTCACTATTGTTTCTTCTGCTATGAGTTGATTCTATTCTGTTGCTTTGGACATCATTGTGATGCTTCTCTGGTGTTCTACGGCTACTTGGACGAGAAGGCGTTTCGGAAAGCTTCTGTTTAATGCCTGTAGTCCTGTCTAGCTTCACCGGGTCATTGACAGCAGTCGATTGACGACGAGGCCTGGGTCTCTCTGCTGCTTTATCATCGCGATCATTCGGAGCTGCACGACCTGCTTTCGATGGGGAATGGTGATGTCTTTTGTTCCTAGACGTGCTCGCACTTCTGTCGCTCATTTTTATGGTGAGTATAATACTTGGGTTGAATTAGCTAGGAGTATGAATGCAGATGAGGAAACCTGAGAAACCCTGTGCTCTGTATTTATAAGTCATTATCGAAGGCATGGGACATGATGAAGAGCATTGTATTGAAATCTACCTTACATCAGGTCGCTGTCTGACATCTCAAAATATCATCGACGACCCAATACCAGTGGCATCTTACCTAAGAAAAATTGCAAAGGTAACTTTGCAACCAATTATGTGAAATAAGCTCACAACGCGCTTCGCCACCTCACTGCCCCAGACCACCACACTACGCGCAAGCGCTTCAATGAATGGACATGAAAATTACATGACACCGCTCCATAACACCACAATTCAACCCACAGGAGCAGTTAAGCTTTCTGGTCCGCTTATTTATCATGGGTCGATGGGCCGATGGGTCAATGAGTCAGCTATGAGGATCTGTGTTACCTTAAGCGCGCGTTCTCTTTTCTGAAAACACGCGGACTGATGGCTGAGTTCGGTCCACTGTGTGAGATTTTGGCCAAGCCATTGGATCGTGCGGTTGAACACGGGCGTTGTTAGTATAGTTTTATACGAGGAATTCTAGAACAAGATCTTGTTGAAGTAAAGGAAAGCTAAACATTGACGCTGCGTGAGAATGAAGTGTTAAGCGCTTGGAGATTTCGTTTTACTGCTTGGAATAACAATTATACTCGGGCGACTCTCACGCTGCTTTGTTACATGAGACTTGATCATATGGTTCTCGTCATATTCAGGAATCAGTACGTATGGTAGGTACTACTAATCAGTGTAGGACTTAGTATTTTCAGTATTTTGCATACGCCCTACTATAGTGATATATATGGATTCTCAAGGATATATGCCCAGTGAGGAGTATTGGATTCTATACTACTGATAATACTCAGTTTCAGTTGAGTTACTACTAATATTAGCAATATACTGAAATACTGGAATACTCGATAGAATATAAAGCCTTTAGCTAGTTGCCTTTAGCTGGTTGCTAGTACTAGTACTTCTTAAAGGAGAAAGCAGGCCGGGGAGAGAGAAAGCAGGCCGGGAAGAGAGAAAGCAGGCCGGGAAGAGAGAAAGCAGGCTGAGGAAAGAAGAGAGGAGCAGGGCCCTTCTCTCTAGCTTGTGAAAACTCCAAAAGTGATACTACTCCTAGGGAAGTAACAATTTAGGCTTATATTTGGTTTCATATAGCTTCACAATTGCCTAATCAAGAAGTTCAAATTCCTGAACTCTTAGGAATATACTATATTCCGGTATTTCAGTATGTTCTCAATATTACTGACCTTGGCGAATACCTATTTCTGTATATAATATCGAATTCCTATGTACGTATGTACATATATGATCCTCAATATCAGCCACCGTATCACTGATCGTACACTAAGTCCTACACTACTACTAATTCTGTAATGGCCACAACACGTCAAACACGAGTTTCAAAGGGCCGAAAAAGAATTGGGTGTCATCTCAATCCTTTCCTGCCATGGCACTGTAGGATCTTACATCTATACCTATCTTGATGCACGTTCATCGTGGTTAGCCAGAAGCATAAGTGTAAAAGAAATTCATACATACTAGACATCAACCCAATGACTGAGTGTTATCTTTGAACAAGAGTAAAAATATAATGTCAGGTCGAGGCTTCCTAAATATCAAGACTGCTGCATATTTCGCTGTGGCCAGTTGGAGTTGACTGTATTTAAAAACGTTTTATTCATTCCTCGGGTTTTCTAGTACAATTGGCCAAATGATATTAATAGCTGTATGCTCGATTTACTTGCGAAGGTATGTATAACTGGCAGAGTCACGATTACGAGGCAGTATTGGCAGTAGTGCTTGTCCGGCTTGTATCTGTTTGGAGAGTAAACGCATTATCTATCTATGCATTTGAGGTTTTAAGATATGAATTGTAGTAGCTCCTTCAAACTATTACATGACTTGTGTATCCTACTTGCACTAGGCAAGAGGGTAATATAGCCAGCAAAGAGATAAAAGTAGGTCACCTGGCGCATACTATGCTCATAAAAGTGAATCGATTCCGCCATCACAATCAAATATGGTCGAAGGTGTTTATCTCTTTACTCAAGTAGAGTAGTGATGAAAGCGATCATATATGAGGTTTCCCTGATCATCTGCAATGTCGCTTCAGCCGAGTATCTCCTTGACTGCCATATGTTTGCACTAACAGCTATTGCAATATAGCCGCTACCAATACTTCTGTTCGCGGTAAATCTAATTTCTTCTGACGATACTACACTAAGTATCAGTATTAGTACTAGTACTAGTACAAGCAGCCTAACAATCCTCATGCATAAGTTTCTGAACGATTGCCAATCTCGCTCAGATGACTGTATATCTATCAACTTTCTACAGGATTCTAAATCTTCTGTATTCTAGATTCCAAGAGGCCGGCGCCAATAACAATGACGGCAGCTGCGACCGGTGAGGTAGTCATTTGGTTTTCCACTAACCACATCTCACGGAAGTCGTTATCTCGACCATATACCTGAGTTACTTTGTACTCTGAGTAAGTTGGCTGCAGTAGTTCTGTTTATCATCTTAGAATTAGACTCCTTACTATTATATCCAACTCATTCATGGACATATGATTTACCCCGCATAACTTATCTTCGCGAGAACCAATAAATAAAGATACTATGCTTCTGCAATCGAGTGCTATACTCTATCATTCTTCCAACTTTTCAAATTCGCAAACCTCGAACAATAACTCGATACATTCCACTATCCTCCACAGAAGCCAAGTTACACAAAGTTCGAACTATAACTCACTATTTATCATGTCTGGTTGTGGTTCGCCGAGTTGCTCTTGTGGAGCTAGTTGCGCGTGTAAGCTAGGGGAATGCAGATGTTAACCCTAACTGCTCGCTGAGTATAGTAAGCTGATAGGTTTTACCTTCTAACTTATATAACTTACATTTGCATAGGCACTTTCATGTTGATGTTGTGCCAATGAATTGCAGACTGCATTCATTTCTACCTTCCTTACATCAATGATCAAAAAGCCCACCCGAATTTGGAATAACACAGTATTCTGCACTGGTTACAGGGCTGAGTTTGGGTTTCTGATCACTTTTGTAGGTTAGGGATTGATAGGTTCTTGTTGGTAGCCGTCGCTCTTTAAACGGGTGGTTCTTTAAATATAATGTATAAATTTCAAAAGTATATATTTTGCATCTCTTCTGCATGTGCAGGCAATGCGATGTTGTAATTGTGATTGCTTCTCCCTTCAACTTTCAAGAAAAGCATCTCTCGAATGCATAGTATACGTAGTATAGTATTGCAAGGCCTTAGTCGTCGACAAGATAAACGCTCTGAGATGAAATTGAAATGTATAAACTCAGTTTCTTATATTAGGATTCTTAGTACAATTATCCGAGACTAACTTTATAGTGATCGGTTTAAAAAGGAGATGTGATAAATCTTGCTCGCAAACATGTACACGATGCTAGAGGGGATCACTTTGATCCCAATGTAGCGTTCAATATTGCTCCTCGGTCCGATATTGTTCTATGGCACAGCGCTTATACAATTCCCTCAGCGAGCATAAGTTCATCCACTATTATAGAATCCTCAATAAGAACACCAACAGGACGCCCCTGATAATACAGAGGCAAAGTAGGCACGAAACTCTTAGGATTCTCAAAATAAAACGTCCGTATTGGCGAGGCTTTGGAGTACTGCACTGTGACAGTCTCAGTGTTTACACTCTGAATAATAGCAGCATAATCCTTTGGAGTAAACCCTTCACCCAGACGATTCTCGCCCGCAAACGTAGTAGCAAGATCTTCAAGCTCGTACCAACCCTGTTTTCGCAACTGTAGCAACCATTGTACCTCTGATTTGTTTTGTCTCGCACGCGCAAACGCCGGATGTCGGGATGCAGCTTCGGGCTCTTTGAATTGGATATCGAATAGCTTTCCTTGAGCCGTGGAAAGTTGATCGCGAAGGAAATCGACTGTACGGTTCTGCGCGGCAAGTTCTCCTTCCACTTTTGCCAATTTTGTAGTCAGCTCTTCGACGGATGCGGTGAGTTTGTGGTTGACGATACGCGTTTTCTCGCTTCGTGATTCTTCTTCTGATAATTGCGCTGTCAGTTCACTGATTCTGCGATCTTTAGCCAGAAGCTCCGCGGCCTGTCTTGCAACCAATGTCTTTCCCTTCACATTTAAGGAGCTTGGCAAGGAAGGTTGTTCATTCCAATTGTCGAGACTCGAAAGTGGGCTGCGTAGAAATGGCACCGATTGCCTCGAACGAAGATTGCCTCGTGATTGTTCTGAGTATATGTTCTCCCTATTTGTGATTCTGTGTTAGTATGTATACAGATGTAAGCTGCCTATGATCAATGATAGTGAGTTTCATAATGATAGCACTTACGGTTGATTCATAATGTTCCCAGTAATTGGAATGCCAAATAATAATAAATTCGAAACCTAACTTTTATTCCTGACTTTGAGTATAGAATAACTAAACGACCTTGTGACGATTTGAACTGAATCGTCACGTTGATGCCTTAAGGTTTAGGCTGGAACTCACTGTATTATAGGCAGCAGGCCTTTTTGTGAATACCTAGCGTGCACATGTTAAAGGCACGTGATCTAAGCGACTACACGTGACACCTTCGTATATATAGACCTTCGAGATCTTTAAAATCTTAGAAATTTATATATATTTAAAATATATATATTAAATATTTTATTAATTGTTTTTAATAAATTATAATAAAAATTCAATTTTAATTAAAAAAGTTATTTTACTTTTATTAATAATTTAACTATTTAATTTATTTTTAAAACTTTAAATTTTTTAATTAAAATTATTTTAATAATAATTTCTTTTAATAAATATATAATAACTTTTTTAATTAAAATTAAATTTTTAATAAAACTTATTAAAAATAATTAAAAAAATATTAAATAAATATA